>JACGWL010000001.1:17099418-17203157 GCA_034509725.1 Sesamum angolense | reverse complement strand
ATTATATTCCGTACACCAAACCAGATTAATTTATAAATTATTGCATCAAATATAATAATTTCATATAATAAAATTTAAGATATATCATATTTGATTTAACACTAAATTATATTAGTGGAAAATCTACCATACTATGTCGTTTTTTATTGAGTTAGGTTGCTACTTGTATTAGCCTATTAGCTCCATAGCCTAGCCAATTGGTATGCTTTTTATATTATTATTTCTCATGTATGCATGCATGACCTTCACTCATTTCGTTCAATAAAGCAAACTCTATTAGTTCAGCATCGTAATTTCCTCCTTTATAATTTGGAATAGATTCATACTATCGGAAGAGTACGCTACCTTTCTGATCCCAAAAGGCAGGTAGGCAGCTATACCTCCAATGCCCGGGCCAAACTTCTTGTGCATTTTTAATTGCGCTCACTAGAAACCCCCTAGCGGGGGGTGTTGGGGTATTCGTGACTCGACTTCTGAATGGACTCTTCCTTACTATATTCCTTGTTTATCACATAGAAGAAAAACCATTAAATTTTAGATCCTTTAAAACAATTCAAAATGATTTCATTTTACAAGTAAATGCATTTTCCCAAAGGATTATTGTTGAAAGTCTAGAATATAACATGCTCCAAATGTTGCAAAAAACAATGGCTCCATTGGGGCTTTATATACATTGCACCACTTTAAAAAAAAAAAAAAAAAAAAAGTTTGAGATTTGAATGGGTTTAGTTTTCTTTTCTTGTGGCAACGTTGAATTTTAACAGAAAAAAAAAAATTAATAAATGTGGAGGTCGAGAAATTGATAATAAATATTAATTTTTTATGAGTTATATAATTGTGGTAAACAAAAAATTAATTTATAGAGGGAAGGGCAGATAAAGATGATAAATATTTATATGTGTGGATGAAAAGATGAGGAAGTTGTGAAGAATTAAATAGTAGGGCAACAAGTCATGTGAGCACAAAAGTGGAAAAGCCCCAACTTGCACATCCTCTTCTCTCGTCCTACATATCTATCTATCAATACTAATTAAAAAAAAAAAGGTTCGTCAATATGTGTAATTGCAGTTAATGATATCATTGCATTAATTTTTAAATATAATAATTTGGCAAAAAGTTAATTATAGTTACTATTTTCTTTCTTTTTTTTTTATAAAATATAATTTATTAATTTATTTATATTATATTTTAAAATATAAAATATTATTTATTATATGTACGTAGGATGGCGTAATATGATTATTGCTGGTTCTTTTATAAATGAAAAAAGTGTTGTAAAGTTTGTACATCATCCAACCTACCAAAATTCAAAATTTTACTGCGAGAAGAACTTTAATAAATAATGATGAAGAAAATTTTTGAAGTTTTGTTTAATTAATGTCGGTGGGTTAGTTAGAAAAATATTGGGGATATTACGAAATTCTCAAATTTACGAGGAGATTTCCCCTCATATTATATTAGGAGATGAAGAGGTGTCAAGAATACAATTCGGAAACAGCCTGTATGGTTGAAGAAATACTTGCCCCAAGGCCGAAGGAGCAACGAAACAACTGAATGAAACTATTTATTTATGTTTCTACCAGTTGTATTTGTAGTGAATCAATAAAAACTAGCTTTTGTAGTTTAATGGGATGTACTAAATTGTGATTAATATGATGAGAAAATCACATCATGTACCAAATTTGAAGCACTAATCACGAGCTGATGAAAAATGAAGTAAACAAAAAATAAAGGGCGATTGACTATGATATTATGACTAGTCACCTAAAATAAAGATAGCCTAGGATCTGATACTCCACCTCAAAACCCTGTTAAGTGTTAGGGCTTCAAAACCCGCCCCAACTGAGGTGAGTTCCGATTTGGGTTAGACCCATAAAATACAAATATTTATTAATGATTAGCAATGTCACGTTAGTATTTTGAATGATATAATATTTTTTAAAAATCTAAGTTAACTTTTATATTTGTAGATTTTGGATAAAAAAATTTAAAAATAATAATAATAATTTCTTATAAGGAGAGTGTTTTTTATTTAAGAGTTATCGCCCTCGAGCTCAACTCAATATTCAATTAGTATACTTCGAAGTAAAAAATCTAAGTACCCTTTCGCAACATTACATTAGCTTCTAAGAGTAAACTACGAGTTTCAATAAATGCAGTTGAAGTAACTTTATTAGGCTTATAACTAATGATAAGTAAAACTAGTACCGCAAAAAATATTACGTTACTATCCTAGAAAGTACGACAAAATGATAATTGGCAAAGTTATTTATTACTTTTGATCAGATATCAATTTTTTTTTAACGATTTACATAATCTCAGAACTTTCATTCGAAACTGTGCAAGAATTACACAACATCATAACGTCGACCCCATATTATAGCGGCTATAAATTTGAACTTATAATGCACATCACAAATTACAATAATGAATGTATATCACGAGTTATTATCAAAATCAGTCATTTTTGGTTGTACATTCTAATTATTATTACTTTACGTATTAACACATACAACAAATAAATTAAATAAATACTTATATAATCAAATATGAAAAAAAATTCACCCATATAATTTTAGTTTTTATTACTTTATCCCCCCCCCCCCCAAATCTTGAATAATTGTTGAATCATCAAAATATAAGCAATAATAAATGTAATTAATATATAATTTCAAACCTATTACTATTTAGATAAAGACTTGTAGTTGTTGAAAACCATTAAATCAAGAGTCAATAATTTTATTTCTTTTGTGTGCAGTCAAACAATCATTTTTGCAATCAAAATTCATTACAAAAAATTCCAACCATTTTAGGAACATTTCATTTTGAAATTATTACATCAGTCCAAATTCTCAATCTGAACAAATTTGCCTCTAGTTTTTTGCTATAAATAAGTGTTGGAACATTGTTTTTCTCCATCATTAAAACATCGTCAAAAAAAAAAAAAAAAAAAACTCTTTGCAAAGTTATATAGTGAGATTTCCAACCAACAATCATGAACAGATAAAAAATGCTGATGCACAACCATTTGTGCCGGCAAGCCAACGTGCACGTGCGTCTGAGGAAGAGAGGTCATTGTTCATGACCTTCTCTAATGGCTTGCCCCTCACTTGGCAAGAAATACACCAACATTTCACTTGGTAAAGTTAATCGATTATTCATTTAATTTTATATAAATGTTACTCAAATTAAATTCATTTTAGGAATACATAAAATCTTTATATAATTTTTTTGTTGTTAAAATATTAAAAAAATTCAAGTATAAGACATGTGCAAGAAATCTTAATTTGTGCGTGCATGGAAAAATCTTTTTTATTTTGTGAATTAATTAATTTTTTATTTGGGTATTTGTGACAGTAAATTTATAAATTTGACTTTATAGATTATTCAAATTAATTGCAACTTCATCTTAAAAAAATAAATGATGCAAATTAAGAAGTTGATGATGTAAAAAAATTTAAATTTCATGAACTTTGAGTAATGTATGTATATATATGATACGTGCAAAAATAAAGTATGAAATGTTGTCATTTAATTCTATGCAAAATATTTATTTTTCCTTTTATGGTTAATAGATATTAATAAGTTCAAGTAAATGTGCAGGTATATGATATGCGGAAAATCAGAGCCTGAAATTATTAATATTAATTAAATTTTTTTGCTTGTATTTGAGTTTTTTTTAATTAAGTAATTTGATATTCGGATGCATTACATAGTGATTTGTATAAATTACCTCAATAAATTATTTAGTTGATATAAAAAAATAAATATATTCATATATGCAAGACTTGATTCTTTTAAGAAATATATGAAAAATCTATATGCTTTTTTAATTTATGAATTAATTAATTTGATTTTTGTTTTCTACTTTTGACAGTGAATTTGGAAGCTGCGTAGATTATGTCTACGTACATAAAAGCGAAAATAAAGATCCAAAATTTGGGAAGATAATATTTACGAGGGAGGATCTACCTCGTATGATATTGGGGGATGAAGAAGTGGTGAGGATATTGATTCATAACAAACCTGTCTGGCTAAAAAAATACCTGCCCCAAAGTCGGAGGAACAACGAAACAGTTGAATGAAACTATTTTATTTATATTTCAACAAGTATTTGTAGTGAATCAATAAAAATTAGCTTTTGTTGTTTAATGTACTAATAAAAAAGAATCGATTTGCTTTTGATTAATAGAAATGTTGTTTCTTTTTTGTTTCGATTTATTTTGTTGTTCTTTTGCTTGTTTTATTTATTTATTTACTTTATATCTCATATTTTGGTAGAAATTATCAAATAAAGATAAGAAAAATTCAAATGTTGTTTTGTTTCTGAAGTAGGCGTGCATGAATCGTGCGTGCACGTGCACATAGCGTGTATAATCATCATCCTCAAGTAATATGATACGAGCACCGTATCCACATTAGATTGTCTGCTTAATTTCTTAAATTTAATATTATACGTATTTATTAAAATCTGTCCAGAATTATTTTTTTAAGGATTTAAGTATTTCTTGATTTTTGATAAGTAAAATAACTAATAAATAAAATTAATATAATATAATATAATAAATTAGAGATGGAAAAAATATAATTTAGATAAGGAAAGTGAACCCCAAACCTACTGGATTGGACATGGTAGACCCGGTTTAATATTTTCAAAATATTAAAAATTAGTAGTACCAAAATTGTAGAAGTATGAGACAATAATATTATTGAAAGGTTAATTTTTTTATAAATTTGTAAGTGCATATTTAGGCGTTAATTTTAAAATGGTGTATATACTCCCCTCCCTTGGGGTTTGTGTAATTGCATGTAGATTCCCTGTTATTTGAAAAATTACATATAACACCCATGATGTTTGCTTCCGTCTAACAAATAAGTCCATGTATTAGCCAAAATTCACTGAATTTAATGATCTTCACAAAAAATGAAAAAAATACATATTAACCCTTAATTGACTTATTATTGACTTATTGTAGGTTAAATAGATTTTTTTTATGACCAAATTACCCACGCACGTCTTCACACGTTAACACATGTGATGGGGTGTATCTTTACCTTTATGTGTATAGTTTAGTTTGAAAACAATTGTTTGACCTTCCAATAAGTCAGTACCAGTCAATCGAGGGTAAATATCAATTTTCATTCAATTTTTTAATTTGTATAAGCAAATTCAATGAATTTTGACTAACGGATGTACTTATTTGTTAAGGGAAAACAAACCTCAGAAATGTTAAATGTAATTTTTCAAACCACAAGAGGTTTAATGTGAAATTATCCCTTCTAAATTTTTAGATATATGTTACTTATCTAAATTAAAACGTTTATAAACTATTTTATATCATTATTTTGATTTATCAAATATTAAGTTTATATACAATATATATGTATAAATAAAATATACACATCTTTTATACATGCATCAAACTATTTTATATAAGTACATATTAAATAAATAAAAAGTATAAAAAAATAAATAGGATCAAACTCTGATCGGGTTCAAATCCAAAATACTAAGATCTGATGTCCGCCCCAAAACTCAATTAAGACTTTAAAATCCGCCGCAACTGGGGAGGGTTTGGGTTCGGGTTAGCCCAACAATTAAAATATTTCTTATTGATTATTAATGCCACGTTATTATTTTAAATAGGGTTAAATACAGTTACCACCCCTGAAGTATTCATCCTACATCAATTACCCCCTGAAGTATCAAAACCTTAAAAAAAAAAACCTGACCTTTGTTTTTAAAGCAATTTTACCCTTACAAAAATTGTTTTGTAAAAAAAAAAAAAAAGTACAGTAATTTTTAAAATGCCAAAATCACCATTTGTCTAATCTAATTTCACTTGTTCATCGAACTCTTTTTATTTTGTGATCCTTGACATTTTATTTTAATTTTATTTATTTATCAAACCAAATTAAAAATAAATTTATACATGCATAAAATTACCAGATTTACATAATTATCATATATATAAAAATATATATTATAAATATATATTAATTTTATATTTTTTATTAGTTTATCAGCACATTTAATTTAATTATTATATATTTATTTAAGTAAATATATATATATGTGCATGTATTAAGGGTAAAATGGACGTTTTATACTTTAAAAATAAAGGTCAGGGGGGGTTTTGAAGGTTCAAATACTTCAGGGGGGTAATTGATGTAAGGTGAATCTTCAAGGGTGGTAACTATATTTAACTCTTTTAAATAATAGAATATTGTTAAAAAAAATTATAAGTTAAGCTTTATATTTGTTGGTCTCGAGTAAAAAAGTAAGATAATAATAATAATAATTCTAAATAAGGAGAGTATTGCTAGTTAAGATTTCTCGTCCTCGAGCTCAGCTCAATATTCAAGTAATATATGTGGAAGCAAAAAGCCTAAGTACCCTTCCGCAAGATTACATTAGTTTCAATCAATAAACTACGAGTTTCAATAAATACAATTGAAGTATCTTTCCTACGCTTATAACTAAGGATAAGGATAACTAGTGCCGCAAAAAATATTGCGTTATTATCCTAGAAAGTACGGCAATAAGACAATTGACAAAGTTATTTATTACTTACAAATCAGTTATCATTTCTTTTTAATGAATTACATAATCTCACGACCTTCATTCAAAACTGCGCAAGAAGTACACAACATCAAAATTTCGACACCACATTATAACGCCTAAAAACATGAACTTACAATGCACGTCACAAGTTACAATAGTAAACTTACATCATGAATTAATATCAAAATCAGTCATTTCTTGTTGTATTCTAATTATTATTATTTTTTGTATTAATACACACAACAAATAAATTAAATAAATACCTATATAATCAAATATGAAAAAAGAATCACCCATATTTTTTATTTTTTATTACTTCCCACCCCCCCCCCCAAAAAACAAAAAAATTCAAATCTAGGATTATTTAGATAAAGACGACAACTCGTTCAAAACCATTAAATGGAGGGTCAATAATTTTCTTCCATTTGTGCGCAGTCAAACAATCATTTCTGCAATCAAAATTCATTAACAAAAAATCCAACCATTTTAGGAACATTGCGTTTTGCAATTATTACATTAATCCAAATTCACCTCTAGTTTTTGTTATAAATAAGTGCTGCAACATTGTGTTTCTTCGTCATTATAACACCCTCACCAACCAAAAAAAAAAAAATATATATATATATATATATATATATATATATACTCTTTACATATACAGTGGAATTTCAGACCAACAACCATGAACAGATTAAACGCTGACGCGCAACCATTTGTGCCGGCAAGCCAACGTGCACGTGCGTCCGAGGAAGAGAGGTCATTGTTCATGACCTTCTCAAATGGCTCGCCCGTCACTTGGCAAGAAATACACCAATATTTCACTAGGTAAAATTAATTGATTATTTTTTTTAATTTTATATTAATGTTAATCAAATTAAATTCATTTTAAGAAAAATAAAGAAACTTCAAGTAGATGACATGTGCAATAAATCTTAATTTGTGCATGCGTGTATGGGAATTTTTTTTTATTTTTTGAATTAATTAATTTTGTATTTGAGTACTGTTTGTGACAGTAAATTTATAAATTTGATTTTATAGATTATTCAAATTAATTGTAACTTCATTTTAAAGATAAATAAATCATGTATTTTTGTGAAAAAAAAATTCCTTTTTTTTTTTTGTTTATAAATACTGATGAGTTCAAGTAAATGTGCAGGTGTATGATATGCGCAAAATAAGAGCTTGAAATTATATTAATATTAATTAATTCTTGTGCGTGTATGCAAAAATAATTGATTTATTTTTTTATATATATTAAGTAAGTGATTCGATATCCGGATGCTTTAGGCAGTGATTTATATAAATTATCTTAATAAATTATTCAGATGATACATTACTCAAATTACACTTCATATGAAAAAATAAATATATATATATATATATACATACAAAAGTCGATATTTTTAAGAAATATATAAAAATGAATATTTTTTTAATTTATGAATTAATTATTTGATTTTTATTTTCTACAGTGAATACGGAAGTTGCGTAGATTATGTCTACGTGCATAAAAAAGAAAATAGAGACCCAGAGTTTGGAAGGATAATATTTACGAGGGAGGATTTTCCTCGTATTATATTAGGAGATGAAGAGGTGGTAAGAATACTAATTCGGAACAAGCCTGTATGGTTGAAGAAATACTTGCCCCAAGGTCGAAGGAGCAACGAAACAACTGAATGAAACTGTTTATTTATGTTTCTACCAGCTGTATTTGTAGTGAATCAATAAAAACTAGCTTTTGTTGTTTAATGGGATGTTCTAAATTGTTATTAATATCATGAGAAAATCACATCATGTACCAAATTTGAAGCACTAATCACGAGCTGATGAAAAATGAAGTAAACAAAAAATAAAGGGCGATTGACTATGATATTATGACTAGTCACCTAAAATAAAGATGGCCTAAGATCTGATACAATTGAAGTGAAACTAGTACAACAAAAAATATTGCGTTATTATTCTAGAAAGTACGACAATATGACAATTGGCAAAATTATTTATTACTTCAGATCAAATATCATTTTTTTTTAATAATTTATATGATCTCACGACTTTCGTTCGAAATTGCGCAAGAATTACACAACGTCAAGACACCAACCCCACATTATACCGGCTAGAAACATGAACTTACAATGCACGTCACAAGTTACAATAATGAAAGTACATTATGAGTTATTATAAAAGTCAGTTTTTCTCATTATATATTCTAATTATTATTACTTTACGGATTAACAGTTGAATCTTGAATAATAGTTGAATCTTGAATAATACTTACATAAAAAAATTCACCCATTTTTTTTTTTATTTTTTATTACCTTATTTTTTCACCCAAAATCTTGAATAATAATTGAATCGTCAAAATATCATGCAATAATCCAATGTGATTAATAATAATTTCAAACCTAGGACTATTTAGATACAGACGACAAGTCGTTCAAAACCATTAAATGGAGAGTCAATAATTTTCTTCCATTTGTGTGCAGTCAAACAATCAGTTTTGCAATCAAAATCCATTACCAGAAAATCCAACCATTTTAGGAACATTTCATTTTGAAATATAACATGAATCCAAATTCTCAATCTGAACAAATTCGCCTCCATTTTGTGTTATAAATAAGTGCTGCAATATTGTGTTTCTCCATCATTATACAAGGTCATCAAACCTTGACGCGCAGCCATTTGTGCCGGCAAGGCAACGTGCACGTGCGCTGGAAGAAGAGAGGTCATTGTTCATGACCTTCTCTAATGGCTTGCCCCTCACTTGGCAAGAAATACACCAACATTTCACTCGGTAAAATTAATTAATTATTTATTTAATTTTATATATGTTACTCGAATTAAATTCATTTTAAAAATAAAAAAAATAAATCTTTATATAATTTTTTTGTTGTTAAAATTTTAAAAAAACTTCAAGTAGTGCGTGCATGGGAAATTCTATTTTTATTTTGTGAATTAATTAATTTTTATTTGAGTGTTTCTAACAGTAAATTTATAAATTTGACTTTATACAGTATTCAAATTAATTGTAACTTCATCTTTAAAAAAATAAATCATGCAAAATAAAGAAATTGATGGTGTTAAAAAATATAAATTTCATGAACTTTGAGTAATGTATGTATTTATGAATATGTGTCTAAATAGAGTCTTAAAATTTTGTTATTTAATTTTTGCGAAATAACTTTTTTCTTTTTTCCTTTTGGTAAATACTAATGAGTTCAAGTAAATATGTAGGTATTTGTATGATATGCGCAAAATTAGAGCCTGAAATTATATTAATATTAATTCATTTTTGTGCGTGCATCCAAATTTTTTTTTTTTTAAAAGTAAGTAGTAATCTGATATTCGGGTAAATTGCATGAAAGATATATGCAATTATAAATATTTTGTCAATGCAGAAGTTATTTCTTTAATAGTAGGATAAAGATAAGGGATAATTACATTTATACTAATCGATTTAGGGTCTATTTACACAAATTATCCTATCTTTTAGATAATTACACATATATCATCGAATCAATATTACTTATACAATTCACCCTTTACTTAAAAGATTACAAACACATCCCTTAAAAATGTTAGCATCATTACACAAACTACTTCTATTTTTTGACTGTCAGGAGTAGTTTCCATAATTATGCAAAAAATAGAAATAGTTTATATAAATAAACCATAGATCAAAAGATATAAATATAATTATCACTAAAGATAATTTAGTCAATGCTTCCCTTATCCATTCCTATTAATAATGAGAGTGTTATTAACATCCTCCCAAGGGTAAATATTTCGTGAATTAAAACTAAGAGCGCGGGAAATATATATATTATCTTTCTTTTTACATCTAAATAACGGTCGAATTTACCGAACTTTGACCATTATAATTGAATTGGAATTGTACGATGAGATACATATATATATATATATAATGAAATTCGTATATTACATTAATTATTATTATTATTATTATTATTATTATTATTATTATTATTATTATTATTATTTTATCTCACGTTCAAAAGAAAAAAGGACGGATCCATCTACATGCCATCAAATACCGGCGTTAGAGCAACGAGAGGAGAGGGGGTGAGTATCTTTTGGTCTATGTATGTTTAACAAGAATAGCCTCAACGACGCCCTGAGCTATAGGGTGATAACAAGAGCATGCCTCTGAGAACACCCTCTTGGCAAATGTTTTCTCTTCCTCTTTGCCGGTCCCCTGGACTAGTGCCTTATAGAGCGGCCTCAAATATTGCATCCTTCCAACTTCTTTCAGAGTTTTCTCAACCTCACTGTAGTAATTACTGCACCTTGATGCAATAGCGAGCTGCAGAAATGCCACCTTGACCTCGTAATCTTTTGATTCTGAAAGCCTGTGGCGTGCATCTAGAGCTAATACCTGTGGTGCGCCCGACATGGTAAAAAATGCATTAGCTCTACATAAAAGGTGTAATTCTAAAGGAAGAAAATGCTTAATCTTGCAAGCTGGAATTCTTGTCAAAGCATCTTTTTTTATTTAATTGATTGTCTCCTGATGGCATCAAGGAGCATACAATACAATGACAGTACCTGTGAAGCTTCAACAGATTTAGGCAGGTTTTCTAAATACAGCTCCCATTCCTGTCCTCCCCAATCAGCAACTTCGTCCTCATTCGGCATCCTTCCTACCTTAAACTCATTAGCTAGAGACACAATCTTTGCATAAATATCAGAAGCAGGCTCCATAGCATCTGGAGGTATGCCGGTACCCTCAGTCCATACCTTCAAATCAATATGATTTTCTATCCCGGGAACATTTGCTTTCAGGAAATCAAGAAATGTATCAGTGTCAATAGATCGGAACTTGAAGGTGGCAATATACTTTTTAAGAAACTCATCAAATGCAGGCCTCCCAATCTGTGCATGAAATACACAAGAACAATAAAACTCTTCTATGAAGATATAAAAGACACATAATCTCCAAATAGCACAAAAGCCACAAATATGTACTTGCCTGTCTCTCAATGCGCCACAAAAACTGGAATCCTTTTTCATAGGGCACTCGAGAATAGACATCATCTGGGTCCACTCCTTGCTGGTTAGTTTTAAGTTTTGTGAATTCCATGTTGTCCTTAAACCTCTCCATATCCTCAACAAGTAGTTTCCAACCAATTCCAATATTAAGTGCAGCTCTTTCCTTTCCTTGCACAGCCTCAACTATTCGCCGCTCTGCATATGTTGTGATACCCTGTAACGTATGATCACGAACCCAAGAATCTAAAGATTAGTGGAAACATCCATAAAAATGTCAAGAAAAAACCAAGATGGGAGAAGGGGAAAGGACTAAAGTTGCACTGAACTAGTTTCTCCTTAAGAAGAGACAAATAGAGGCCGCATTGCTCTTGACCTCCCAGTCACTTAAACTGAAACAATTGATCTGCTTTTATAAACTCCATCACTACCTACAACTCAAAGGTTGATTGGCATACTTTTCTCTTACAGACAGTTTGAGAAGTCATATTCAAATGAATGCACAAGCATTTGATAGTTTTTGAAAATTAACATACAAAAAATAGCGCACAAGTATCAACATATCAAAAGTTTCCAGTATCACAAAAAGAATTCCATCTTAACATGAGTGTTACGGATCATAGCATGAATTAGCAATTCAAATTGCATTAACTCCTCATATTTATAAATGGCCTCTTGAAAAAACCAAATCGCCTGCCTCTTAATATGAACCATTACCAAGTATACAAAACAAGCAATTACCTCATTTAACCAGAAGTGATCATTAGTCTTGTTGGTAATCAAATTTCCAGTCCAGCTATGAGCAAGCTCGTGAGCCACAACCTGTGCACCAGTCAGGTCCCCCTTAATCACTGTGGGGGCCAAAAACACCATTCTTGGGTTTCTTCCATTCCTCCATAAGGAAAGCTCGGTGGCAAAACCAACAAATCAAACCTCTCCCACTCATAAGGCCCAAACAACCCCTCTCCTACCTTAATCATCTCCTCCGTCCCAGAAAACTCTTTAGCCGCAGCATCCAACACCCCGGGAACCGCCTCTGAATAAATCTTGGTTCTAGGACCCACCTCCCTAAAACCCAACTCCCCAACTGCAAATGCAAACAAGTACGGCGGGATGGGCTGCTCCATCACAAACTCCTCAACAACCCTCCCTTCTCCACACCACAAAGAATCATCACAGGCACCTCGGCACTCCCCGGGAACAGGGTCCTGCCTACCAACGTGTTTCGCACCCATCACAGCCGATAAATAGTGCGGGATATTCAATTTCGCGGCATATTTGATCCGGGCAGCCGGGGTGTCTTGGCAGGGGAAAATAGACCTGGCGTGGATGGCCTGGCATTGGGTGTAAACAAAGGGGAAAGACTTATTAAACGTTTGAGGAGGAGAAAGCCACTGGAGGCGGAGGAGGGGGGCAGTTTTGAAGATGACCAACAACTGGGAGTGGTTGGAGAGGGTGACCGTGAGGGATTGTCCCAAAATGGCGTCAGGAGAAGTGGGCTGCAGAGTGAAGGGCAGGGGGTCAGAGTAGCGAGGTCGAGGACGTCGGAGATCGAGAGGGAGCGGGAATCGAGGGTGAAGACGCCAGAGTAAGGGGCGGCGAGAGAGAGGACGGCGGAGGAGAGAATGGTGGAGGAAGCGAAGTCGAAGTAGAAGGAGAGGGAGACATGGGTGGTGAGGGGGTGGGTGGAGTCTGTATAGGAGTGAGGATCAATTGGCGCCATTATTGATGAGCAGAGTTCAAATCCTCCTTTTCTTGGAAATGAGTGCAGAGGATAAAGTGGTGGTTGACGGCGGCGGAGGGTGGTGGAGAGGTGGCGGAATTTTGTTGGGCAAGTAAATGGAAGAGAGGAATCAGGTAACACAAGAATGTGATGGATGATGACTGTGTGTGTAATCCACTTCCACTGAACTCAAATCTCAGGTTTTAAAATTTGGAGGGAGTACGGAATTGAGTATAAAGACAAAAGGAATAAAGGTAAAGATTAAATAAATTACAAGAAATTTGGCCAAAAGATGGAATTATTGACCGCACTTGCTTCAATTTCTCTTAAATTCTTTTTTAGGATAAATTATAATAAATTCCTTTAAAATTTAATATAATTATATATATTTTAATTATTTAGAAAAGTATTAATATTTTTTTAAATTGAATAATAGTCTAATGATTAATTTATTTAATCAATACTTATTAAATTTTTATTATTTTTTATGATAACAGATCAAAATATACCCATCTATCAAGTTAGTCAAATAATTTTATAAATAAACAGGTAATATATCCATTTTTTTTGAACTTAAACTATTATTGTCAAACACCCCAAACTTTTGTAGTTTAATTTCTTTTTCATTTTTTTAAAATTAAACGCTTTCTAAAAAAACATATTTTTTTGCAAACACTCCATAAGCTCAAATTTGATAAATTATTCAAATTGTGACTTATAATTCAATTTTCATTCAATGATGGACATAATAAAACCATAGAGTCGATATTGTTTTTTGCTATTTTATAACTTTTGACTATAATCAATTCTAAAAAATAATTATTCTTAATTCTTTCTTTTTATATATATACAAGAAAAACAAAATAAATGAAGTACATTCTATTTTGCTTGTTTGCCACATTAGATTATTTTTTTCTTTTTTTCTAAAGGACTTTTTCTTTTATATGCGCTCTCCTTTTATTTAGAAAATAATTTCACTATGCTTTATTGACAATGGACACAACCCACTAAACCCTATAAATGGTACAAAACATAGTACAAAAAAACAAAAAAAATCCTACCCTCCTACATCACTAACATCCACTTTATTAGATCTAACATTAAAAAATAAATGTAAAAAAAAAATATATAAATATTAGGAAAAGTAGGTATAAATACCTTTATTAATAAAATTATGTACGATAAATATTACGTATTTATATTCAGCTGTAACAAATGAAAGATAAGTGTAAGCGTAAAAATTTCATCAATACAAAATTTATTTCTTTAATACCATGTCGAGTAAAAATTGAATAATTTTGATTGATAGTTTATGTTTTTTATTAAAATACTCTGAACTATATTTATTTTATATAAAATAACTACTCCTATAAACACTTGACTTATCTTGAATTCTTCTATTGATGCACATTTATTTATTTATTTTCTTATATTTTTTAAAAAAATAAAAAATAAAATAAAATATTAAATTATGCATACATATCGACTGTGCTTCGACCATTAAGTGTACATTACGAATGGGGTAAATGAAGGTGAAATTTGGTTCAAAAAATTAAGTTAAGGGCATAAGGAAAAAAAATTGAATGGTAGAGGGCCAAAGTGTAAAAAAAAAGTTCCCCAGGAATTTAAGACCTTCCCCAAGGAGAGAATTGTCCAACTAGGGAAGAAGAGATTTTTTTCACCTGCGGCTGCCCCCACGGATCATATCACACAGTTTCACGCAGTACCTAGTGAAGTCGCGTTAACATAGTTCCAAATATCCACATCGCGTGGCAATCAGGAAATAGACTTTATGGTCAAAGTTCCAAGAATTGGAGGGGAACTCACAGTAGGCGAACAAGTAGGATTTTACCTTTACCTCATGTATTCCGAAAATTTGTTATTATTTTTTAATTATGTTTATTATCATAACACCAAACCATCAACACATTACTTCTCAGTTCCCCACTCGACAAATCCAGAGTCGAGGATCAAAACCCCAAGGCATTCGAAGAGAGCCCTTGAATGTTTTTTGAGCTGAGAAGGAATTTTTGGAGATTGGGAAATTTGAGGGAAAGATGGATGATTATACGAGGGAAATGATGGATTTGAAAACCCTGGTAACTCGTACTCTGGAGAAGAAAGGAGTCCTTGCCAAGATCCGTGTTAGCATCCTTGTCCTCGCTTTAATTTTTTCCACATTTACCGTAATTTCTGTTTTTCCGTTGAAATTATCGTTCGTTTGTGTGAATTGATGTTTTTCTGTTTGCGTCCGTGGATGTATGTGGGCGTTGAATCATTTCTGGCAATAAAGAAGTTCAGGGGATCGCGTAATGTCGAGCAAATTGCTCGGAAAATATGTTGATGGGTTTTATTCTTGATTTATAACCTCTTTTTTTTTTGGTAGCTGTAATGTTTGCGTTGAAAGTGAAGGTGTGTATAGTTTTTCTTTTTTACTTGATTTCATGGTGTACATTTGCTTCATATTTGGACTGTTTGGAAAATTAGATAAAGGTATGTTGTGCAAGTTAACATATGACATGGTTAGATTTTCTGAAGTGAGAATTCTTGGGCTTCATTGATGGCTGCACTTGAGTTTCTTTTCATATTTCTGGGTAGTAGTTTACTTTTGCAATTTTGTGTGTAATTGCTGTGATGTGTAATTTATTGATTTTCAGATTTGGGTTTTAAGAGGTCATAACTCGAATGCTGGTTTTTATAATGTTTACGAGTGTTTCATGGGTAGCTGTTAGAACGCATGTAAAGGTCCTTGGAGTTAATCACACTGATGTAGAACATTAATGAACACGTATTTAATTTGTTCGGCATTACATGAAAGAGTTTCTAGAGTTATCAGTTTGCTGAACAAGTATCTGGAGATGCTTCTGCAGAAGAGGTGTATATGGACACACCTAATAATGAAGAAGTGTACCTCAGCACTTGGTTCCATTTAACATGCTGAAAGTTTTAATTTGCTTGGATGTTAGGCTGAGCTGAGAGCTAGTGTGTTTGAAGCAATCGAAGAGGAGGATAAAGTAATAGAGAAAGAAGAAGGTTTGCCTCCTGTGCTATTGGGTAGCTGCAATGAACGGGCAAAGCAACTCCATAACTCGCCTTCAGGTAATTTTAGTTTCAGCAGTCTGTACTGTTTTTCCCATGATCTTGATGCCATCTATGTATGTAACACCAGCTCATATTTCTATCATCTCATCTTTCTCTGGTTCCACATTGCTGATACAGAATATTTCCAGCTTTGAAATCTATAAGAACCACGCACCATTTACTCATTGTATATGAATGATCCTGCAGACCAAGTTGGACACTTTTAATTTCTATGGCATATTCAGTGAAGTCTCTTCTTAACTTTATTGAAAACAATTTTTTGCTGCCACTCAAAAGCTATTAGGATAATTACTACTTAATCAGGTGCCTTTGGAGCTTCCAAGAGAGTTAAAGTTTTGTGAGATTTTGTGGGCTAGTATTTTTTTCACTTGTCTCACAATTTGGTGCCATAATTCAGGAGGCTCCTAAATGCACTAATATGTGAATATCTGGACTGGGCTCAATTAAATCACACATTGAAAGTCTACCTTCCAGAGAGTAATTTGGTACTTTCTCCCACTGTTACCTTGGACAATTTTTTGGCTCGGATTTATTTGTTTGATGATGGACAGTTTTAACATTTTCCCCCTCAATTTCAGCCAAAGGATTCCTGGAAAAATGAATTAAAAGAATTCAGCAACAAGAATGGATATGACCTTAACCGGAATGGAGACAGCGGGCCTTTGCTTTTGGATGTTCTTGAGGGGTTCTTGAAGTATGAGGTCTGATGAAATCCACTTTGTATGTTAAACTGTAAAATCTGAACCTGTCACATATATGCAGGAAAATATTGTTAATATTTCGCCTTTTCTAGCATAACATGTGGCATAGGTGTTTAGGTAGTAACATGTGGCAGGTGTTTAGGTAGTTATTGTTATAACATGTAACTGATAATTTCTTGTAATTCCCAAGCAAACAATTGTAGATGAGAACTGATATTTCTAGAGAAACTAGATATTTAGAACTCTGTGCATCACGATATTTCCTAATATGAAAGTAAAAAAATATCACCTGTAACGCTAAGCAGGTGGCTTACCATGCTAAAAAAAACATGAATTGAGTTTCTGTTTGGATCTGCTCCACTAGCTGTCAATTCATATTATATACTTGTAGTTTCTTCTCTTTCTTAGAATGCGTTAGCTTTGTTTCATATTCTTGATGTGTGTTCTTGTAGAATTTGACTCAAGGAAGGGGTAGCAACAGGAGATCAACCACTCCTGAACCTGAATCTCTACCAAACGTGGAAGCTAGAAATATTAGGAGGCCTTCGCCGTCATCAGTTGCTTGGGGTTTACCTCCACTAGGAAGGTTTATCATCACTTACTATTTCCTTATCTTTCTTCATTTCTTTAACTTGCTTCATGTTTCAGTAACTTGTACTGCATTGATGCTTCTTGCAGGCCTCTTCCTGTTTCACAATCATCTGGTGAGTAGGAAGGCAATTTCAAGTTGGTTATGCAACATTAGTTAAATTGTTTTTATGTTGTCTTATTAGCCTAAGTTTCAGATCAAAGAGCTGGGTCATCGACATCTGGCTATAGGAAAGATGAATACAATTGGGGATATGACAACGATGAACTTCCTGAAGATTTAGTTCGTGCTTCTGCTGCTTTAGAAAATCTGCAGTTGGATAGAAAAGCTCGTCATTTGACCACATCTTGGAGGTTTGTTTCTGAATCTTGACAAACATGCTCATATATTTCATGCGATATGTAGAAATTGATCAGAGAAAATGAATGGTTCCCTTTTGGTAAAATCATCGGAAAATGTCAGCTGGCGTTGTCACAAATACTGAAAGTGAATGTTAGTCAATCTAGTTTCCTAGAATTGTTCTTGAATAAAGCATACGAGATATTTTCTTTTCTGGGGTCTTAGTGAAATACAAATGCTTTGGTCGCATGTTCTTGTCCATAATTAGAGTAGAAATGGTCGGAAAAGACACCAAAATTGGAGAGGCAAAAAAGCTTTGGGAAAAAATGAACAAAAGTCGTTGATTTAAATTGGAAAAATTGTTACTGATTACTGAAACAATTGATGTGAATGGATGCAATAGTGAAAAGGAAGATTTTTGGCTGGCTCTAATAGGTAGTAGTCATGTGCTTCATGGAACAGTGATGGTAGGGACTTCATAATATTAAACCATAACATTAAATTACCTAAAATACTTGACTTCATCTGGAAATCTTAAAAGTTGATTTTGAGATGATTTTAAGAAGAAAAGAATCTTGTGCATGACTGGGCCAATAATTAAGGCATGTATTCTTTTATGTTTTACTTTCCAGTTGTTCGACTTTCAATTCCATTGGTATCAAGAAATAAATCAGGATATTATGTCAGGGGATGAGGAACATGCACGTAAAACAATGTTATCACTTGCTGCCCATAATGTAGAAGGAAAATTGTTAATATGAAAAGGAAGTCAACAACTAGTTGTGGCAGAAGCTCCTGTGGGGCAAATGCAGATGTGAATGCTATTTTAATGTAAATGGTTTGTTCTTGAAGGTCATCCATTCATTATGTTATTACCTCTAAGGTATAGAGTTGTAGATATGAAGAGTTATAAGCAGCAAAAAAGACAGTAACCTCTTAGTTGAACACTTCTGAAATTAAAGCCACAGTTAAAGGAAATCAATAGGTTATAGGTCCATTGCATCACATTAAATTGATTTGAGTGCTTATAGATAGATGAAAGTTGTAGCTGACCTTTCTGTCCGGTATTAGCACTACTGTCAATGACCTTTTATTGGTAAAACCGTTGTTTGATTTCTTGCATCCTTATTATCACATTCACAGCATTAGTTTCCTTCTGTCCTTAAGAAAGTACATGTAATAACGACGACATTCCATGATTAAATGGTAAATCCACTTTGACATGGAATTAAACCCCAAACTTTTTTAATGAATTTGGTTTCAGGCATGCAGGGGATGGAACTTCTGAGGAAGATAGTACGGGTTAGCAACCCCTCCTACCAGAATGATCTTTAACTTAGTTATCTGGATTTTTTATTGATCCAACAATATGTTGGTTGTGTGCAAGGTGAATATGTGCTCATGTATGCTACAAATTGATGATTCTTTTAACCTTTATGTATTCTCTCCATTTTCTTTCTCGCCTCCCACCCGGTTCGTTCTCACTCTCTTTATCTATTCTGATGTTATATCGAGAGCTCGCCGAAGACGGGTTTTTATTTTTCCGTAGGATGTAAAGATTGAAAATTTAACATTATCGTGATTGTCATTTGTGGTAGATGTCATCGGTCAGGCTTATATTTGGCTGCTTACACTGGTGTAGCTATTCCATCATTTTTCCTCCAAGAGTTAATTGTAATGTAATACAGCAGATGTTGGAGAAGATGAGATGATTGGATGGTTGTGTTGTATTTCAGTTAATTCGGCTAGTAGCTCTGTAGTATCGAATGTTTCTTGCTGGCTGTCGGCTCAATCTTGACTGTGTTTCTTTGGCTGCTTGTGTTTGGATGAGCCTAAATTCAGCTCAAAGGGAAATAATTTCACGTCATTTTAATATCACTACAACAATTTTTTGTTGTGTCATTAATATCATAAGTTCTTTTTTTTTTTTTCTGGTAAATTGCATAAAATTCCGCCTTATTTCAAAATTTAGCTAAAAGTTTCGTGTTAAAAAACTTCCTGTATTTTTCAAAATGTTACATACTCTCTCCTTTCATTAGGCAAGTCCTAACAACGTTAATTTTTTGCTAAATTGACCGGTATATTCTTCTTATAACAATTGTTGATCTTTAAATGTAAAAATTGAATGGTGCATATCTAAATTATTTAAATATATTTATTTATTTATATATATACGTTATATATAATATGTAATATTACTATATATAATATAATATATATGTATATATGAGCAACGACGGAAGGAGATTTTTTTAGATAACACGGAGGTGGGTATTTTGTTGTATTTTAGATAATACGGGAATATTTTTTCCTACAAATATAACATTGGAAAATTTCAAGCTATTTTTTAAAACACAAGGAGGGTTTTGCAATTTACCCTTGATATTCGGATGTTTCAGGCAGTGATTTATATAAATTGGTAGGATTAATTATTCCATACATTACTCAATTTCACTTAATATAAAAATAAATAATATATACATACAAAACTTGATCTTTTAAGAAATATAGGAAAAATAAATATTTTTTTAATTTATGAATTAATTATTTGATTTTTGTTTACTACCTGTGACAAGTTGCGTAGATTGTGTCTATGTACATAAAAGTGAAATAAAGATTTGAATTTTGGAAGGATAATATTTACAAGGGTGGGAGATGAAGAGGTGGTAAGAATATTAATTCGAAACAAGTCTGTCTAGTTGAAAAAATACATGTTCTAAAATCGAAGGAACAACAAAACAGCTGAATAAAACTGCTTTATTTATATTTCAACAAATTGTACTTATAGCGAATCAATAAAAAATAGCTTTCTTTGTTTAATGTACTAGAAGAAAGAATTTATTTGCTTTGGATTAATAGAAATGTTGTTTTTTTGTTGTTTCGATTTATTATTTTGTTCTTTTGTTTGTTTTATATATTTATTTACTTTTATATTTCATATTCTAGTGCAAATTATATTAAAAAAAAAAAAAAAAGAAAATTTTGGCGGTTGTTTTATTTCTGAAGTAGGTGTGCATGAATTGTGCACGCATAACGTGTGTAAGCATCATCCTGAGTAATATGATACTAACACTATCTAATTTTTAAAATTTAAAATTATAAATATTTATTATAATCTCATAAGAATTATTTTTTTAAGGATTTAATATTTATTGATTTACCATAAGTAAAATAAATAATAAATTGAAATAAAAAAATAGAGATGAAAAAAAATAAAATTTAGATTAAAAAAAGTGATATGAGAAATAAACGGGGACGAAATTAAACAAATAAGAGATTAATAGAAAAAGGAAAAGGTGGGGAAAATAATGATTTGATATATACTAATAACCAATGTGTATAGTATGTAGAGGTATGTAGAGATGTGCGTACAATAAATTATCTAAAAATTAGTTTTTTATTTCTTAAATCAAATTTATTTTGTTCCTACTTTAATGAATATTTTTAAAGATGATATTAAAACTGGTTATTTTAAAACAAGTATAGAAGATAAGTTTCTAATTAAACTAATTAAAACTGGTTATTATAAAATAAGTACTGTTTTCTTAATCCAAGAACTGGATTAAATTATGAGGCTACCCCATTTAAACTTAAATGAGTGCATTAAACAGTGTGAAGACTGAATAAAATTTAATACAGGAATGAAGCCAAGAGGAAAAACAGTTGCAAATATGGGAGGTGAAAAGAGTGTCAATCCCTATTCAACAACATTACCTATGAGAATCTTTAGTTCATACAAAAGAATTAACAAGAAACTACACAAGACATGGCCCAAACAACCAACTTGTTAGATCTCAAGTTAAAAGAGCTAACTAAGACCATTCTGATGGGCTTGGAAGTGGCTCTATATGATCAAACATGTCGATAGGTGGGAAATCGTCGTCGTCGATGAAGCTGTTGGGAGTTGTCATCGCACAGGGAGTTTCTCCGTTTTTAGCAATTTCAGGTCCAAGAAACGATGGCAACATAGGAAGCTGTGCAGTGCCTAATGCAGATCCACCGGCAAGCTCAAAAACATCCAAAAATGTATGATCAAGTCTACTGATGAAGTCTTGGCTTTCTACTGGCAGAGCAAAGTCCTGTTGCAGTTGTGGGATAGAAGGATACGAGAGATGGGGTTGTGGCTCTACAAACGTATTCTTGTCGGAAGGAGTGTAGTTGAATTGAAACAGGCTGTGCTCGTAAGTGAGGAGGCCTGGATACTGTCCTAGGTCTGATAGCGGTACCATTTTGATCATCATAGAGTCACTGATATGTGGTGATGAGCAGGACTGTGAGTTTGTCCCTGATTCTTCTTCTGTTGATGAGCTGAACTTGGGTGCCTGAAAATATGACAAATCCCATGAGTTTCAGAAGAAGTACTGAAATGAACTTCACTTCACAACCACTTTCGTTGAATTTCGATGAGTTTACCGTCATCAATCTACTTGTTATAGAGTACTTTGGAGTAAAGAATGATCATGAGGAAAGGAATGTCCCTAAATACCTAATCTCAGAAGACTGAACCGAATAAACCAGCAGGCTTATAAATCAAGAAACTCAAGTAAAATTGTTAGTTACAGTATCAGCTGTGTCTCTCTCACCTCCAAGGAGGGAATTTCGTGAAAAGCCGGGGCTTTGGCTTCCTTGGGATTCTTCGGTGAGTTGCTGGACGATGGTGCAGAGGTCTGCAGAATTCTTGCCAACCTCTTCTGCCTGCTGCTCCAGAAATTCTTCACATCATTATCTGTTCTTCCGGACAGATAAGTAGCGATTTTGGCCCATTTGTTGCCAAATTCTGCTTGCAGTTCAATCACTGTTCTCTCCTCCTCCGCCGAGAACTTCACTCCACTGGTGGCATGGGAAACAAAGAACAATTGGCGAAAAACAGAGATCCCATCAGCAAACATAAAACCTTTTGTTAATCATTATGCTTGAATAATAAGACAAGCTAAAATAACAAGAAGAACCCTCATCATATCCAAGAAGTGCTTAGACATTTTATCATACACATATCAAACTCAAAGATCAATATATCCAAGATTTACTCAGCATAAGTAAACATCAAATACGCAGAATGCTGACAGCAGGATCATCAAATTCACACACAAGTAGTGCAATTTAAAACTTTTCACAGCAACCAGAAAATTTACTGAAACAAGAGCAAGAAAGAAAGAAAGCATTTTTTTCCGCCTGCAACAAAAACTGGAGATGGGGGGAATCATAGAGAAGGCCAGAATTAGCCCCGTCTTATAGTGTCTCTATATCAAATTCAAACACAGACAGAGCCCAACATGAATTAAATCAAATTAAACCCACACACACAGAAAACGCAGTGTCGAGGGCAGGCATACTTCTTCAAGTTGGGTCGGAGTTTATTGACCCAACGGAGGCGGCAGGATTTGCCGGTCCTCTGCAAAAGGCCTTTGGATCGAATGGAGCTCCAGTCTCTGGGGCCGAATCTTTTGACATGGTTGATAAGGACTTGATCCTCTTCTGCTTTCCATGGCCCTTTCTTCACCTCCACAGTCGCATTGTGATGCGCCATTCTGCTCTTCCCTTCCACCACCATTTAAGACTCAAACCATATAATTATAAAAAGAAGAAGGCTGAATTCTTAGTGTAATTGTGGCATATGCAAAATGCAAGCAAGAATTGTTATTGTTAGAAGGCTTTATGTGCTAGATTCTTGGTCTGCGGATATTAGTGATGATATATTCAACTCTTTTTTCTTCTTCACTGTTTCTATTATCTATCTAGTTTGTAGTGACTCGTGAGTGTGTGTGTGTGGGAAGGGAAATGACGGTTAAGGCGGTTATCCCACTATCTATCTTTTCTCTTTTCTCCCCCACTATTTTGGGTCACTTTCCTATTTTTTCTCCAAGTTCAAATTCACTCACTCAAGTTACGTAAATGCCCCTTTGCTTTCCCAGTTGGCCCATTTGAGATTATGATCTGGGTTTCACCTACTCCTACTCATGCCTTCATTGTTTTTAGTTCTTGAAAATGGATTGATGTTTAATGATCACCTCCTATTTACTTTGTTTTTTAAAGGACGTCCTTACTTTCTCACCACCTCATTTATACAATTTCATATAAGGAACCCCATTTTTTGGTGTATCTATCTGTTTATAGATCACCATGCAACTTTTAATATGTTTTGCTAAAATACCCTTATCAATATACATGAAAATAACTATCTTTTTTGGTATCTCATTCATTATTATAATTACTGATATATAAGTTAGGAGTTTAATATTTTTTTAAAAAAAAATCACTTTCTTTAATAAATAGTTTTTTCTTCATAAATGTATCAATATAACTGGGGGCAAATATTAATTTTTTATATTTGCACAGGGCCGACTAATAGTGTTTATTGTGGGATTCATTTTTCTTTGAGATCATACGGCGACCGTATTATAACTTGCTATTTGATTTCCTCTCGTTAAGGTTATCATAGTGAGTAGACTTCTTAAGAGCTTCTCCTGTAAGCTCAGCAGAAAAAAAGATATATATATCTAAAAAAAAAAAAAGAGGGGGGAAGTAGCTAATTCCGAAAGGACAAATTCATAGTATTTCCTAATTATTAGACGCATGTAACAAATCGTTTCTTAAGAGAAGTCGGCCAGAGATGTCGTGGAACATGACTCAATGTCCTCGGATCCACCAGTTTTTTAATACATTATCCTTCACTCATTCCATGTGAGCCCTTGGTGTGTGTTTTCTTTTTTCTTTTCTTTTTCGTTGCTCAATTTATAACCGTAGCCGTAGCCGTACCACGTACCCTCTCAAACTTTACAGCCATGTGAACAAACCTAAGGTTGGCCACCACTTCTCAAGGTTTATTCATTCCAAGTTAATTGTGTTTGAGACCGGCAGGCATTCCGCTTCCAGTAGCCTGGAGCTTCCTGACGTCTGATTCCGACCTGTTCTGTGGCATTTGAAGTTAGAATTCAAATGACAACACTATGGGTGTTTTGCTGGGGGGTGGGGCTGACTTCATGATTATATTTATGACATTTTGCAATAGAAACTCCACTCCACCTACGAATAAACAATCAATTATCTTTACATACCTTTGACCATATGCCAATTTCCTAGAAATAGTACCGTTCAAACAAGCAATTCACAGAACATATGCTCAAGATTCACACCCCCACTGTTGTAGACAAGATGAAGGACCTCAAAAGTCGGAAGTCAAATCTGACAACAGTGTGCACATTGTTGAAGATGCCCAAAGAAAACCGAGTCAAGGTTCGAGCTTCCACAATCAATCCCCAACTCAAGAAATGCCCTTGCTCCAACAAAGACGAAATTTTTAGGAAATAGATGCAAAATGTCCAAAGTGATTTTAGGACTCAAAGCCGTTTTCTCCACAACATCAAAAAGATTTTATGTATTTACACTCAGAAATTTAGGAAAAGTAAGAAAAGAGTCCTTTAAGCTACACAAAATGGGAAGTGGAGATAATTGCGGAGTTAACACTTACATCATGAAAGAGAAAGATGAACATCATAATCACAGGTAAAAGCCGCTGGGGCTTAAAAATGGAAGAGTCCTACCAGTCAATTACTTGTAGGACCAGTCTGGAAAGAAATCGCACCTATTAATAGATTACCATTTAATGAAAAAGTTCTACTCTTACCTTTTCTTTAATAAATAAATAAATAAGGAATTGAAAGGATCATATCCTACGTCCCAAGTCAAGCCATCCACTATGTTTTGGCATGTTTTCCCCTTAAAAATGAGCCTTACCTTTTTCCCTCAGCAGGCATCACACATTCTTCATCCTTATTCCTCTTCCATGTCCAAATAGGTCCTATATAAACACCACTTTCGGCATAATTCAAGAGGAAAATGAAAAGGTAAAGAAACAGTGCTTTCAGCCAGTAATAAGCACAAGCAGGCTTCAAAAAAGTATGGGCAACAGAGCCAACATGCAGCAAAAATCCAAGTGAACAGATCCTAAGGAAATTTGAAGCCTTCAAGATCAACTTTTGAAGGAGCTCACGAACAAAGGTTTCAGCCCAGCCCCATATGGCATCACTATTTTAGTGAGAGGCAAGAGTAAGGACAGCAGTACATTACGGAATGACCATTCAAACAAGTCTTGAGTATAACTTCCAGATGAAAAAAAGTAAAGCTCCGCCCAAGCAAAAAGTTAAGGTAAGTTGAAAAGAATAAGAAGAAAGACAGAAGTAAAGGTGATGATAAAGCAAAAAGAAAATGAAAAAGTATAAGAACAAAAAGAATACTGGAGCAGCAACATATCCTTGCGTGGCAACCGAGCAGCTCATGAGCATATTGGACAAGGAAGCAAGTTGCGTCCTACAATTAAGATTTTTTTTCACATATAAACCAAGAATGCACTCGAAGAACAATGTCAAACAAACGTCCTATACTACTGTGGTTTAGAGCATTATCCTTTTGCCATAACAAAGAATCATTTCTAGTCAGTATTCACCATTAGGGTAGTCGAACAACCCTTGATCATCTTCTAAATCTGGTATATGCACAAAGGAATCTTTAGACAAAGAAATTATTCTTTGGGTTTTCTTTTACTCGTAAAGTCATGGACAAAAGAATAGGTAACTCGTGCTAGGAGCTCTCGCTCGATTCCATGATTAATTCTATCAAGAGATCCGACATTGTCTGTTTTGTTTTTTAGAAGAAACTATAAGTTTCTCACAGCTACCTATGGTATCCGCATTCTGTTTGTACATTATAATTATTTCGAGGATGACCTCCCTCTTTCTCTGTATACATGGATGAAGGTTGTGAAAAGCATTCCAGATCTTTGTTCTATGATTCTGCTGAATGTTCCAGCCTCTATCCTATAATTTACTGTTTTACCTTAGAGCCATTTCAATGTCTTCTCACACTTACACCAACACTGGATCCAGATAGGTGTGCCGTCAACTGATCACAGCCAGCACTCCCAACGTTAAATATTTGAACAATATAACAAGCAGTATTCCAACTGTGAATTGGAATACCATCAACTAAATCACAGCCAGCATCCTGAGAATAAAATGCTGAAGGAGTATAACAAGCAGTGTTCAACTATGGATTGATATGCCATGTATGAAAACACACCCAGCATTGTCAGTATTAAATATTGCAAAAGCTTGAAAGGGTAAGATACACAGTGTCCGACATATTTCACTTAACACCGAAACTCCCAAACCAACATAACAGGCAAAAAAAGAAATTAAATGAATAATAAAAAGGTAATAGAACACCAAATGCATAGTGAAAATGAAAATCTTAAAGGTAGAGGTCCATATTTACAGCTGCCACTACTGATAAATAGAAACCTAAAGTTCTCTCAGTGCTATGAGATCAGCATGAAATAAAAGTAAAAACAAATGTAGAATAACCCTAACCAAAAACTTATTCTTCCTTTCAGCTTTACAAGTTACTGCAGATTATAACTCCGAATGCCATAACAAAAAATTGGAAACACAGCACCTTACACCTTTCAGTGAACACATATTTGAAGTGAATAATCATCTTCTGTTGATTGCATCTAACCCTGCACAGTCATTCTCGATCAGTAAACAGTCGACTAACAGAAAAATTATGATGATCAAACCAGATTAAGATGATTGAGACTATACCTTGAGAGAATTTTCAGATACTTTGTACGATTCAGGAGTTATTGATACCAACCACAATCCAGGAAACACAAACTGCAATTCAAGAAAATTGAACAAATAAATCATACTTATTTATAGAAACCTATGCCAAAAAATACAATGAAACAAAATACATACATATATATATATATATATATATATACATAAAAGTCCAAGCAATGAGATGAAATCAAAGATAAGATGTTTTCTTACATCCAGTTGTTTCTGTATGTTCTTTGCTCTCTTCTTAGGCCTCCTCGCTGGCTTTGATCCAGTAAGAATGAAGATATCCTCCTCAATTTCATCTTTCGATAGTGCAATTGAAATGCTGAGCTTTCTCTTCTCCTTCTTCTCACTACCGCCGCTGCAATTCCCTTCCTTTTCCCCTGGTTTATTTGCATTGATCAAGGATGAATGAGCTTTATGCTTTTCAGGCGTCGCAGAAACACTACCTTTCTCTGCAACTCCAGCTACATTCTGTGACTTGCGAAGGGGCTTTCGTGCCTCAGATTCCATGTCTTAGTTTCCTCATCAATGGTGTTATTAATCTTTCCATCTTCCAGCACCTCATCAGTGTCATCCTGTGCATCATTATTGTCAATATTGGGCGGCTCTTCCTGTGGATTCTCTTCCTCTAGTTTATTGTTCTTGCAAGGAATTTTAATCAAGATTTTCGATCTCTTACTTCCGGCTTCATCAACTTCCTTTCCCTTAGATTTCTTGTCAAGTTTATCCTTAGCTTGCTCAGAGTTCGATGAAAATACCTCATTCCTTATGCTATCAAAAGCGGCGGAACCCTTAGAATGATTTCTCCGGTACTCAATCAAAGAACCTTTACTATTCTTCAAATACTCCGTGTTCAACACCACATCCCGCCTAATAAATTGCCGCACAGCATCGCGATTAAGCAACGGCTGCCTCTCCGAGTCACCACCAGTCAGCGATTGTTTCACACACTCCCGAATCGGAGACGGTTTAGATGATTCTCCACGAATCGGAGACTGTTTCATCAAGTAATCCCCGTGAACCGGAGACTCACGGGACGAAAGCGCGGAAGAGTCCGGCAACGGAGACTGATGGCGTGGCGGCGTCGCTGAAACAGAGTCGCGCAACGGTGACTGCCGGATAGGAGATGGGGAGGACGTATTCGGCCTCCGTGACGGAGACTTGATGGAGCGGCGGCGTTGGTGGTGGCCACTGGAGTTTCCGTCCTTATTCCATTTGAGATGCGGCAGGTCGAAATTGTGTAGCGGCTGAGACTTCGCTGGAACTGTAGACGCCATAGCAATCAAAGCTCTTCAAAACGGCACCGCCAAATTGAACCAAAAAAAACTCCTCAACAACGAGAAAAAAAAAAAAAAAAACTATCTGAGCCGTGATCGGCGGCGGAGTTTCATCTCAACAGTGAATCCGAACGAGCCGAACAAGTATATGTATATGTGTATGTAATGAGTGTGATTGTTTCCACGGCGAGGGTTTCTGAAGAGAGAGGAAATGAACAAAGCTCCAGAGAGAAAGCAATTTGTGATTGTAGAGAGAGAAAAAGAGAATGGGGTTGCAGAGAAGGAGGAGTGCAGGTAGAAGAGAAGACGGTTACAAAAACAAATAATACAAACACATCTCTACATACATTCATACGTACACATACTTTTACATATATATAGATATATACTGACTCAGTCTTAGGTTTTCACAGAAGGGATTTTGTGCGGCTGAACTGAATTCAATATTGGATTTTTACCCTATTAGGCTAATTTTACTGTCTGTCATTTTCTTCTTAGCAATACATTGCCTTCATACTTGCTAGGGTTTGTTAAAAATAATGCTAATTGTTTGAAATAAAATACAAATAAATTATCTATTAGTGTTTATGTTTTAAACGATATATCGATATCCAATAGTTGTTCATAGGAAAATGATATATTTTATGTAATTATCTAGCCCAGTTCACGTCTGTTATACATTCATTATGAGTAGGGCTTTTGTGAATCCATGAATTCATACTTTACGTACATGATCGTACAAACCGACAATATAGATGATACTCATATTAATTGTTGCATGATCAACACTATAACGGTCATCAAGTAACTTTACATTTATGAACTTACTATGAACAGAGATTTTTGACATAACGTGCGCGTCATCTTGCTCATGATTATTCGAATCTTGATCCTTTTTTACTACGTGTTTAGAGCAAATGCACATTTAATTTTTCATGGAGCGATTTGCGATGCACTACCTGAACTTGTTGACGGATAAAATAATAAGTTATGGGACCAATCGTGCTATTAAATACAACAAGTCGTGTTCAATAAAACCCTTTATTGACTTATTATGCATAAATAAATTTTTATTCATGAGATGACACGAGAAACTTTAATAAGAATAACGTGATAGAAAAAATATCGCATATAAGTATGATTTTATTTTTCATCATACCAAGTTCTCCAAATAGAAAATAGAATACAATCCATCTACAACATAATATCATTGAGGATACAAATATTTGGGGGGGGGGGGGGGAGTTAGAAAATATATTAATTGAACATGATATGATGAAAATATATAAATCATCAAATATTTTAAATCCAATATGATAAATAAAATTGACAAAAGAGGTGCCTAAGTAAACCTTAAATGTGATGGGTAGCATTTGTTACAAAGTCCAATTGGAACCAAAACAAAAGCACTAATGTTTGTTAGGTTTGGAGATAAAATTGTAATAATTTCAACCAACCACATTTATGGGCTTGTGAATGTTAAAGTTGTCATTGTAATTTCAAAAGATTCTTCTTATTTTTGTTCTTTATTCTACAAATCAAAATTCTAGAAGAGTGATCCATGCTACAATTGAGACATGAATTCATATGTATGTGAGTAATGAGTAGCATTTTGTAGCTTATAGAGTAAAAAATTCCTTCCAATTTTATTAATTTTAATTTTTCTATTAACGAACGGAATAAACAAAAACGCGTCAGTATACTATCGACATCATATTAAGTCCGGAAAAAATTAGCTGAAAAAAAAAAAAAAAAAAAGATGAAGTAGAGGAGATAATAACAACAAAGTTGAGTTCCATTTGTTGGCAATGAATTTTTGGATTTATGTATTAATTAATTGTTGAGTTTTCAAACATTCCTTTTCATTTATTGTTTCTTGTTTTATCCTCGAACCGTTGAACATTGCATAATTTTTCAAATTCAAAGATGAAAATAGGGAAAATAAGAGGAAAAAATTATGATTACGTTTAAAAATATGAGTTACGGACTTTTCTCTTCTCACTTTCCATCGGAGTGCCAACCCCTATATTGCAAGATAGTCCTCTTTTAAATTTGAGAATTTTTGTTACGATCGTTCAGTTATTATAATGCAATTGAACCCCGATACGCATGAATAAATGTAACCATGGAAAATAGCATAAATCATTCTTACCACAATATACTCCATGCATGTGGACTTGTGTGAGAACAATTGTCAATATGCCCATTACATAAAGATAAAAGAGTATTTTGGTAAGCAGAGGTCAAAGAAATTGAAGGCCCAATTTGAATTAATAATTTGCAGTTAACAGGAATGTGCAAACATTGAAGAATCCAATGTGATGGAAGGCCCAATCAAACAGTTTGAGTGTTGGGACAACATGGACTTTGTCCCCCAACATTCCCGACTTTATTGCAGACAGTTGGGCCTGAGGCCCAACCACACAGACAGCAAACACCTTTGCTAGCCTGCAATAACGAGGCATGCTGATGTAGTACTCGCACACCTACAAGGTCCAACCAATGCTTGCTGTCTATTAAGTGCAGTCAACTTGGAAGCGCCAACAATAATCAACCATTCTCAAAATACATTGGTCTAGTTGTCGTTTCTTAAATGCCCTCTCAACCCAAACAAGAATTTTAAAAAGAAAAAAAAAAAACAGGTTATTCATACATGATAAATATAATTATTTTCACACCCTTTAAATTTATTCTAATTATAAATATATCTCTATGAGATAAACAAATTACAATTTCCCCACAAGAAGTTAATAAAATCTCACATTGCCTCGAAGAGAAGTGTGTAAGTCAAAATATTTTTAAAAAGAGAAAATGCAGCACATAAGATAAAATGGATAGTGGGATGGATGTTACCTAAATGGAGCCGCGCGTTAACCTAAAAAACCATCCATCTTCCTCTCTCCTACTAATAATAAACATGCAATAACCTCTTAATCATTATTCTTAAACAACATGCATATTCATTAATCTACTCAACTCAAGTGGGACACATCTTTTAATCTCAATACATTAACCAATAACAAAGCAAACAACCCCCATCCATCCCCACCCTCCACTCCTCCAAATCTTAATGATCAACCCTCAAACTCCTATGCAGCAAGCAAGCAATCTTGAATCTTGATCACTACCTACTTTTAATTAATCGAACTCTCTCAGAATTTAGGAACCCCAAAACACATCAAATACAGAGTCGTCCCACGTGCGGATCCTCGAGGAAAATCTGGATTGCAAGGCTGGAACACACGTGTTCCAATTGTACGGAGATGGATGTTGATTGTTTTATTGAGTTGGAAGCAATGATTGAGGTTTTGAGAGATGTATCTGCATGCAATATTGTTTGACTCTGACCCTTGGTGTTGCATCACCATTACCATACCATACACATATATATATATAACAATATTATAAATAAATAAATAAATAAAAATAAAAACATCACACGTGCAGGCGTTGCTGTTTTCCAGGTGCAATCATCAATCATACAACTTCCTCATTCATTTGCCTACTAATTACCACCCTATTAATAATATATTTTTCAATCTTAATCATTGATTTTCTGAGATCTAGCGTGGGATCATTAGTGGATCCTACATATCAAACCATTCTCCTCATCATACTTTCAAATCTCCAATTTCTTTCCTCATAATTTCTCAATATATACCACTTATTTATAACATACATATATATTATTCCAAAAATAAATACATTATGTTCAACTTGATAATTGCAGTTCTCTCTGACTTAGACATACTAGTAAGTCAAGCTCATTTGATTTTTATTAGATCAAGCACTGTAAACCAATCACCATCATTTTATAATATACCCACATAAAATTATGAGCTCGGTATTTTTAATAAAGTTCGAACTCGTGACATGTAAATAAATGTCGGATGACCAACCACCACCCTACCATATTTGTTATCTCCATGCACTTGTGTTGAATGAGGTTGCTAGTTGTTCCTTGATGCCCTTAAGGATGTGTTTTGTATGCTCTACCATCCTTGCTTTATGTATTTGATTTTTTCTTTTCATAAATTAAAAATTTAGAAATATATATATATATATATATATATATATATATATATATATATAATAAAAAAGAGCCACGATCAACCCTTCGAGTTTGAGCATGACCAAGATATGATAATTTCTTGATCAGAAATGTCGGTCATGATTAATTATATAATAAATAAATTTGTGACTTTAACTAAAAATTTATAGTGACTGAAATCAAATAAGCAAATTAATGTGTGACATGATTTAATACATACAAGATACGTCTATTATCTTCTCGTTACTTTATTCTTAAAAAAAAAAAAAGTGTTCTCAAATACATATTTTAAAAAATAATCCATTTAAGTTAAGTGCATATATAAAATCATTTTTATTTCTCTAAACTTATGGTTTCTTGTTGAACTAAAAATTATCTTTTTATGGAAAATAAAATAAACGAAAAAAAAAAAGGTTTGATTCAATCACATTCCATATGTTTGATTTTCAATTTTGATGTTGGGCCAAAATTAAAACGGAAAAATAGAGTGAAATAGGGAGAGGGGTAGGGTGGGGGTGGGGTGGGTGGGGGGTGGGGTGGGGGAAGATCACGTGAAGACAGCAAAGATTTGGGGTTTTGGTACAAATAAGGTAGGGCACACCGATGGGACTGTTTGGGGAGTTGGAATTGGAATTGGAATTGGATGATTTAATTCATTATTAGCCTGCCTTCCTTCCTTCCTTCCTTCCCTTGGATGCTTCAATTAATATTTCGATTTTGGACCACATTATATGTGGGCCCCACCCTCGTATCAAACACCTATGTAACTGGGAAGTGGGACCCCCTCCCATCTATAATTTAATAAATTACGTTTCAAAAATTAATAATTTTAAAAGTATTATCAATACAGTTAAAAATTAATGGAATGGTATCATAAATTATCGTTTACGAACAAAACATATATTTTATTTTTTTATTAGTATAAGTATTCTTTTTAAGTTGTTACCCAAAATATATATATATATATTTTTAATAATATTGAGTTTCTGTAAATATTGAGATCTCATAATTTTTATATTTCTTTATTTCGACAATGTTTAAGAACATTTTGTTTGAATATATAATTTAGTAGTTGACCCAAGACGGCTTAAAGAGAAGTCGGAACAATGAGATTTCAATTTTAAAAATTAAGATTGAAAATTTATAATAAAGCTTGGGAAATGAAATCATCCTTTTCATGTAAAAAATAACTATAAGATAGAAAAAAAAAATCGATATACGTAAAAATATCTGAGCATTTATTTCAATTGGATAAAAAGAGAGAGAGAGTAGCAGTGAAAGGGATAAGAATGGTATTAAATTTTTAGGTTTTGAAAATGTGGAGATGGTTCCAAACAGAGCATTAAATAATAAGGACAGAGAAAGAAAGAAAAAGGAGAAATGTTGGAATGAGGAGTGGACCACAAAATGTAATGATTGCAAATTTGTGTACTTTGTTTGGGAGAATATATGATTACCTCTCTCTCTCTCTCTGCCTCCTCTGAGACTTGGATGGATTGCATATCTCATCATTTCTCAATGACCATTTATTCCCCTTTTCTACTTTCAACTCATTTATTTTGCTCCATTTTTTTTTTTTTCAAAACTTCCCACTATAAATATTTTTTTTTATTTTAGGAATTATATAAATTTTATAAGATAATGTTAGTGGATATTTGGCGTAATTGATAAGAATGAGTCACTGTTTATTAAAAAATTGTATGTCTGACTTCTTCTATTGAAATAAGAAAATTGTGTGCGTTGGTGTATAATTTTTAATATTTTTATAAATGATCGTTGTTTTCTATAGTTGGTTTAAATTAATAATGTTGACCCTTTCATTTATATGATTTCATAGAATAATATGAATTTTATTATTTTAATAATCATATAACACGGACAAATTCGTATATTATCATTATTCAATTTTAATAAAAATAAAATATGTATATTTAGCTAATTTTATATAAATTCGAAGGATAACAAGTTGCGATGTGATCACATATATATTTTATTTATTTTGCTATGTAGAAACTTTTTTTAAAAAAATTATAAATTCCAGAATCATAAAACAATATCAACATTGGAAAATGAAAAAAAATGTTGAATAATATTAAATAAAATTATAGTTTTGATTAATTGTTAAATAAATGAATGAGGAGGGAAGAATGGGGAGGATATTATCCAATGATTGGAGAAAGATTGGATTTGTGGGTTTGGAGGGAGACAAACACTACAAGGAATTGGGACCATAGCTTTTTCCTTTTATTTTTCTTTTTTTCTTTTTTTTTTTTTTAAAAGAAAAAATAAAAAGAAAAAAAGAGAAAAAATTGTCTACATCTCTTGAAAATCTATAGAAAAGCATGAGGAGATCAGACGACAAATTAAAGTCCCAGCGCACGTGAACTCATCTGACAACACAATTTTATTCACTTCAATCCCACGTGATCGCCACTTCCTCTAGTCCCCACCACCCGTGGGCCCCACTCTCTATTCCCTCTATCCAATTGCATAATTCCTTTTTTTTTTTTTCAAAATTTAAATTATTGGATAATATGTAAGCCATTTAGATATTCAAATTAGAAAAAAAAATGTAATTTTATATATTATTATTATAGATATGATTTTTAAAAAATTTAATCTTAATTCACGATGACATAAAAGGAAAATAAAAGTTATAATTTGGGAAAAAGAAAAAATAAGTTTTGAGAAGCTAATTCTTGTACTAAAAGAAAAATCGAGAAACCTCTTATAAAAAAAAGTTAGTGTTCAAACCATTAAGCTGTCTACGGATATTTCTAATTCTTGTCGTACCAATTTTTTAATACTCAAATTTATCTTTTTATTTTATTTATTTATCTTAATAAAATTGGTCAGATTAGTACTTTTAATAATTTTTTAAACAATTTCATAATTATATATATTTTTTACTCCTAACTAGTCTCTACTCCGCATTTATCTCTCTCTCCTTACTTCTATATTTATTACAATTTATAATTATAATTTATTTTTTTATAATTTTTTATTTTATTATATCACATCAAAATTTCTTTTATATGTTCAGAAAAAATTACGTACGATGATAATTAATTTGTTTATATATAAATAAGTACTATATAAGGCAAAAATATAACAAAGATGCGCTTCTGAGCTTTATGCGGAGAATAAGCGGATCTTTTAGTTGCGAATTTACGACTAACACTTTTTGTAATAGTGGAATATTTGAGAAAAAAAGACGTGTTTGTAGCTTTTAATAGCATCAAATAAGTATCTAAAAATAGTTAGGAGAATCATTCGATCCGAATGAATTTTACCACTATCACAAGAATTCTAAAAGATTATCTAAAAATAGTTAGGAGAATCATTTGATCCGAATGGATTTTTAAGAGCTACAAATTTGAGTATTCAGTCTACTTTTTATATTTATTTATATTAAAAATATACATTTATTTAAATTAATCATTAATATGTTTAAGTAATTTTAATATATTATGAGTGTACATGCATAATGATGTAACATATCATTTTTTTCTATACTAATATTAAAGAAAGCCATTTTTCACTCATAATTGATATATTACGTGACATCACATTGTACTTTATACTTCACTTTTTTCACTATTATTCGTCGCTTGTGATATGCTTTTTAATTATATATTAAAGTTTTATTTTAAAAATATGTGTTATATTTATCATATTATATATATGTACACAAATATTGTGTAATATAGTGGCTAGTTTTTAAAAAAGATAATTTTTAGCTATCTCCTCATGATTTGGCGTAATTATAAATATTTTATTATTATTTTAAAATTTATAAATACCCCATACAGTCTTTGGACAGAAACGTAAAAACTTCACCTTTGTTTTTGTTTTTTTTAGAAAAAGAGAGAAATTATTTGAAAAAAATATTTGAGGGCGGAAAAATAAATAATTCTTTGAGAATATTATATCATAAAGTTATTTTATAAAATTATATTTATAATTCAAAATGATATTTTGAGCGATTTACAACAAAATGTGCTCGTCACACAAGTATAAAAATTAATAAGTATTTATAATTATGCCAAATTTTATTATCAGAGATAATCATAATTTAGCATTAAGAAAAATAATATGTATTAAAAAAGGGGAGGACACGAGGGTATCGGTATTCAGGCATTGTGATATATATATATATATATATATAGATATATATTAAATTCAAGTCTGCATATACTATAAAAATTGAAGAACAAGTTTTACCACTAGTTTCAGATCAACAAATTTTACATTTATTTTCAAAATCCTCCACTATTAAACATATTAAGAATGGTTGTAAATTTCTACATATTGGCATTGTCTAAAGAAATGATGGAATTTATGAAACTGGTTGATGAATTGATTTGTGAACTGACTGATCTAGCAGTGGAGGTTCCTGCTATATCTTTGTAAGTTTGGGTGAGTTTGGAGGGGCAAGGATAATTGATTTTTTTCAATGAGGTAAACATATTTGTGATTTAGACATCAGTTTAATATATATATATATATATATATATATATATAGTAAGGATGTAGTGGGTGAGATGTTGCACTAATTTTAAAGCAAAAACACATGGGACAAGTTGTACCCACACGTGGGGGCACTCCAACATACTAAATTAAGGATTCTCATCATCATCATTCGTCTAATTAACTAATTACTTAATTTCTCTTAAACCCTCTTTCTGTGTGTGTTTAAATTATTAATTATATAATTAGGTTTGGTCCCCGCCCTCTTTAGCTACTTAGGCTTTTCTTTTCATACCAAATAACACTGGCTCCGAACCTTCTTCCGTAGCTTATATTATTCTCTACTATAATTGTTTGTTTGGCATGTGGAAAATGGCCCATTGGATGCTAATTTTGATGCATTATGTAAATATATAAAATTAGCTAGCTTTCAAGTTTAATTCCCATATATAATAAAAATAATCGTATGAAATTAAAATCGCTCGTAATTTATAATTTTTTCAGAAACATCAAAAGTAAAATGTTATGATATATTAAAATTTCGTATAATATTAACAAGAATGGAATTGTACTTAAATGACCGCAACAAACATATCATTAATTCGAATTAATTATATTCAAGGGATTAAATATCCTCTAAATATAGGAAAATATTAATGCTACATATGTATAATAACCCAATCATTTTTTCCCATTTCAAGAAGATTTTTGGAAAGGGCAAAAAAGAAATGGTTATCCTATTGGCGTTAGGACAAGGAAATTCTGGAAAATAGGACTATTCCTGCAAATCGAATAATATTGCTGCTCTACCTCTACGGTACTAACTACTAATTTTCTCATTATTTATCAAGAAAAAAAAAAAAAAAAAAACTACTACTTTTTCTGGTAAGTGGAGCGTGTAGGGGGAGATGGTGGAGGGGGCGCGTGAGGATGGTTTTGGGAACGAATGAGAGTATCCAATGATTGTAGGCAAGTGCGTGTCGGATAGAGAAGTCACAAAGTGTCACGCACGAGCGTCTCCTTCCCTGGTCCCACGTGCCGCCACGTGGGCAGGCACTGCATGGCTCACCTACACGTGAACCACGCTGCTCTCCCACGTGACCCCCTTTGCCCCACTCCACCCTCCCTCGTCCCCGCTCCTTCACACACACTTCACATAGTTTTTATATACCTACACACCCCAACATTCATGTTCTAAGTTAATTCAATCTTTGTGGTGTATATACAAATACAATGCAAACGCCATTTTCACTCTAATATTCCCAAAATAGAAACTATATCTCACCATATAATAAGGTTCTCTGTTTAATATATAAGTTCAAAAACTTTTGCATCTTCTTATATATATATTTAAATCTGTACGATCCAAACATATTTATGCACTTGTGAAAATAACACATTATGAAATGTGGTGGACGACAGTCTTTTTCCAAATATTTTATCAAGGGCTAAGACATTCTTTTTTCCAGTAATCGTTATTGAGCAAAACACTTCATATTTGTTTTTTTTCTTTTGAAATATATATCGATATTTTTAAAAACAAACAAAATACTATGCGTTTGAGATGGTAAAATAGTATATACGATAGTTGCAATAACTGATGACCTACATTAGACGTATACTTGGTTTTATTTCTATAGGTCCAAGTTGGTAAGAGATTGAATTCCAAATTAAAGTTTAAAAAGTGCAATATTTACTAATATACTATTAATGATACTGATGAGGAGTCATGAGTACCTTATTATAATTTTCATTAAGTTATAGCAAGTTCTTTTGTGGATGGAATTTGATTAATGTCATGGGAAAGTTGATGAAAGATGGATATGACGCGCCAAAAAGATAATTAGCTAGCTAAATATCGATCATGCACAAATTAAGACCCAAGCTATAGGAGAGTCATTAAGGCCCGACATCTAGCGTGGGATAGAAATGAATAGTGATGAAATTTATCAGTCCTTTTTCAGTGCTCTTTCTCTAAAAGGTGCATCAACTATCTATATAGGTACATCAGGTTGTCTTTAGGTTAACTTAGGCCAACAGACTATGGAGGGGCAAGCACTGACTCAGTGTGACATCCAGAGCAGTATTAGGTTCAATGATCCACCACTTTGGAATGGAGAGAATCAAGCGCAAGTTTCAGGATACAATTTCTTTCCGATAACATATTGAGTAATGAACTACAGGTTAGCTTGCAGTTATTTGATCTGTATATAATCTGGAGGATTCTCAGATCTTGACATTATAAACTAGAAAACATAGTATTGGACTAGTAGTCGGATACTAAATCTCGTCGCTGTATAATTTTATGTATTTTTTTTACTTCAGTGAAGATTACCTTTTACTAAAAAAAAATGGTGGATTAGACATTACGAGAGAATAATCAAGACGAAGATTACAAAAATAATAATGCGCAAATACCTAAAAAATCAGTCGACAAACATCTTAATATTTGAAATATTATCCAACATAGTAATTGGTCACTCCCTTCTTTTATTACAACTATCCCATTCTACTTTTATGAAAAACTAAATTAAACTTATTAATAGATATTTGATGTTTGTTGGATGGCCGTTCTCCAGTAATTTTATAACAACTAATATTAATTTAAAATTGGTAAGTATAACCAAAAAAAAAATGGTAATTTTCAATATTTTTAGTTATAACGCCCTTATAAATATATGCTAATTAATTAACAATAATATCACAATTGTAACTTACATGCTCCCTAAATAACATACAAAAATTCGGTTTTAACATAACACTAGTACGTCAAACCTTAATACACACATAATAATTAATTAAGGCTTCCCCTCCGCAGTGCCAATTGATTCCAAGTACAGTGATTAATGGGGACTAATTAAGATTAATTAATTGGGCGGAAAAAGGACAAGACAAGGTTGGATGGTTAAAGCCGAATCCACGTGCACCACACGCTTGTTCCGTGAAGCGGGGCCCATTCCATTTCTGCGCGTGACGTCCAGCGCGTGGGATTCTGGGAAAACGAGGGTGGTGGTTCTCACGAGGAAAATCACACCCCACGGGTCAATGGTCAACGCTAGAAAAAGCCCTTTTTAATGAGGAGTTACAGTTGAACTTGAAAGCACAAACACAAAAAGCAGGATTTGACTTAAACCCCCCTTCCACTCTCACTCTCCCCTTACGCCATGTTTGGTTCAAAGCTTAATAAAACTCCATTCTTTATTTGAATTTTGAGATAATATAGATTGTGCATCAATATTTCGTAATACAAATATGGAATTTATAGCATAAAATGCCTGAGATTAAATGAAAGGTTAGTCCCAATTGAACAAAAATAGAATTAAAAAAAGAACGTTGAATAATGTAGGATAATTATTAATATTAAAAAGAAAAAATGGAAAATATTGGAGTAGTGGTTTTGATAATAGGGAAAGAAGCAGAGTAGGAAATTTAAACTATGGTTAGTGAGTGAGTGAGTGAGTGAGGAGGGTCCTCGTCCCCCAAAGCAAAATCCCATCATTATGATTGAGCCAATAGCTACCTCTGACACAAGTCATCATTGAACATCTGCATTGTATCTATATATATCAACCCCCTCCCCCATCTATACACACACATGTAGGTCCTCACCTATTCTCTTTCTTCCAATAGGCCTAAGAAAAAGCTGTAACTCCTCTGCCAAAGAAAAAGACCACCCCATTTCTCCTCATTCTGTCTCCCCCCCACCCCCACCCCCACCCCCTGCTGGTTCTCTTCTTTCGTGGTTTAAATCTCTCTATATAACTCCACATAGACAGAGTTAAGAAAAGCTGTTCTGCTTTCCTTTTTAGAGAGAGAGAGTGGGAAGAAAGTGAAAAGAGATGGCTGAAAAAGATGATGGACTAGGGTTGAGTTTGAGCTTGAGATGTCCGGAGAATCAAAATCATAATCCTCCTCCGCCGCACCCACCTCTACCGCCACCAGCTGCGCCCGCTCCTTTCCCCTTGAATCTTTTCAGGTCTCCTTTGCCTTTTATGCAGCACCATAAATCTTCAACCTCTGACGCATTTCAGCCATCTGCTGGTAAGTTTCTGTTTCTCTCTCAAGATCCATGCATGCTTTAGTTTCCCACTAATGGTGCCAGCAATTTCTTGATGGGCTTTTTCAACAGTATCTCAAGAGAGGGAAACAGAAAAAACACATGTAATTGAATTTTTATCTAAGTTAATGTTCTTGTGATAAAAGTGGAGTCTTGCATGCCTGTGTTTCTTTCTTTCTTTCTTTTTTTTTCTTTTCAGATTATGCTTTCAATCTTGAATTTTAAGGAAGTTGATGTTCAAATTTCAGATCATAATGCGGAGGCGAGGTCGATCTTTCGAGGGATTGATGTGAATCGAGCGATAACAGTGATAGATTGTGACGAGGAAGTGATGGTTTCATCTCCGAACAGCACGGTTTCGAGCTTGAGCGGGAAGAGAAGTGAGAGGGAGGAAAACGACGGAGAGAGGGCCTCCAGTTCTCTGGAGATGGAGGACGACGGCGGCGACGCGTCGGGGAGGAAGAAGCTCCGCCTGTCCAAGGAACAGGCGGCGGTGCTTGAAGAGACTTTCAAGGAGCACAATACTCTGAATCCGGTGAGTGGCATTTCCGGAATATACGGTGGGGGTTCAAGGGCGTTCTCGTAAAAACACTTGTGGGCTAACGGTGACTGAAATTTCTTGGTGGGTTTGTTTGTCCTGCAGAAGCAAAAAATGGCGTTGGCGAAACAGCTAAATCTGAGGCCCAGACAGGTGGAGGTGTGGTTTCAGAACAGAAGGGCAAGGTTAGTTATTTCTCTATATTTCCAAGGGTACTTTGGTCATAAGAAACTTTTCTTAGTTTGGTCTTCTTTGCATTAAATCTTAAGAAATTTTCGAAATATGAATAATGTCAATTGAATTCGTAGGAAGTCCCGTCCCATCATCGGTCGGATCCATTTACAATCTTTGGATTATGTGAGATTGATTTGTAGTTCATATGGACCCCGTGTACGAGAACGTGATCAAACGGTTGTTGATTGTTAATGAATGAGGGCCTAACAAACTAGACTAGTAGTGTTTCTTTAATTTAATCTCGTCTGCTTCGGTTCACGTGTACACCAATACGTGCATAAAATCCACTTCGAATCTTCTTCTTATCATCTCGTATTAAGGTTGTCATGGGCATGATGTAATACTTAATCCGATACATGTTAGCTCAGTTGCTAATAACGAAAAGAATCGGTTATTTTAAGAAGATTGTGTGTTAATGGTAATGTCTAAGTACCATGTCAATGTGAAATTCCTTTGGACATGATTAGCTTAATCTTGAAAGATCGGTTGGGTTTTCAGATGGTTAAACATTAATCTGATGATGGGAAGAAATAATTTTGGACATTTGATGCAAGAAACTTGCTACTATGTCATCAAGGATGATACATGTGTCTGATGTTCGGAAATGATGCAGGACAAAGTTGAAGCAGACGGAGGTCGACTGTGAGTATCTGAGGCGTTGCTGCGAGAATCTGACAGAGGAAAACCGACGCTTGCAAAAGGAGGTGACGGAGCTGAGAGCGCTAAAGCTCTCCCCGCAGTTTTACATGAACATGAGCCCTCCAACCACCCTCACCATGTGCCCTCAGTGCGAGCGCGTTGCGGTCTCATCATCCGCGAACACATCTTCACCGATCCCGGCAAACACCACCGGCATCAATAGGCAGCCGGCCCACCACCAACGGCCGATGCCTATGAGCTCATGGGCCTCAATAATTCCACCTCAACCACTCGACCCCCACCGCCCCAGAACGTGATTTTTGCTGCAAGAACAAGGCAAGAAGGTGGATTTTGTTCTCTCGGACGACCGATGCCGCACTCTTGTCAACGGAGACGACAAATGTGAAGTTGGGAAAACGGAAAAGATTGTAAAGGAATGGTGTAGTTTGTGTCGATAGCATTAGAGATGAGCTAAAAAAGTATGGTATATTCCGACTTTTCCCTTCTTTTTCTATTCATCTATGGACGAATTTGTTATGGCAGGCGAAAGTCGGACTGGACATAGAGACGGCAGCAGTGTCGGAAGGACATTAGCATCTATATAACCTATTGATAACTTGAGAAGATTGAACAGTGGTTTTATGAACAAGATGGGTCGATTATTACCTGATTGTCTGATGATGAGCATGCTTTTGGGACGCAGACTGATTAGATACCCTTCCAATTTCTAGTTGGGTGAATGGTGGAAAATGATTGCTATGGCGCCCACAAACTGACCCCTCTTCTTTTAAGCTTTTTGACGTCCTTCATGTGAATTTTTTGGACGGATTGGGTGCCATGCCATCAATTAAGCGCATCAGATTCACTGTAGAATGAATTATCTTTTCATCCATACATCAATATACACTGTAGTAATGAACACATGCATTTAAAGCGAAATCGAGACAATGGAGATGATGTCTTAAGATGTTGCAAAGCGTTTGATAATTTTTTTTAAAATGTGTTTATAAGATTCAAAAATAAGATTGTAGGAAATGGCCTTATAACAGGCTTCGGATTAAGTATAAATTAGTACCATATTATAACTCGGAAATTTTTTTATTTTTATTTAGATATTTCAATAATTTATTTAAAATATTTAACACATCTTACGATTAAGTAATAAAATTTTATAAATATATGTAGCCAAAGTACCGTATATCTTAAGGTCATAGATTAAAATCATAGTATTAGGCTAAAAAGGTAATGATCATTATCATAGTAATAAATGTGTGTATTGTAGGGTTTTGACTTTGGGGGACTAATTTCTGTGTTGGATTGGTTGATTGCTCTTCTGGTCGGAAGTGCAGAGCAACTGGTAAATGCAGATATGTCTGACCACATATTTATGTTGTGTTTTCTGCGGTTCCCTATAAAATCACTTTGTGGAAATTGCATTTACCTCCCCTTGGTTATAATTTTTTGGTGAAATTACCCAAAATGTTTGAAAATTGCAAATGTGCTCAATTTTGGTAGAGTTCGGAATTAAAAAAAAAAACTAAAATATGAAAATTTCTACGGCATCGTTTTGTTGATCAGACGGATATTATCTTTTTCTTACATAGACAAGATTTTCACGTGATTTGATTCAAAAACCAAAATGGCTTCTCAATCAAACTTTTGGGGGGTGAAGTGAAAAGTCACAAATTGGAGGAGGATGTGGATGCAAATTTGGTAATCATTATTGTGGCAGTTGAAGAGTCTCGTCTCCTCCCAGGAAAAAGTAAAAGCTATCAGCCTCTCAGCTTTTCCACTTGTCTCAATCATCTTATAATCTCAAGTACCAAATAAGTTTAAGCAGAAGTTGTGTACCCCAAAAGCTGCTCACCCAAATTCAACAAATTGCATCTTCATCTTATGTTTCTCACTTTGCCCAATTTGCCCTCACAAATACCTCAAGAACCCACCCTTCTTTTTGGTTAATTGAAATACAAATACCACAGATTTAACCCAAAAATAGTGAAAAATTACATTGTCGATCTCCGAGGTTTGGTTATAGAGTATTTTGATTTCTCTTTAAATATTTATAACTAATAGACGTGAACGTGACAACATAGGCTATTGTGTAGTTATTCCAAAACGAAACATGTTGCGTTATGTCCTAGCTCTGGAATGCTTGTGTAATTATCCTTACAATTGGTGATTGCTACGAAGTACAAGGAACAACAGGCATTCAATAATTATTACAAGGTCATAAACTCCATGGCGGATCTTCAAATGATTTGAAATCTGTACAAATATGCAGAGATATTCTATACCCACAAAGAGACCACCTTTTCATGGGGCAAACAGATCAGTTTGGCCTCTTTTGTGATTTATGGTAGAACAAATGTGGGGATAAAAGAAATGATAACTAAACGGTGTTAACTTTGTCTGCCAGCGATCGTAGTATGCACCCTAATCCGGCTTTCTCTGTCAGCTTTTCATGAATTCGTAAGCATTGATCACAGGTGGGACGATCTCCAGTAGATAAACCTCTATATAAGTACCTGTCAACCGTGTACAATGCTTTAGTCATAGTCAGACAAATGAAATGTGAATACAGATATAAGCCTCAACAATTAGGGGAAGAACCAGTGAGAAGATTCACCATGTTATGATCTACACAAGGCTAAAGAAGACGGCTAACTCCGTTGATTGTTGATGTCCATAACAAAAACTAGTATTCCAACATCTAGTTCACATCACTATACTTCTGTCTTCAGAGGCCTAGGTCCTCTACAACAATGCCTTCCAAGAATAGGAACTGAATTGAATCTTTTACGTTATGTAAGAAACTTATAAATGAGAAATGAAACTAGTTTTTGAACATCCATGTACCCAGGAGATGGTGTGTGAAGATTAAAATTTAAATGTATATGCTTAGTCTATGTATCATATCTGATCATATATAAGTAGTTGATATCTGGCTTTGGGCTCGAGATCCTAAGGTAGATCTGTTTCTCTACTGCCAGTCCCCGTGGCTAGATAGGAATCCTCAACCACTTAAAAAGACTATCAGGGCCTCAGAGATCTATTAACCCCTGATATCCCTATAACAAAACGTTCAGAAAATCAATGCCAAAAGCCTGAAAAGCCACTCATGCTAAAGAACCAGAATAAAAGGTTAAGTGCAGATGTTCTCTCTTCCATGAATGAGATACAAAAGCAAAATCCAAAGTCAGTAGATCTTGAAAGGATCAACTGTTAGATGCTATATACCCCATTATGCCTGTATAAAGTCCATCAAGAAGTAGATGTCTGTGAGAGGCCTAGTTTATGATAGATATAGAGCTAAAATAGTTGTTTTATGTTTGGAAGACGAGACGTAAAAAAGATACAAAGTCAGGTTATACAAAATTCAATGTCTTCAAGAATTAGAGGAGGGGCTGGGAGATATGGAGTAAGCGAAAGACAATGTAGAGGAGGGAGGGGTTGCATATGTTTGTCCATTTGCAGTTTTATGCAACTTCTGTAAATCAATAATATAGGCAAAATCATTCAACTTGTCAACTACCCTGAGTTCACTAGCAATGCCTCTTGCCACAAGCATATGCAAGAGACATGCCAAGTAAAGGTATATCTTGATTATATAACTCTCACTCAAGCTCAATTATCAGTTCAAGAGACATCTCCAATGAACTACAAAACACTAAAATTTTAAGGACCAACTTTATTAGCAATGTCCCTGGAAGTTGTTGCATTCATCATAAACATACAGAATTGTCGAAACCAATGATACTCTCCTCAGTCGATGTTTAAACCTCAACTTAATCATTAATTACTAGATTGAGTTGCATGTTTGTGCAGAGATTTAATGGACAATTAACCTCCAACTGACCGCGAATGAGATCTTAATAATTAATTACTGTAAAGATTTATCTTTAATTATTCATTTACCACCTCAAAGACATGCTATATTAAGCTTTATCACAAGATCTGATCTGCAAATGGAATCAACTAAGAATAAACTACTTCCCTAGATATAAATTGCAAGCTGAATCACTCAAGGTCTTGGAAAATGATAAAGTAGCCAAAAGCACAATGCAATCAGTCACTCCAACACGCACTTAAGGCTCAAATCAGTCCCACTATGATGCTTGTTGTTAAACGACTTTCTGACAACAAATTAGAACTGAATCCTGTATACAGTCTTTTAACAATATTTACTTCATTACTTCCCAATTACAAAGGTAATCAGAAGAAAACAAACTATTTTTGGAGGTAAAGAATGCAACGTGATTACTGCGGATCATTTTATGGCACGAGACAATTTCCAAATACAACAGGAGCTAGATCACCAAAGTCAGGAGCCCCCAAGAACCTTCTACAGCAGAAGACATATCTTTTATTGTTATTTTACAAAGACAGAGTTCAATTCTGCTTCTGCATGAGCCAAACACCTGACAAATCCATGGGAAAAAATACTCCTGGGAAATGACTAGTTACATTATATGCAGGAAACCTTTACCAATACAAATATATATATATATATACATATATATATATACATATATATATATATACATATATATATATATACATATATATATATATATACATATATATATATATATACATATATATATATATAAATGCAAAACTTACTCAGAACCGGACTAGGAAAACTCACCGAGAAAATTAGCAATTGCAATTTGTTTTTACAAACAAAAGCACCAAAAGTAAAGAATGAGAAAGTGGAGTAATGGGCATTTGACTTACTTCATGAGAACATCGTAGTACTCGGGATCAAGAGATGAGAACAAACTATCTACATCTTTAATCGCCATTATCGCCCTATGCACCACAATCCAGTTCGCAGACTTCAAAACAAAAGCAACAAAGAAAAAATCAAGACCCCTTTAACCCAAGTTAAATTCAAATTAAATTCAAGAAGGAAAAATGCTCAGAAAATAATATAATCTGATCAAGTACATAATATGACCTTACAACGCTCATCTTTGGTATTGGGAGGAGACCCTTCAAGAGCTGTCTTCAAAGCTTCCACTGGTTTGTACCTGAAATTCAAACCATCAATCAAGAACAAGAATCCAATTTTCCCCCATACATCAGCAGAAGATATGAAAATACTATGTGGGCCTTGAAAATAACAGCTTTTTTCCCATCATTTTCCTGGGAGTTTGTGCAGATTATCGTACTGTTTGAGTAAGCTTTCGATCTTGCGAGACTTGTGCTCGATTCTGGTGATTATGGCTTCTGCATTGTCTGCTTCCTCAAATTCTGCCATGTTTGTGAGGGAAGATTTCTTCAGATGATCGTCCTTCGGACTGGATTCAGTCTGTGACTACCACAAAACAGGTTCTTGATTTAGGCAAACATTTTGCATTCTTCTGCCATTCCAGTTAAAGGATACCTAAAAATAATATATATATATATATATATATATATATATTGCTCCTTATCCCCTCAATATGAAAGACATAATTGACCCTTACTCTTTAGGGACTTTGCTACACCATTTTCTTTTATTCCTAATTAATTGCTTACAGAATGAAATTTATATATCATTACTATTTCATATCAACTTGGATTTTTATTTTTGTATGTGCATCTTATACTCTTTTTAGTTATTTATTAATATTTTAAAAATATTACAGTCACCCATCAAAAAATGGCATTTATTTTAAGTATAATTAATATTATTGTACCATTCTATATGCAAAGAATAGAAATTATTCCAGGTATCATACTTAAGCTCTTTAAATATTTCAACAAAAAGTTTATCAACATTTGATACTTTTCTCCATAATAATTTTTTTTTTAAGTTTACAGACAGAGCAAGATGAACCATGATGTCTAACAATATGACTAATTCATAACAAATATCATGTACTGTGAATTATAAAAGTCGTGCATTGAATTTGATTGTTATATGTTCAACATGTAATTTTTTTTTACAAAATATTCTCAATATAATTTGTTTTCTTGGCTCCTACAATGAGTATGCATATTTGGTTATTATATGTAATTGTTATCCAAAATTATCATAATTTTGAGAGTAATATTCATGCTAAAATCACATGCATGAGAAACTTATTGAATATTTGTAACTCAAAGAAAAGAAAGAAAAATAAACCAAAACCACATGCTACAAATGACCCCAAAATCAAACTCAAATCACGAGAAATTGTGCTTCTAGTTCCACACAGTAGGAACACTAAAAAAAAAAAAAAAAGTTTCACACAATAGGATGTGCACATTTTATTTTATAATTATAATTAGCACATTTTATTTCATAAAATAAAATTTAACATTTTGGTCCCATAAATAAAAATTATGGACATTTGGCTATATAAATATAAAAACTTTATATGCTATGAATCAAATGCGCCGCAACTTATGGGACTAAATCTATTATTTATCTATTTAATTAATAAATAATTATATAAAATTATAAATATTATATATATTAAACTCGTAATAAATGACATTATATAATAATAAATAAGACAGCATATCGTACAAAGCAATGCAAATTCCCCTCAAATCATTGAGAGGGGCAATTCCGTAAATGGGGACAAACGGTCAAAATTATTACACCTTTTTGAAATTTGCTTCTCCACCATCTCCCACTCGGCACTCCCCTCTCTCTCTCTCTCTCTCTTCACACCACACACACACCACACACACACACACACCACACACACACTTGTTTCTTTCTTTCTTTACCTTTGCTACTAAGTATCCCTTGCTTCGCCTTCACCCATTCTTCATTCAACAATGGCATCCACAGCAGCGGCGGCAGCAGCATCAGGGCTCTCCAAGAAACCCCATTATCGTGTTCCAGAATCATCCTCGAATGCCCAACAAATTCCAAGTAAGTCCCACTCGAACTCCCTCTGCAAAACCCTCATCGTTCTTGTTCTTCTCCTCTTCATTCCCATGTTCACACACTTTTCATCACCAAAGCATTTTCACTGAATTGGGAAATCTTTCACCTTCTCTTCATTGGGATTGCTGTTTCGTATGGCTTGTTTAGCAGAAAACTGCCCAAATGGGCCCTGAAAAAGTTGTACATTCAACAAGTGATGATTCTCATGCCTATTTATCTGGATTTCGCATTTATCTTCCATTTTTGAAGATGGGGGAAATATTTGCGGGCCTGAAGAGCAAGATGTGATGCAGAGTTATGGTCAGTATCAATGCTTGCAGAATAGAGATGACCAGTTTTTAGGTAAAGAAAGATGTGTAGTTCATGGATATAGGAGGGTTAGATCTTTCGTCTCGAACGATGGGAGTGAAAATGTTAGTGAGGTTAGTGGGAAGAATGTGAATCAGGCTTGGTGTTCTCAGTACTTGAAAGGTGAACCCTTGGTGGTTGTTTCTGATGGTAAATATTTTCTTGGTGGAAGATCTGAATTAAGCCATTGAATTTGCCTGTTAGGAGTTTGAGATCAAAGGTTGTGGATAATGATAAACATGAACTGAAACATAGACGTGAATCGAGTCCCAAGATTGAGGGAAGGGGCAATAATGATGTTCAAGTTCTGAAAATCCGAGGCGTGGTGCCAATGAACTTGGAGAAGAAATTTGAGGAAGCTGCTGGATCATCATCCATCCCCTGGCGGTCGAGATCTGGGAGGATGGAGAACGGAGAAGAAAGGAGTAATCCCAAGCCACCTGCTCATTGCAGGCCTCGCTCTGTTGGGCAATTTGAGTTTGAGCATCTCAAGTTTAGGTCGTCCAGGGGTTCAAAGTTTTCCAGTTCTCCTGAATTGACAAGCTCAAAAGTGGAAGATTTCGTGATTAAAAAGGTGTTTGTTTCACATCCAAAGATTACCCCCCTAAATGCTGAAGCAGCACTGGTCAGTGGTGTGGAGACTCAGCCATTTAATGGTGGTGCTTCCTCAGAGACAAACGGACTTGGAGATTTTGAGTACAATATGAAGAACTCTGGTGATAGTGGAGAAGATGATAAAGTGGGAAAAGGGAAACGCGCTGTTGAATCTTTGGACTCAGGTATCAAATCTTCAACCCTTTCAAAGGTTCTATCACGGGCTAAGTCAGTTAGAACAATCAAACCCAGTCGATACATTGGGGATGAGGAGCATTTGTCAAATCAAATTGATGGCAAGGTTGGACTTGCGGGGATGCATAACAAAGTTGAAGTAGAGTCTCTGGTGAGGGGAGAAGAATATGAAAATCCTCCCGTCAACCGTCAAAACGAGGAATTCAATAGTATTTTTCCCATGCCAAAGCCAAAGCCAACTGTCTCTGAGTTCAAACACCAAGAAAAAGATCTTGATTACCGAAATATTACAGAATCTGAAGGAGACACAGAGAGTGAGCTCGACAAGAGTTCAGATGAAGGTGAAGCTAGAACGAATGTTGAGAATGATGCAGAACTTGAAGGGAGTGAAGTCGACAGAAAAGCTGGTGAGTTCATCGCCAAGTTCCGAGAGCAAATAAGGCTTCAGAAGATTTCATTGGCGGAAGGATACAACGGCTGGTAGCTGCGACTAGTCAACTTGAAAGTTCATACTCATTAGCTGAAAGCTGATTTTTCATCAGCAGTTCTTGGTATTTATTAATTCATTTTCTCTGTAAATTTTGTATTCAACTGAATTAAATTTTATGATGAGATGAAGATCGTCTATCTTCGTTTGTATTATTGTATGCAATGTGTTTGAAGTTCTTGTTTCCCCAATTAGTTGGACTAAACAAATTCTGGGGTAGTTGTCTAATCCGGCCTGATCTCAGACAACCCTTCAAGAAAGTACTACTTAGTCCTTGCTAAAGAGAAGGTAAACAATATGCTTACTAATCAAAGTAGTTTACTAACCACTTCATGAAACTAAACAAGTATTCCCTCTCTCTTTGTCTCTTACTTGCATAAGCATAGTTGTATCTAACAACTATTTACCCCAAAATCGTCTGTAAAATATTATAAAATTATAATTTTATCCGGACATTTTTTTTCTTTTTTGCGAGGGCCCGACTCCCCAAAGCCCAACCTCAGGGCAAAGTATGCTTCCACCAACTTAGTACGGAGTTCTATCTATAGTCGATGGACCTGAATGTAATATTTTAGTTTAATTTTCACATCCCATCATTATCTTAATTAAATATGAAATTTTATTTTCGAATTAGGTTTGTCCGCTCAAATCATCATATTACATTTGCTATTAAAATTACCACATAATGAGTTACTTTTATTTAATTATATATCAAAAACATAATGAGTATACTGCACTTATTTATTAGGAGAATAACTCAAAATAATGCTTATCTAAAATGAATGTAGATTGATTTTAAATCATTTGCATCATGAATGTAATGGACTAAGCCCATATGTTAACAATGGATCTCCACACAAATTCAAAAACAAAACTACTATCAACAACGAATAAGAACATAACATTTCACAGTTGTTGTTTTTCTCTTAAATTGCATTTTAACTGAAGGATTTAGAAATATGGATTTTAAAAGCTTAATAACAAATTCTTTAAATTTGTTTGAATAATTTTAAGTTTAAAGAATTTAAAGTACTTCAATTTTAATTCTAAACTATATTTTGATGAATATAAATAAAATTTTAACTTTTTTTTAATTAAGTTATTTAAAATCATTTTCCAAATCTTTTTTATAAAATTAAAATTCTTCAATGTAAACAAACCCTAAAATCATTGAAAATGTGTAAGAAATGAGGATGTGATGTGTAGTGGGTAAGATGGAGCCAATCCAAACAAGGTTAGAAAAGGGCCATCATCATAACATTCTCAATTACCTAAAAATCATGCTCTCCCAACCCACTAAATTACCCATAATCTTCTACTTTTCATTAAAATAATTTTTGTTTTTTTAATTGCACATAATGTTACAAGATTAATGGTTGGTGATGGGTTTCACCACAATTTTAAAACCTCATTAATTATTATTATTATATTATTATTATTATTATTATTATTATTATTATTATTATTATTATTGTTGTTTTATTTTACCTTATTGTACTCATAACCTCAAACTCATTTCCAAACCAAATATAAATATTATATCATATATCTATATCTTATATTATTAATTAAACGGAGGGTTCTATACTAACTAATTTTGATTGTAAGGATATGGATTAATTTAAATGTCATTTTCTCCTAAAAATTAAATTAGAGGGATTTAAATTGAAAATTTGACCCCTCAAACTAAGGGTACATTACAACAACCTTCATAAAGATTTCGCATAATTATGAATACCTCCTCGTTATTTGAAAAATTATAGATACTCCATAATTTTAACGACCGTCTAGCAATTAGCCCAATTCATCTATTTTTATGGTGAACTGATCAAAATACTCTTGTGAATTAAAAATTATAATTTTATTTTTTTTATGGACTAAGTGTATAATTTTTAAAAAAAAATTCATCCATCCCTTTCAATATTTTTTATAAGATTTTAATTTAAAAAAAAATACAGTAAGGGCAAAGTTGACATTTTTATACCTCAATCCAATGATTACATAATTTCATCAAATATCAGAGGGTATTTGTAATTACGCCAAAACTCAGGAAAGATGGTTGTAATTTACCCCTCAAACTAAATTACAGATTTTCAACCATATATATATATAATATATATATATATATATATATATATATATATTAACCTTATATTTTTCTTAAAATTATCTTTACTTTTTCCCCTTTATAAATTATCATTAATTATGGATAAATATACTTTATATTTTATCTGAAGTCATTTTGCATCATCAATTCATCGAAAAAAATATATTATTTTTACAATATTTTTTTTTTCTTTTTTAACTATATTGTATGGGTGCATAAGCTGTTAGCATCCTAAATAACTAAATTATTCTTATTTGAAAAACTTGTTACGTCACTGTCATGAATTGAAACAACATAATTAATAATATAAACAAAACAACGAAAACTAATACTATACTCAACCAATCAATTACCAAACTAATTATATTTTAGTGCTAAATCATCATCATTATAACAAAAAACAAAACAACTTCAATAACTTGTGATGTCTGTATTATAGTTATTTTTTCTTATCCAAAACATACGCGCTTTATTATATTTATTTAGATAAAAAATAATAATAATATAGACTAATATAAAAAGAAAAAGAAAATTTCCACTTCCAAATAGTGATGTGTGACGCCACTATATTATTTTTTATTGCGTCGATAATACTCTTAAATTATTATTTTTTAAATGTGATGTGTTGGTTTACATATTTTATTCTTATTTGTAATATATTTTAAAACGTAGAAATGTATTTATTATATACACGCAATGACGCCATGCCCCGATAGTTGATAATATATCTATATTATATATGATTGAAGAGCACTCTGTTAGTTAATTTAATCCTATTTTGTTTAAATTTATAGTTAATTGAAATTAAAAAATATATTATATTTTTGCATGTATTTATTAGTATATATTGTAGAAAGAGTTAATTTTTTAATTTTATTTTAATAAATGTATTGATAAATGATAATGTATTAAAAAGAGTTACTAGACAGTTTTTATATATAAAATTGTAAAGTAATAATAAATGTTAATATAACAAAATAAATTATAAATTTTAATAAAATAAAAATATTATTAAAAAATTACGTGCACGAATACTACATGCCAATCATAAAATGATAATGTATTAAAAATAGTTACTAGACAGTTTTTATATATAAGATTGTAAAGTAATAATAAATTTTAATATAAAAAATTAAATTATAAATTTTAATATAAAAATTAAATTATAAATTTTAATAAAATAAAAATATTATTAAAAAATTACATGCACGAATATTACATGCCAATCGTATCCGGTATATATCAAAGGATAGTAGGATACCGCCGGAGAGAAGACAACGGGCGTGTCACGTAAAACAAAGGCGCAGTTCTTCTTCAAGAGGAAGTAACGGTCAAAAAGGAGTCCCCTCCCGTAAGATGAAGACCACATGCATGCCCTGCCTTAATCAAATAAACTAATAATTATTTTAACGTTGCAAGAAAGAAGTAACGGTCGGAAGAGAACATTATAGTAATTGACCGTTTAAGAAAAGAAGAAGTCGGAGCGTTTCCCACTCATATTTTTCTAATATGGGTCCGGGTTTGGACCCATCCACGGGTCGGTACTTAACCCATTTAGGTATGTATATATGTATATATGATGTATGTGCAACCATTCTTAAAGTTCCATGCGCTCCATGGAGCTGATTCTCCCAATCATATTGTCAATTTTATTAATAAATTATATTTTTTCATTAAAGTGTGGGCGAGCTAAAATTATTGATATTAATACTTTCGTAAAATCATATATACATTACGTGGTGTTTAAATTAAATAAAAATTTCAACTACTCATAATAAAAATATGTCTCAAATCATGTACTTCGAAATTATTCTGTTGTTCATTTCACTCTCTTAATTCCAACACGTGTAAAGCTAATACGCCATACAACCAAACAAACTATCTTGATAAATTCTGCACATATTGTTAATCTTTATAAATTAAGTTAAGTATTTTTTAAAATAAGATATCCCACACATCATTGCTGCACTATTATTACAAATCATGCGATAATAAGAATTTTATAAATTATATATGATTATATTAAAGGGTAAAATACACTTTCCCCGTCTAAACTATTTTTTATATAATATTTATCCCGAAACTAACAAATATAATATTTACCCTCTATAATTAATTTTTTGGGCAATATTTCCCTTATATTATATGTATATAGTTCAAATAATTTCTTTTTCTAACCATTTTACATTTTAAGTTTAAAAAATTCTAATTGGAAAAAATATTTTTAATTATAACAAAGTTAATTAAACAGTTTGAATTTTATTATAATTTACAGATTCAAAATTAAGTCCTGAATGAATACAGAAAATACACAAAAAAAATTATGAAAATATTTTATTAACTTGGTAATAAAATTAATTTATTAACTATTTATTATTTTAAATAAAAATGCAACTAAATGATTTTTGAAAATATTTTTAAAAAAACTATGATAAAATATTTATATTTATTTATTTATTTTAAATATTTAACTTTTGGTTAAGTATATATGAATTGTTGGTTATATTATATTTGTTATATACCTACTATGAATATTAATTTATATTCAACTTTTAATTTATTAAAAAATAGTTTTGATTTAATGTGCAAAATACTAAAATATATTGAGAATAATATAATTATTCAAAATACGAGGGACATTTTCGTCCAAACAATGGGGGTAAGTGTTACATTTATTAATTTAAAAGGGGTAAATATTAGTGCACAAAAAATAGTTCAGGAGAGCAAAGTGTATCTTATCCTATATTAAATGTCAACTTAAGAAGGAGGATTAGGTGTAATTAATTAACTTTTATCCAAATAGAACAAAAACAAGAATAAAATCCAAACATTAAAATCCATAATGGGCATGTCTTTAATATACATATATCAACTTATCAAACAAATTCCTCATGCACAAAATCTTATGTATATTTGGCTTAAAAAGGATTTAAATATCCAAACGTATCAGATTCTTCTTAAAAATTATGACCCTTTGGATCATGATCATCATAATTTAGATACAAAATCAATTATCCAATCTTATATTTTAGAGAAAAGTCTTATCCAACAAGAATTAAATTTTATTTTGAATCATTTGTTTGAAAATCTAAATAATCCGCACGCGTAATAACTAATAAAAATGAAATTTTATACAGAAAAAAAGAAATTTATTTTTGTAGTCAAGAAATTAGGATTATTTATTTTTAAATTATATATTTTTTTTAAAAAAATATAGACAGTCAGCTCATAATTCGACTGCATAAAAATTTAAAAATATTATGAAATTATATGTATTAACTTATAATTTATTTTATGAGCTCCCAAGAACAATATTTTGAAAACACCTATATATATATATATAAAAAGAACAATATTTTGGATAGTCCGTGAACCCGGTACCGTTGAGATACGGGTAAACCGGTTGGAAGCAAAAAACAAAACGGTCCCATGAATAAATGGTACTGTAATAATATAATAATAACAATATGAAGAGAGAGAGAGAGAGAGAGAACGTTAGCTCCGTTTTTCAGCAGTGTTTGTTGAGAGAAAAGGAAAGGTAGAGAGAGAAACTCTCCAAAGGATCAAACCCCCTCCCCACCCCCTTTCTCTCTCTCTGTTTATTTCTATTGTATTTTTTTGCGCACACACTTTGCAAGAAAACTACACCCAACAACCCCTGAAAGGCTCACTTGCCGTACTTCCCGAATTTTATTTTCTTGATCTTCGGGCATATTTTGTTCGAATTGTTTTTCGTTTTAATATGTTTTGTATTGTTGGGGGGGTTTATTTGGGTTAAAATCGGGATCAAGAACATGCCTATTCTTGATTCGGACTTGCATTTCGTTTCTTGGGATTATCGAATTTGGAGTGGAGTTAAGGAAACTAGGAGATTTTGTTGTTGTTGTTGTTTGAGGTCAGCTTTTGTGTGAAGTGGGCTGTGGGTTTTGTAATTTTCTGGTGGTTTTCTTGAATTAGGTTTTGATTTGGGGGTGTCTGAAGGTTTTTGGCTTGTGGGTGAGTTTTGGAGTTGATCATTTGCTGGAAATCCTGATCTTTATGTGAATTCTTCAAGGGTTTTATTGCTGTTGTATTTTATTGGTTTAGCCTAAAAATTTCTTTGTTATTTTACTCTGATTGAGTTGAATTTGGGTTGTTGAGTTATTAACTAGAGCCAAAGGAGATGTATATTGAGGAACTGAAAGAGGGGGATTCCGTGAGTGGCGAGCAGCAGGTCTGTGGTGATCATTGTGAAGGTGCTCTGGTTGTTTGGGACCCGAAAAGGGTTTTGGTCGGAGCCGGGGCTCGTGCCCTTTTCTATCCCACATTGCTGTATAATGTTGTCAGAAATAAGATTCAGTCCGAGTTCCGCTGGTGGGATAGGGTTGATCAGGTATTGACAATATGTGAATTCTAATGCTGTAAAATCTGTATGTGTTTTCTGTGATGTTCTCATAATTATGATTCTTAGTTAAATAGTTTTTTGTTCCAGAAATTGGTGTTCACATGTCATAGATTAAGCTTGAAATAAATGGACCGCTGTATATGAAGGTTCTTGCATTTTCATGTTTATCACGTTTTTCTTTATCCGTTCAGTATCTAACGGTGCGAGCATGTTTCTGAAGAAGAAAAATTGTAAAAATGAATGATTTTCCATACAACATACTGTGTCTAGATTTTCCTGAGGTTCAGTCTGAAAATTAATAATATACATGACCTAGATTTTCTCATTGAAATCTTGCTAACAGGAAGCCAGAGTGTGCAGGGATGAAAGCATGATTTACCACCATGATTGAGAATGTTATCTGTATTTAACAAAAATAAAAATAAAAAAAAGATATTATTTTTCATCGGTAACTCGGTGGAATTATTCCTTACAGGTGGTGTCATCATCGCTGTAAAGTTATGAATGTGGCCAATTTTTCTGCTTATTTTCCGGTTGTTTTATATGGTTCTCTTAATGGCTGTTGTTGAAATGACGTAACTTCACATGGAAATGCAGGAGGTCCTAAAAACTGCTTGCGCCTTACGTTTTTTTGCCGGAATTATGTTCAGTAGTATACAATTGTTGATGAAGCTCTGCTAGTTGCTTCTACGTCATGACAAAATACATGCACAAATTTAACGTATCATGCATATTTACGTATGCATATACTGATGTACACTCATAATTTATACCATGCATGTATTTTGTGTTATTCTCTCAGCAATCTATTATGTTTCTAACAGTATTTTCTCATGATATCTTCTAATATGCTACTTTTATGTCATCTTTGCCACCTATTTGGACCTATCTCTTTTGCCAGTATGTGTTGCTAGGAGCGGTTCCATTTCCAACTGATGTTCCACGCTTGAAGGCTCTTGGTGTAGGTGGCGTGGTTACCTTGAATGAACCATATGAGACTTTGGTTCCAACTTCACTATATCATGTAAGTTTAATTTACTCATACTCGTTAAAATCGTCTTACTTTACACTTTTTTATGAGTATCTCAAGTTTCCATTCGTATGACATTGAATTCGTTTATGACACGTATAGCTTGACATTTCCCTTGTGTGATTAGGAAGATTTAATGAGTTACCAATGATTGCCAATTCAACACTAAGTTACTAACCTTCATATGCTCCATTAGGTCCGTTCTCCATGGGCCCATTTGTCTGTTAACCATTGTGTTTGATAATATATTTTGCTTCTGTTTTTAGGATCACGGCATTGAGCACCTTGTCATTCCAACCAGAGATTATCTTTTCGCTCCATCACATGGGGATATTTGCCAAGCTGTAGATTTTATCCATGGTAAGTTGAATTCTTTAAATGCATATGGTGGTTGTTACTCTAAGAGAACATTTAATATCTAATTGGTTACTTTCTTGCTTCTCCTTAAATATAAATTTTTACATATATATAAATCTTTTTAAGGCAATGCACTTTGCTGCAAAACTACATATGTTCACTGTAAGGCTGGCCGAGGACGCAGCACTACTATTGTTCTCTGTTACCTGGTAAGCATCATCAGAGAAAGCAAATAAATATAATAATATCCAAATTTACTTCAAGATTCTTTTACTAATATTGATCCCTTTGAATACAGGTTAAACACAAGCAAATGACTCCTGAGGCCGCATACGAGTATGTGAGGTCCATTAGGCCGAGGGTGTTGTTGGCATCCTCCCAGTGGCAGGTATGACAACCCCGAGGCACATAGGGGCTTCCCTTTTCATCCATTGACCAGAATTATTTGTATACTATAAATCATGGCCAACCACATGTAACTCTATAGTTGGAACCTGATGGACATATTCTCTGTTTTTTTGACAAATACAGGCTGTTCAAGATTATTACTATGGATTAGAGAAGCCCGAGGCTGAGACTTGCATGGACAATTTACCTCGGAAAGCTCTAAGTTTCCCTGCACAAGCTGACCCTGAAGACTTCGATGATAATTCGTTGGTGTTAATCACTGAATCAGACCTTGATGGCTATGAGGAAAGCCCTGATTCGGGCTCAGCAGGTCAGAACATGCTGACAGAGTTGAACCTTGCCTGCCGAGTACAATTTGCAAGTCAGGCAGCTTTTTCCAGGCTTTCCTGCCTATGGCTCCGTTCCCAGACTGACCAGAAAGTGTCAAAGAAGCTGCAAAGCTCAGTGCGTAACAATCAACTGGGGAACATCGGTGTTGATATCCATGTTTATTGAGATTCCATTTCACTGCTTCGTGAAGTTTCCCCTCCCATACTTTTAGGTGTCGGTATTAGGGAATAAGATGGGTTTTCCCAGCTTCTTTTTCGTGTTGTTTTTGTTGCTGGTTTCTCCAAGTCAGAGGGATCTGAGATGTCATTATGGCTCAACCGTGCTGAGCCCTTTGTACAATTGCCAAAGAAGCGTTTCCCGTACAGCGTTACAGATTTCGAAATGCCAGATTTGGTAAGTGTACAGTAACAGAGTCGATGGTAACTTATGTTAGCGAGCTTTAATCCTGTGTAGTAAAATGTCGAGTTGCTGAGGGCATGGTCGATTTGTGCGTATGGATGTACAAGACATGTTGATTTAATTTAATCGAGTATGCTTTTCCATCAAGTGTTTTCTCTCTTGTGTTTCTCATTACTGGCAATGGTGACTTCAATATATCTGCCAAAGGTGCAAGTTCGACAGAATTTTTTTTATCCAAATCAGGTTTAACTACCAAAAATCAATCATACAATGAATGTGATATATTTGTCACGTAATTAATCGTTCTTCTTGAATTGCAAATCAATCGCATGGTAAATGTGTTCCACTTGTCATCTCTCGATCCAGGGTCTAAACTGAGAAATTTTAGTGCAAAGGATGTGGAATGGCAAATTATAGAAACTCTAGGGTGTGAAGACGCAAATGGGTTAGTAGGCTCTTCTTCAAGTCAACGACCGTTGTCCAAGTTTTCTACAATTACAACATGAATCGCTTCTGTCAAGCTTGCGATTTTCCGTTGAAAAAGTAAAACTGCAATAGTAATGTGAGGAAAAAATGAGGGGCATAATTGGCATTATGTATTTGATAACAAACCAACCAACTGAAGATAAAGGCCGTCAGCTCCGCCGTGTCGTTGCCATTTCTTCCTAAGAGCGGAAAAAGCTGAACACTTTATACTCTAAAGCTTCAAAGTTCGAGAGAAGAAATCGTAGAATCAAAGGAATAGCAATGTTCTTGCTCTCTTTCTCGCTTCCTCCAGTTCGAAATTCTTTCCCTTGTAAGTTTCTCTCTGGATTATCGTTATATAGTTATTGATAACTAGGAACTGGGTTCGTGGAATTGGAACTAGAATGCTCCACTGGGTTCATTTCCAAGTACTGAAATGGATTGGATTTTTACATATTTTGTTGATGTAGCTTGACAAGATGGATAATTAAAAGAATCGCAGGTTCCTGTTTCAACCCTTTTGATGACCTTAGTTGTGTTGTCTGAGCAAAATAATTAATGTTAAGAAGAAAGCTAAAACTAAAGATGTTGCTCTTGCTGAAATAATGATGTCTCATGTCTGTGTGGAAATCTTGCTATTAGTTCATAATAGTGTAAAATGATTTAGCTTTTTTCCTCTCTGGTGAAAATCCTGAGGATTGTATGAATTCACGTGTCTATTGATATATTTTGATTTATATTCTACTTCTATTTCTTGCAATCTCTTATTATTAAACTTCAACTACGACATTTTTCACTTAATGAATCCTTGTGGAGAGTTGATTTTTCAGGCATTACTCTTTCAACCTATCCATCACATGGCTTGGTGTGTGCTCGGAAGATGCGGTTGTTGGTTTCTTGCTCATGCCATAATATGCAGGACAATGGGTAATGATTACTTGGGCTCATAATACAATTGATTATTCCATTTGGAAACCAGTTTCCACCCTTTGCTTGCTTATGGGCATCTTTAAATGGCTAGAGAACAGGCTAAAGGTTCATTACACTTTGAGGATAAAATGAAGCGGCGACTTCTCCTTACTTTTCTGGTTGGGTCAGGCATATCTCCAGCATTGCCGTCTTCTGGGAAGACAAAGAAACAAAGCCCTTATGATGAGAAACGTTTATTGGAGCAGAACAAGCGAATACAAAGAGAAAATAATGCGCCTGATGAGTTCCCTAATTTTGTCAGAGAAGGTTTGTTCTGTTCTTGCCACAGCTGTGCTAGTCATGGAACATTATGATTAACATGTTTATGCCTGTCTCCTCTGCTAATTTATTGATCTGGTTCAGGTTTTACGGTAAAAGTAGTCACATCAGACAACTATGTTACTCGTGATTCAGGTCTCATGTTGTGGGACATTGAAGTTGGTAAAGGTGATTGTCCAAAGGCTGGTCAACAGGTTTCTCTTTGTTTTACTTATTTCTGGAGAACTCTTTTGGCTTGCTTTTTCTGAAATATTGGTGTATCTTGAAGTTACAACATGAAAATAGAGCTGTATTCAGTTGGTACTTGTTAATATCAGAGTTGGTTGAGTGCCAAAAATGGGTAAATTTTAGCTCAGTTATATCTTCCGGAGCATCATCCAAGGCTAATTAAGAATCAATAATTCTAATCAAAGCATATTATAGAAAGTAAACTAATACCTACTTGTGGACGTAGCGTCGGGACTTGTCTTTTATACACATCAGTAAATTATAGGACGCTATTGATGTTCCTGATAAATTTTGGATTTCTTGGACATTCAAATTATTGAATTCCAAGATAAAGTTACACCAAAAAAATCATATAGGAGAAGACCCATCTTGCTAGTTGATCAGTAGAGATTGTAGTATACTATTACGCACTATATTAGAGAGCTCTGATGTAGTCTAAAGGTTGAACATGTGTAAGCACTTGCATTTGGTATATGTGAAGCGTTGTTTTAACTTGTACAGCAGTTTTTCTTAATTTCTCTCTAAAGTCACTTGTCCTGTGCTTCAGGTTGTTGCTCAAATTATTTTGCCCAACTCTTGGTTGTGTGGCATGATATTTAAGAAGCTTATCCTATAGTAAAGTGACAACTAACATTTCTGAAACGTGGTGGGGAAATTTAAGTCACCAACAGTTGCAAAATAACTTTTCTTTACCTAGTTGCAGTAATATATTGGTCTCAAATCTTGCTTTCTTTCTTTGAGGATGTTGGCACTAAATCAAGGTCCTTCCCTCTTTGTTATCCGTGTAGGTGACTTTTCACTATGTTGGTTATAATGAGTCAGGACGCCGTATTGACAGTACATACTTGCAAGGTTCTCCGGCTAAAGTCCGACTGGGCACTAATGCATTGATTCCAGGTGTCAACATAAGAGAGTAATAATTGAAGTTTTTCTATACATTCTTGTTTGTGACAAGGTAACTAAGACGGGGAAATTCAACGCAGGATTTGAGGAAGGAATCAGAGACATGAAGCCTGGAGGAAAACGGAGGATAATTGTTCCTCCGGAGCTAGGGCCACCAGTGAGTCTTATATATCTCTTGCATTTTTAACATTATATATAAAGAGAATAGCTTTTCTGGAGGAGAATTGCTTTCAACCGAGGAAGAATTTTCTGGTTAAGGACAAATGACGCAAACAATTAGTGGGTTTTCAGATCATTGATACCTTGCAAGAATGGATCAAATATGACTATCATATGATTTTAACTCTATAGAAACTCCAAGTTGTCCAATAGATGCAACCGATGTGGTATTTTAGAATTGAAATCCTAAAACCAGAAATACTAAGAGGTGAATTTTATCACAAGTGCAAGTTTTCTTGTTGCTTTACATAGTTAATTCTGGCATGTGATTTACAAGGTAAAATCTCTTGGTTAACAGGTAGGACCGTCCACCTTTTTCAGCTCCAAGCAATTTGAAGTTTTTGATATAGAATTGCTGAGCATTCAAGATTGCACAAGACGGACAATTGGATTTTACTCTGATGTTGTCTGCAGTTGAGTACCGGCTGTTTTAAGTTTTCTGTTTTCATGATAGTTGATTATTTCTTGGTGCCCGGTAAGAAACTTTGCACTTGTGTATGCCAGTTAAAAGTTGGAACATGAGCTTTAGAGCATAGGAGGATTAGGAAATGAAACTAATCAGGAGCATAGCTACATTTTCCCTTATCCATCTTGTTCAATATTTTGATTCATATAGCAGATTTTCCTGGTGTTTCCAGCTGAAGCAGCAAAAAGTTAACGTGATAGCATAAAAACAGAATTTTTTTTTATTGATAGCATGAATTAGTTTAGTCCTAAAACGTGATGTACGCACATACGTCTCACTGACAGCTCAATTATGCTAATCTCTCTCCCTATTTGCATGTACATACAATGCAGTTGGAAAATTATTTGGTTCTGATGTTCCCCACTTTAGTAAGTTTTGGTGAAAATTTCGAGTTTAAATCATGAAATCTAGTAGATCCAGAAGCTTCTTACACCTGTAATTCATTCCAACTGCCAAGAACATGATCAGGAATTTGTCGGCTTTCTTTGGCAATTGTTAAACTCTATCAGCATCAGCAGCGCCCTAAAAATGAAGATACAGGAAACTCGAAATTAGGTTTGACAGACTGAAGTCAATCATCAGGGATTCAGGGTTGATGGTTTATCTCTAGAATCAAAACTGCTGTTCTAAGGCAGAATTTGGATATTCGCGGGTATAGTTTTTACAAGCTAAACTAGGCAACTTTTTTTCATGTTCCAAAATACAAGCAAAGACTGAAACTCCACCTAACAGTGGTGGAAAATTATACTGCCCAGTACTCAACATGTCACAAAACTGTCTATCATTCTACATTGGATCCCCACTAGAAAGTTATGACAACAATGATGCAACAGCTAAAGTTACATATAGGGTAATACTATCGAGCTACTACAGCGGGTGCTCTATGGTAAATAATTGGCACATTTGAACTTACTGGGTCGGCATGAAACTGGCCATACGATGCATAAATAACAAGTGCAACAATGCTGAGGACTACAAATCTCACCCAGGCTTCATAGTGCAGCTGCAAAACAAAAGTAGACATTGGAGTGGATTATATTTCTCCAACTTCAACTCATGGCTATATAAAGCCAAGTTCTATGAGCGGTAATCAGACTAATAGATTTGAGTTACCTGAGCAAATAAAAACATGTTAAGGAAAATGCTGATAGATGGAACTATTGGAACTCCAGGGCAAGAAAAACCTGGTGGACTAGTATGAACCTGGAACAGAGTGAACTAAGTGAGTTTAAGCAAAATACAGGTATGACATGGCCCTCATCAACAATATAAAACAAACACCACTTATGACCTTGGATACAAATCATCATTCATCACAAATTACAGCCAACAATGCAATTTAACCAATTACAGTCGATATACCACAGAGAATGGTACTCCAATCCATTCATGTCAGTCTGAAACCTGACTTCCATTCACTCACTAAGGTATTGTGGTACTTTTCAGATATTGCAGAACAACATGTGATGCAATGAAACATAGACACAGTCAATTCACTTGATGATTCTTGAATGATTCATGTCCAGAATAAAAAGGAGATGATAGTGAAGACAGTTCCCGCTTCACACAAAATCAGGAAACAGAGGTGCATGATGAGCAAAATTAAACTATATGTAGCGCTTAACCTGTCCAACGTATTTGTGCCCCTATCTGGTCAAACGGTCATCATTTCCTTATGTAACAGCAGATTCCAATTTATCTTGCTACACTATTAGTTAGGGAGAACTTGGCTCTGAGAAGGTCCATTAACTTGTTTAGTGGCTTAATATCTTCTACTTCTTACTGTTGGCTACATAACAAGAAATGAAATTGATCTTCTCCTGTAATCATTATTTATTTATATAAAGCATATATACTTCGGAAATACTTCAACCCCTTAATCTGAGGTTTTCAATGTTTGTGGACTCAAAACTTCCACACATTTAGTTGAAAATTCCATATCAGCTTGCACGTTTCATGTTAACTTAGATAAACATGCCTTTTCATCAAACTTCAAACTGACATCCAGTGTTTTTTAACTTACATGCCGTACATAAAGAGCTGCAGCAGAAAGGATTCCAATAACAGCAGCTACAATCAGGAAAATAAATGAAGCACCAAAACGGAAGAGTACGCCAGCAGTAAAACCACAACACGCAATAGCAAGGAGGTAAGTGATGCCTTCCACTCTGCTAGAAATCAACTTAGTAGACCCCTGACTTGATGTCTCATCCTTCCAGCGCAGCCTTACCACACATGCTGAAACAACTGAATACCCCGTCTGAAACAAACCATTCACCCTATTATCATGATCCACTTGTGTCATGATTAAACACTCAAAAAGTGCTATTCTGGATGTAACTTAAAGTTTCTTCTGAATAATGCAAATGTAGATCTGCCAGTGCTTTGCCACAATTTTCCATGGGAAGAGAAAGTCAAAGTATTATGCTTATAATTGTACACAAGAAAATATTTAAAAACAAAACTTCTTCCTGCTTTTCCCAGTGCAGATAAATAGTTTAAAATATCTAAAAACAACATACCAAGGATCCAACTGATAGAATATGTAAGAGCACATGGACGTTAAGAAGGCAGGCCAAGGTGCTGGCTATAAGACCAACCCAAACTTGTGAATGAATTGGGGTATGCCGTGTTGGATGTACTTTGCCAAACATAGCTGGTAGTAAACCATCCCTTCCAAGTCCAAGATACAACCGAGACTGCTAACAATGAACAAGCAATAACTTATTGGCTATTGCACAACCCAACCTAAGTGACTGATTGAAACCTAAAAAGTAAATGAAATTCACCTGAACATAAAGCCCAACCAAAAGTGTTGTTGTAAGTCCAGCAACAGCACCAAAGCTAATTAACACAGAGACATATTTCAAGCCCTTGGAGGTGAAAGCTTCAGACAAAGGTGCTTCTTCTCCAAGGTGTTGGTATGGAACCATTCCAGTAATCACTAAGCTGACTCCAATGTACAATACAACACAGACCATGAGGCTACCAATTATGCCTAATGGTAAGTCCCTCTGAAACATCAGAAGAAGATAAAATTGTAACTGCCAATAAAGATTTTCACTTTAACATGGTGAGTCAAAGTAAAATCATAATATGGCAAATTGATCTAAACCTTCACTATACCTGGGGTCTCTTGGATTCTTCAGCAGAATTAGCAACTGCATCAAATCCTACATATGCAAAGAAGACCACGGTTGCTCCTGTCAGTATTGACTTAAAACCATTTGGAGCAAAAGGAGTCCAATTTGAGACATTGACCTTAAAAGCTCCGACAATGATGACAAATAAAACAATCAAAATCTGCAGAAAAAAATCTTGTTCTGTCAAAATGTTGCAATTTTGAGTTCAATGTTGATATCGAAGTTTAAGAAGCAAGTATGTTTGTATCTGCCACGCATGCTTTAAATTACTTGCAGAAAAAGAGTATGGAGCAAGCAAGACTCTGAGACCCCCGGAGCATGTTATGTATTATCTTGAGTAACATTATACATTTGTCATTTGACTGATAAACTAAGTTCAGCTCGTGAGAACTGGAAGTATATACAAAAACAACACTTAAACAAATCCCCAGTATTATACAAGTCTCTCATACAGGTATGAATTAATAACTTTTCAAGGTCCATAGCCCCTTACTTCATCCACCAAGTAATAGTATCCACCTGACTTTTCAAAGCATTCTAATTGTCTCACTTAAGGAAAGACTTTACTTGTTCAATAGATAAACTCATGTGGAATGTAGCCCTGCAAAGCAACTACATTACGCTTAATCTCAAAATCTTTCATTACCTAAGTAATGCAGCAGTTATTAATTTATACTTAGACTAAAGAAATACATGAATAAGTTTACTGAATTATACAGCCTCATCCTTAATAATCGCAGCCCTCAAAATTTTGGTGTTAATGTTTATCACTCAATGAATCAAATCTAGTGAGATATTAAATTCTATCCAGATATGCATCATCCTTTTTGCATATTGATGCTTCCCAGCTGCTCTCAACCAAAATTCTCGGAACTGGCTTGAAAATTATGGATTTGCATTTAGGCAGCCCATTTGGTGAGAGATATGTGAAATTATCAAAGAAATTCCAGCTTGAGGATGTCAGTCTTAAAAAAGGTTTTGAATGTAGGATGGATAGACAACCTTTGTCACTGTCATGATTGAGTTCAATATTGAAGATTCCCCAACACCTCTACACAGAACAGCAGTTAGAAGCACTAAGATAATAGGAGCTAATATGTTAATGGACAATGCTCCTAGAACTTCTTCACCATGACCAACCCAGTTCGGAATGTTATCCTTGAGGAAAGGGATCAGCTCCAGTACGGTAACCACATAGCTTGCTAAGCTTCGTGCTATGCTAGCAGCACCGATGTGATAGTCAAGCATCAACTGAGTAAAAACTAGAAAAGCAGTGATCTCATTGAAAGCTGCGTAGGTATATAGGTATGCTCCTCCAACAACTGCGGGAAAGCGAGAAGCTAATTCAGCATAACAGAGTGCGTTCAGCACACAAGATACTCCCGCAATGATGAAGCTAATTGTAACTCCTGGAATAACACAACATAACAAGTCAAACATATAGCTCAACAAGATTCTCATCTAGGAGGATATAGTAGAAGGGTGAATTAGATGGCAAAGTTGAAATCTTTAACTTCTATAAGATTATGTTCTTGCTCAAAAGGTTGACTAAATGATAAGTTAATCTTTAAGGGTAGAGGTATCAGATAACATACTTCAAGGATGAACTTCAAGTAGCAGAATGCAAGAGACAATAAGCTCCTTCAGAATTCATATGCTTTAATTTACTTTTCATGTGAATGCTAGGATGACATACCATCAGTCACAAAAGATTGGAAATTGATGATTTCTTTATGATACTTTAACTACCGTAGAATAAAAACTCCAATTTGGTATATTTTGAATTCAGCAAGGGTCGTTGTACAGCTCGAATATCATATTCTCACATGTTGCTCAATCAGCAAAAAGTGATGAATGTTTGGCCCCCAGCAAGATTTTGGGATGTCCACTTCATCCAAGTGAAATTTATCAGAATATTTTTCATATTGAAGACAGTAAATTTTGAATATTAGATCTTAGTTCATTCCCGAAAAGTACTATCCCACCAAATGCATGGCAGGTAAATGCATATGCTAAAGCATAGAGCATTACGTCACACTGAAGAATCAAACAGATACCATCTTAACAAACACCAAATCTGTTGAAACTAACCAAAAGAAAGAGAAAACAGAAACAATTAAACAAAAGAGGTGATTAAAGCCACTGACCAGGACCGGCATCATGGGCCACGGTGCCAGTGACAACGAATATACCGGCGCCGATGGAGGCGCCAATGCCAAGTAGAATGAGATCAAAGAGACCTAACCGCCGAACAAGACCGTCGCCGGATTCCGCCCGGACGGCAGTATCCGGCGCCGGAGCAAGCGGTTTCGACCTCAGCGCCGAAGACCAGAAACGAGAGCGGCACGACGGCGTCGACATTGAGGAGGAGGATGACGTCACCACGGAGCTCTGCTCAGTTCTCATGGTTTCTGGCTTCTACCAACCGGAGAGAAGTGCAAGTGAGAAGTAGCCGGACCTCTCGGCCATACATATATATAAGTATGAGAACGTACAAGTGGTAATGCGTGAGGTGCGATCGTCACTTTAGGTGGTACTAACCGTCTGCTAAAAAAGATTGTACCTTTTATCTGCAATTATTAGGGAATAAGATTCATTCTTAAGAGGAAATAAATTATTATTATAATTCGCCTTCCAAACTTTACCCATTTAATTGACACGTTGCGATAATTTTCCCCATATACAAAAAAGGAAATTAAAATGTCTAAGGGTATTTTTATCTTTTCAGAATTATAAAAACCAAAACCAATCTAAGTTTAGGGGGGTAAATTGAAAATAGTTCAAATTTTGGTATTATTTTAATAGTAATTATTGGCTTATTATAATTATAATTATAGATTTGGGTATATATGCTTTTTATATAATAATTGGTGTATATTAATTATTAATAATGAAAATTTATAATTTTTTATAATTGATTCACTCAAAAAAAAAAAAATTTTCAAATGTTTAATTAACCACTACAAAACCCCATAAGCCTCCAAAGTATGCTTGTGGTCATTTTCAGTTCATATAAATGATTTTTTCAACATGGTAAATAATTTCAAAATCAATTCAAATATATTACTATAGTAGATTAGATATCATCACTGTATTAATTAATTGTCTTTCAAATCTCGAAATAGTAGAATATACTAACAATATATATATATATATAGGAGAAAAATAATTAAACAATGATCAGATAATAAGAATAAGAATTTAAACACACACACAAGTGAGTTGCAGTGGACAATGAGGCACAACTCAATTAACGAATTTGAGCCTACATGATTTTAAAGGTCGTGAGTTTGAATCCCACCAGGTGCATGGGATATTGTCTGTTATGTAGTAGGAGTTGATTTACTACGTAGTATAATTTGTATACTGTAATAATATGAGTTATTGAACATGATATGATTATTATTATTGTAATAGTATTTGTTATATACTGATATTCTGATTAATGTAATTATAATCGATTTATTTCAATTAATAATAGTTCATCACTCTTATTTAAAAAAAAAAAAAAAACAACAACAATAATAAAGTAGTCGCTCACATTGTTTTACTTCATATACAAAGCCAATTAATTAGTCCATTCATCACCCATGAAACCTTTCACATATAACTCCTTACAAATTGTTTTATTTACCTTAAAAGACATAATATTTTATTTAAAATAACAGTATTTTTTTTTTTCTCAACATAATATAAATTATAAAGATCGTTGTACATTTTTTATATGAATTCTATTTTTTGGTATATACTCAATGATCGACGATCAAATATACATTCACTTTATAATATTATTTATGTGTGTAACATGTGAATTATCTTGATTTATCCTTTTACGTTTTATTTTAGCCTTTTAAATTTTCAAAATTGTAATGTAAGCCCATAATATATTTTCATTATTTATAATTGGGCCCAACACAATATGGAAAATATGTTTTGGCACTAGATGTTCATAATTTCCACCTATAAAGCTTTTTGCATTCATGATTTAGCCCATAAACTTCACAAATTTATACATCTGCCCAAAAATAAAAGGATTAAACTAATACATACTCCTGCAAATTACATTCTTCACTTTGGAATGGAAGTTGGTGACGACAAAACGTCAAACTATCTTCGAACAACTATATTGAAAGTAAAAGTTGCAAAGGCAAAAAATATTTATATTATTTGGTTTTGAATTTTCGTATTCTTAAGTATATATGAACTCTAGATTAGCTGAAGTATGAAAAAGATTCGCTTAGTGTGTTTGATTTGGGCAAAAAATGAAGGAATAAGAGAATTAAAAGTAAAAATATACGTATAATAGATAATCTTGTATTTGGTTATGAGGAAGAGATATGTTGAAGTAAAGTTCGATTTATATGAAACTACTCGGGGGTTCAATTTTGTTTCCGTCCAAAATTGGGAGAAAAGTGGAGTATAAGGCAAAAACGACAAAAAAGTACACTTGCTTTTTATACTTTATCATCCATACATATCTATATAATTTCTCTCAAATTCTTTTCTCTTCATCGCTAATAATACCGTATATAATAGCCAAAGAAAATATAGCATAATTGCTGAAAAAAACTACTGCATCAAAGTCAACAATCAGGTACACAATCTTGTTAATATTTTTTATTTATTTAAATTAAAACTATAGAATAAATGAACAATACTCATTTTGATAAATATTTTTATTAATAAAAAGTATTATTATTCTTATTTAATAAGTATTTTACAATAAAATTTTAAAATTTTTTATATACTAAAATTATATTAGTATAATATTAATTTATTTATTTTATAATACAAAGTGAAGAGAAGGGTAATTCAATAAAATTCTGAACTCCTAATAACAAAATATTTTGATTTGTTGGGATAATTGTATATAACAAACTATTTCAAACCCTTTCAATTCTCACTTTAAATATATATATATATAATATTTTATAACATATTAATATATTTTTAATTATTTTAATACAATCGTTTGAAAATTTTCCCTAATTACTGCCTCAAATTCAAAACAATCCATCCAAATGTAGCATTATAGAAAATGAATAGAATGCACAAACTCACATTTCTAATGCACATTCTGAAAATCAGAACTATGAAAATTCTCGATTAAAAAAATAATAACATTATCACCTGTAGCAATTGACTGTATATTTTTCTTAATATCAGCTTGTAATATACAGGTGGAATTAAAATCTTAATAAAATTTATTATTTTACACTTTTTAATAATTATAGGGTATTTAGCTAAGTTTATTTGAGAAATTTTATAAACTCATTCATTTTATAAAATTTTTAATTTTATTTTAAAAGTAAGTTCTTAAAGTGTTTTACAATCTTATAATTTTTTAAAAATAATTATTAAATAATCTTTAAGAGTTTATAAGTTATCAAACGTCTTATAAATAAATATTTTCAAGAACTTATAAATTTAGTCAAACGAGCCGCTTTCAACATCCTAAAATTTCAAATTTCTCAATTGGAATTCATAAAGAAAAATATTTTCTCTCTGTGTGATTTGATTTGAGGGAGAATTATGATAGTGTGTGCTTATATGTTTGTGAAAGAGAGACAGGTGGACAAGTGATTTGAGGCTTTGGCATTTGCTTTCTCTTACATCTTTGATATACTTGCCTGAATTCTCTCCGACCCTTCCTCACTTTTGTCTCTCTCTCTCTCGCTCTCTCTCTCTCTTGATTGTACATATATATACACATAAGTATATGCATGATATTTAGAGCTATTTTTGTTTTGTGCCCATCAATATTTTTGTGCATCAGAGTAACGTATCTGAGATATTCAATAAGTTTCTTGAATGTGAATAAAAGGGAATATGTTCAATGCCAAGGCCGGAGATTTAAGGGTTTTACCATAAGGCCCACAAGGCCAAAAACACTCATCAGGTTTTGAGGGGAAACGCAATTGACTTTTACTGACTATCATGCATTTATGATTTGAGGATTTATGCTATCTGGGGCGCAGATTTTGTGTATTCTTAGAGACTTGCCATTCTGTTGTGGCTGTATGGTGTATATATTAGGGTTCTGCCCAAGCAATTTATCACTGGGTTCGCAAATTAGGGCTCCTTGAGGCTAACGGGCATTGCTCTTTGGCTCATTCGGAAGCTTTACTCGTTTTAGGATTTGGGTTTTGAGAGTAAAGTGTTTTTGAATTCTGGGTTATCTGTTTGTTCATCAATGGTTTTGTAAAAACCGAGTCTTTTTTATGTACAGACATACTTGTTTTTTGCACCGAGGTGCTGTGACCCCTTAACTCGTGCTTTTGGTGGTTTCTGGGTGGGGGAAATAGTAGCCTTCATTGTTGGAATTGGTGATCAGGAGGAATCGGTGGCAGGGTAGTGGGTTCTGGTTTTAGATACTTTGAGGACAATTAAGAGAGAAGGGCTGTGGCTTCTGCATTGTCTATCTGGTTGGTTATTTTTTGGCTTTAGCATTGGTGTGATAGAGTTTGTCTTTCGGGCATTATATCTGGGTATTAAAATCCCTAGTCGTGAAATCACTGTGGCCAAAAGCTGATCCAAACTGGCTATTAAGATCCCTAGTTGTGGAGTGTCTGAGTGCTAAAAACGGATCCAATGATGAGTAGGAGAGTGCGGAGGAAGGTTGTAAGGAGGGGAAAAGAGAAAGTGGATTGCCCTGAAACTGATGAGAATTTGAGTTTAGATGAGAACGGGATGCTTGATTGGACAAGGTTACCTGATGATACAGTGATCCAGCTTTTTTCATGTCTGAACTATCGTGACCGAGCAAGCTTGTCATCGACCTGCCGAACATGGTGGATTCTAGGTAAATCTCCATGTTTGTGGCAGGTGTTGGACCTCCGGCCCCATAAGTGTGATGCTACAGCTGCTGCAGCACTTGCCTCTCGATGTGACAATCTTCAGAAGCTCCGGTTCCGTGGTCCTGAATCTGCTGAAGCAGTCATTAAACTTCAGGCTAAGAATTTACGTGAGATTAGTGGTGACTGTTGCAGGAAAATGACTGATGCTACACTCTCTGTGCTTGCAGCCCGACATGAAGCTCTTGAGTCCCTTGTGATTGGGCCAGATTTCTGTGAAAGAATCAGCAGTGATGCAGTTAAAGCAATTGCAATTTGTTGCCCAAAACTGCAGAAACTTCGGATATCAGGCCTTCACGAAGTGGATGCAGATGCGATCAATGCTTTGGCAAAGAATTGCCGGAATTTGACAGATATTGGGTTTATTGACTGCAGAAAAGTAGATGAGACAGCCCTGGGTAATGTTGCATCCCTTCGCTTCCTCTCCGTCGCAGGAACAACAAATATAAAGTGGAATTTGGTTTTACATGAGTGGAGTAAGCTTCCACTTGATAGCTTTAGATGTTTCTAGAACAGATATTAACCCTACTACTGTATCAAGATTATTTTCATCGTCTGTTAGTTTGAAGGTCTTATGCGCCTTGAGTTGTCCATCACTCGAGGAGGATGCCAGCTTTGGCTCTAACAGAAATCATAGAGGTAAAGTGCTACTGGCAGTCTTCACCGACATTCTCAAAGGAGTAGCTACACTATTCGTCGATACACCAAAGAATAACATGAATGTTTTCCTGGATTGGAGATATTCAAAAGTCGAGGATAGGCGAGTAAATGAGATTTTGAATTGGCTGGAGTGGATCATTTCCAATACCCTTCATGCTAAAGTGGCTGAGAGCAATCCACCTGGGTTGGATAATTTCTGGCTCAACCAAGGCACAACTTTGTTGCTTAGTTTCATGCAAAGTCCCCAGGAGGACGTTCAAGAAAGATCAGCTACCGCACTTGCAAATTTTGTTGTAATTGATGATGAAAATGCCAGTATCGATATAGGAAGGGCTGAAGCAGTTATGCGAGAGGGTGGTATACGCCTTCTCCTCAACCTTGCCCGGTCATGGCGAGAGGGGCTCCAGTCAGAGGCTGCTAAAGTAAGATTTATGGTATTGGTGTTCTGCTTAATGTGTTTTCTGCTGTGTTACTATTTAAGTTCAGTTGGTTCGTAGAATTAATTTGTCACTGTTAGTTTTGCATCTTCCACTATGCTTACTCTTGTGCTTCATAAGGCAGAAGGATTTAATGACAGATTATTGTGCTGTCAACCTCTGTTAATCAGCTCAAACAAGCGAAAAACCGTCTAATATTTGAGTTGCGTTTGCATGTAGGCCATAGCAAACTTATCAGTGAATGCTAATGTTGCAAAAGCCGTGGCAGATGAAGGAGGCATCAGCATTCTTGTAAATCTTGCTAGATCTGTGAACAGATTGGTTGCTGAAGAGGCTGCTGGGGCACTATGGAACCTCTCCGTTGGTGAAGACCACAAGGTTTCTTTTCTGTTGTTTATTTTACATTTCATTTTCGTATCATTGCATGCTTTAATATTCATATTTTGATGCTAAAATTCCTACTCTAGGGTGCAATTGCCGAAGCTAGTGGAGTAAAAGCTTTAGTCGACCTTATATTCAAATGGTCAAGGTCTAGTGGTGGTGAAGGAGTGCTGGTATGTGTTTTCATGTGTTTATGGTACATATAGTGGACTCAATTTTAGTTAATTTAACATGCTCAAGGATGTGCATTGTTGGATCTTTGACTGATTTCAGGAACGTGCAGCCGGTGCATTAGCAAATTTGGCAGCGGATGATAAATGCAGCACGGAAGTTGCTTCAGTTGGTGGTGTTCATGCCTTAGTTACGCTAGCACGCACTTGCAAGGTCGAAGGAGTTCAGGAGCAGGTGCTATTCTGTTTAATAGAAAACAGAAGCATAAATTTACATATTTATTGAATACCATCATTTTGCTGAAGCACTTCCTGAACTAGCAAGGGCGTTCCCTCCATTGATTAGAATGTCAAGACGAACAACTTACACCCAGCTCACTGAGCCATTCTGTTTCTCAGTTTCTTTACCTTGGTCGAAGTCAATTACTCCCTGGGATATAATCATGGTTTATGAATTTTCTTCTTTTAAACAGTTGAAATATCTAGGGTAGTGATGCAGGCACTCTATTCTATTTTATCAACTTCTGATTGGGTCACTATGGTGTTCTCAAGGAATATCATTTTGCTATGCAGATCCGCTATTGTGATTCTAGTTATTCCATGCCTAAGCCATATCTAGTTGAAATATGTGATTGTGGGCCCCCAGGTTCTATTACTTATCAATTACATTCCATGGTTCTAGGATATTCTTCTTTTGCGTTAGCAATATCTATCGCTGACATACTTGCAAGGAGTACATTTATCTACATAAGGTAGCATAAACTTGATTTCCTTGCATATACAGATGCAATTAATAGAATAATTTAGTATTGGAATTTGAATTTGACAAGTCATATCAAATTCTTTCCCTAATGTGCCCAGGGGTATAATTGAAGTTGCTTGTTAAGCATTTTCCTATGGCTCAGTGTTAGTCTGAAATGCTTCTCAAATGACTTTTAATTTATCAGATGCTACTTAATTGCTGCTTCTATCTTCAACTCTCAATTTAACGAGAAAAGCTTTCTATAAAAGCGAAAAGTTTATCAGTCTTAAGCATTATTGTTTCATGTTAACATACAGGCAGCTCGGGCATTGGCAAATTTGGCTGCCCATGGAGATAGCAACAGTAACAATGCTGTAGTAGGACAAGAGGCAGGAGCTCTTGAAGCTCTTGTGCAACTTACTCGTTCCCAACATGATGGTGTGAGGTAATTTTTTTTTTTTGTGCTGAAGTTTCTATTTAGTTTCAAGTTTGTTTAAATTTTTGTGAGAAGTAGGTCATTGCTGTTTCTAATGGCGTTTGCATAACCTTGGCGCTTGAAAATTGCTCCATTGTTGCCCGGTGCATATATAGGCAAGAAGCTGCTGGCGCATTATGGAATTTATCCTTTGACGACAGGAACCGAGAAGCCATTGCAGCATCAGGTGGAGTCGAGGCATTGGTATGTCATTATTATGTTTGTTTCATTTGTCATTATTGAATCACGTGCAGAAATCCTCTATTTGTTGTAGTCGGAACAAGTTTAAGGGCAGCCTATCATGTAAAATAATGTCAAAGTAGGTCATACCACTCTCCCTTTTGGCAACCTTACTTTGTGGGAACCCAATAAAATTTTTCCTTGACCAATCCCATTCCTATCTCTCTCTATTGCTCTTAAACGATGTAAAAAGGGCAACTCGTCTTACAAAAAATTATTACATAGATAAAATGTTGACCCTTGAGTTGCTTTTGATCATTTTTTATTCTTGAAGTTATTCAACTTGCTGAATTTTTAGGGCTAATAGTAGCATGCTGATGGAATTATGTTATGTTCCCATTAAACCTCCTGTTTTGCACAGACCATTGCATTTATGAAGTCTCATTCTGCTCATGTCGTTTTGCATTCACAAATGACGTCATGTTTTAAAATATTATGCACAAATGTATCTGGGATTGGATGCTTCTGTAGAGAATTTAGTGGTTGGTTTTGCTTTTAAATGCATTGATGTTGTTTATATCCTGTACTGGCTGCTGTCTTGAGAAGATAAAGTGGAATATAGAAAATTCTTCAATTAATTTATTAGATTCAAGCATGCAAATACATGCAAGCCTTGCGACTATATGCATGAACTAAGCTGGTGCGATCTCCTGAGTTTATTCATATTCTTTGGTTTCCATGTTTGCACGATCATGCTTGTGTTTACACCTTGGACCCATATTGTTCATTACAATCAAATCTACGAGGAAGTTGTGGCTGTGTTTATTCCACAATTCTGCTGGATTTAAGGACACTAGAAACAAATAATTACTGGAAATGGGAATAATCTCTCTGGATTAATTTATACTGAGTGGTTTTTCTTGGTGTATCTACTTCGAATTATTTCGGATTTCTTCAGTAAAATTTGGAAATCTGTTATTTGTTATCAGCAATTATAACAACATTTCAAAGGGATTCATTCTGAATCTAGAGATGATATACATCATCACAAGAGTGATGATATCCATATATTTTTAATGCTACATTAAAACCAAATGGTATTTCTATAATATTGTGGTAGTTTATATTTTTCTGGATAAAATTGTGACCAAATTTGAGTTAAACAAAGTAATACCTAGCTAACTCTTCATCCGATTGCCACTGCATTCATGTCGATAGCATACTTGTTTTTAACAAACAAAAGCAGGAAAACTATAAACCTAACTGTCTCACTACTTTCATCACATTATATTGCATAGGTGACTGTACTTGTGTTTTTGACTTTCTAGTAGTAATAAATTTCATCGGACTCTTGTCAGTTTTGCTTGATAATTAAGTGATGACAAGAATATCTTCAATTAGTTTGTTAAATGTTGCATTTGATTTATGAATATATCTCCCAGCTTAGCAAATGAACCTGAGTGGCATCCATGCAACATAATCTTGTCTCTAGAGATGAAATGCGCCGTGCTTGACTACTCTAGGAATGAGGAAGTTAAATTTAAGAATGGTTGCAAAAGAATTATCTTTATGCAATTGCATGGCTCATCTTGTTTGTTGAATTTTTGTAAGCTACTCAAAAGTCACATTAAAGAAGTGAGAATTTGCTCTCTGCTCTCTCACTCTCTTACCATAGAACCTATGAATCCAAATAATATCTTTCTTGTTGTGGTATGGGGAACCTTTTAATATGATTTTTTTTTATTCTCCTAAGTTTAACATTCATTATACTACTACTATTTCCCAAACTTATGACTCTTATTTCCTTGTGAACATGTCCCAAAAGAAGACTTTGTTTCCTAAAATGAAATTTCTTCTTGCATAAAAACCTTCCCACTTAAATTAATGATGCGCACTGCCAACTATCAACCTATACTTTTGAGGGCAGTCTGTCTACACTAAGTAACCAAATATTGTTTTACTTTTCTAACTCCTGTCTAAGAGCCATGTCCAGTCAAACTGGATATATAATGTTTGAATGGTAGGAGTTTTATTGTACTGACATGTCTGGATGTTCTTGATTGTGTTGCTATTTTCATTCTTGCTTTAATCAAAGAAGTATTCAGTTCACTATGAGGAAAATACTGCATACTTCTTTTCATAATTGAAAAAACTTTGCTTCTGATGAAGTTGTTCAATTGCAATGGATTCAGGAGAGTTGCCACACTATTTTTGCAACTTTCCCATTGTTTCTTTTGCTTAATTTTGCACCCTGGAGTTTATCATCAAAGAGATACTAGATATCTTAAATTGTGCACAAGAAATTTCCAGCTTACTCAAGTTTTCAATTTTCTGCTGGTGGTTAGGTTGCTCTAGCACATTCCTGCTTAAATACCTCTCATGGCCTTCAGGAGAGGGCTGCCGGTGCTCTCTGGGGATTGTCTGTGTCAGAAGCAAATAGGTATGAGTGCCAATTGCTGAGTTTTCTGTAATATTTCTGATTCTAAAACTACTTCCGAGTTTGTATATTTGCTTATCTTCTGAGTATATGCTTGTTGCCTCTGTTGTTAATGAAGATTCAGCCTTGGTTTCTGCTTCCCATAATGTTCTTGGAAACACTTATCAGTTACTGGGTATGGTCTATAAAATGTTTCCCTCAGCTGATAAACATTTAGTGCTCAATTGGCTCGCATTGAAACTGACTTAACGATTCCTACTTTGCTTGAAAAAGTTGTGGCTCATATCTTTTACCAGCCTTCAAGTTTGTTGGTCTATTAATTGTGGCATCATAGACCAAGTAGAATCTGAATGAAACCAGATAAACTTCTTACACTTTTTTTAAATCATTTGGAGTCGGAGGAAATATTGCTTGGCTGCAACACTAAAATGACATTTAAGTTTGGTGAACATGCTAATGTGTCTGTAATGCATTGTTCGTGAGAGGTAAAGAAGTGTGGCAATTAAGAAAGATTGATTGGCATTGGTATCCAAGTCAAATCTCAGATCTAGCAAATCATCTGCTGGAAACAGTATGATGAAATATTCTTTTTGATATTGAACTGGGTGTTGCAATTGTAAGAGAGCTGGAAATGACAGCCACGTAGAGAGACTTAACCATGTCATACTGATGTGTAGTTGAGGTTGAATCCAAATCACAGATTTTTGGTTTTTGTAGTAGCTAATGCATAGATTACCATTTTTATACTTTATAATGTCTAATTTCTATTTTTAATCATGAAGATGAAGCTTCTATTTTTTGTATTAAATTTATGTATTACGTTCATGTTCTTCTTTAATAGTGTTGCTATTGGGCGAGAAGAGGTGTGGCACCACTAATTGCACTGGCACGATCTGATGCTGAGGTAGGTTTATCTATTAACCATCAATATGTGCTTTTGCATTTATCCTGATCTCATTCATGCAATGTAAGGATGGCATTATAACTTGACCTTTTTTCCATGTGGATCCACTTGTTAATTATGATCGACCACAATTTGGCAAGTTGTCAGGTTTTCTATTGAATTTTTATTGGTTTATTTATTGACCCTCAATGTCTCCTTTTGCATTTATCTCCTGATTTCATTGATGCAACGTAAAGGATGGTATTTAATTGCTCCTTTTCTGATGTGTGATCTTGGTAATTATGGTCAACCAAAAAGGGAAAGTTGTCAGGTTTGATTTTGAATGGTTGCAAAAGGATTATTCTTTCCTTCTAGGCAGCCCCACTTAACTATTTCCTCTGGTAGAGCTAGAAAATTTGTCGGGCCTTTTAGATAATTCTTATATTACAATTTAGCTCCTAATACCAATTGAGGTGAATACGATTGAAACCTCATATTTTGTACAAACAAGAGAACCAAGATGGTGTTTTCTTACACGTTTTGCAGGTGTTTAAGAAGCATGCCTTATTGTCAGGCGGTATTATGAATTGATGCGTGTACACAGATGCTTTAACAGATAAAGAGAGACTTATGTTATATGATTTGCCCTTCCCTTCTGAAAATTAATGCCCATTGGCTATGTGCTGGCTGTAGATCCCTTAATTGAGAGCAGATGGGAAGGGAGGGGGCTGGTACCCGCCACCTTCCAATTACTTTGACTTTTACTTGTGGAAAAATAAAAGATTCACTTCTCCTTAAATCCCATACTACCGTCTTCTTTGAGAAGCCGTAGTCTCCTCTTATTTATAATTGAAGAGCCAATTTATGAATATAATAGGATAGTTTCTTTCAAGTCAACAAGCAACAATTGAAATAACAATTTGTCTCCTCAATTTGGGAGCTTTAATTCCCTGTTCCAACTCCAAGGATCCTAGAGCGCTGTTTTTTGCCCCCTACAGATTTTGCACAAATCAAAGACTACTAAAAATGAAAAGAAAAACATCATCATTAGAGCATTATAGTTAAATTTTGATGTTTTAATTGTTTCTGTCTCCTGTGCATGTTTAATTGTTTCTACTATTCTTCTCCACAATGTAAAGACATGTCAGATACTGGTGACTATGAATGATCAATTTGACTTATTTTTCGTGATTGTCTAACAAACAGTTTGGTTGCATGGTTAAACAGCTGCCAATATAATGATTTTACTGTATGGTTTCCTTGATTATACACATTTTTTTCAAATAACGTGCAAGCATGTGCAATTGCACATTAACATACTTAAGAAGCTTTACCTACGTGCAAACATGTGCAATTGCATTTTCAGGATGTACATGAGACTGCTGCAGGAGCCCTTTGGAATCTTGCTTTCAATCCTGGTAATGCTCTCTGTATTGTGGAGGAAGGAGGGGTTCCTGCCCTTGTTCATCTTTGTTCTTCTTCTGTGTCGAAAATGGCACGCTTCATGTCTGCCTTGGCACTCGCCTACATGTTTGATGGAAGGTAATTGACAAGCTTCTAAAGATCTGAATAGTTTTGTTATCATAATAACAACATATTATACGTATTGCTTTATATTATTTTAGGAATTCTTTCTTTTATTTATTTAAATTGCAAGACAATACCAGACCTGCATATACATGCTGCCTTTTTGCAGTAGCATATTAAAGGAAATTCTTCTTGAAGCATCATGGCCGTTCTCTTAAACAATGCTCATTTGCTATTGATGGCAATAGAGAAAGAAAACATCATATGCCTTCTCTTTCTATTAGTTTTTCCTTATTTTGCGATGAGCTGTTCTCTGGAAGGTAATAGATGGCATTGGATATGTAGAAGGAGGAAGAATGGCTATTCTGTATTTGGCGAATTAGTGGTTTTTTCACCTTTATATCCTGGAAAATACAGTATGCAGGAAGGGGCAGGTGTTGTCCTGAGACTTCTAAACCTAGTGAATTCTGTGTGCAGAATGGATGAAATTGCACTGGTAGGAACATCAACAGAGAGCACTTCCAAGAGTGTAAACTTGGATGGACTTAGGAGAACTGCTTTGAAACACATCGAAGCTTTTCATGACCTTCTCGGATCCCCAAGCATTTGCTGCTGCTGCAGCGTCATCAGCCCCTGCTGCACTTGCACAAGTAACAGAATCCGCTCGCATTCAAGAAGCAGGCCATCTAAGATGCAGGTTCCCCTCTCTCTCTCTCTCTCTCACACACACACACACACATACTGTCTTCCACTAGGATCTAGTGTAGATGGAAATATCATTCGAGTGGTTTAGAGTAGAATGGTTGTTGGTGAATAGAAGTTTAACCTCTTGAGTGATATGTTCTGCTTATACTCATTACCATTGAGTTCCACAAGGTTACTATTTTCCAACTTTACTGTTCATAAAGCTTATAGAAATGTTTGGTTTACTCATGCTCCCATTTTATCAACTCTTGAGTTGTCTCCTTTAGATTACTGATGCGTCTGAATTTCCTCGTTTACTCACCATAAATTTTTTTTACTTTTCTACTGAACCCTGTCCTCAGCAAAAAAAAAAAATTGAGTACCGACTGACCTTACATCATCACTCGCATATTCTTGAATCAATGTCAATCTTCAACTTCATTGCTCTATATTTTGCAACGTCAGTTCTGTGAATAAAACCCTTCATATTCTTGCTGATTATCTTGATATCTCATGCTTTGTATATGCAGTCGTGATCTTTTTCATTGCACTCTGATTATTATTATATGAAATGATGCGATCTTCAGTTTCTGAATCTTTTACTCTTATGCGGGCTTTAATTATTATGTCCAAATTTGTTTTTTCCCCTTTCTCTTCACTGGCTTGGTACTTTATCTCTATCCAGCGGCGCTGAGATCGGACGATTGTTGCCATGCTGCGAAATCCTTCTCCGACACTGAAGGGATGTGCTGCATTCGCACTGCTTCAGGTTACATACATGCATTCCCACTCAAACCCTCACACAATAGAATTCCATAAATGCTCTCTCCTGTTTTTAACTCTATACAGCAAATCAGAATTTCTCAAATTCTACTCATTAGTTCCTTCTCGAACTTTGAGCTGTAGTTTACCATCCCTGGTGGCCGGCATGCAGTTCTTCACGTACGACTTCTCCAAAGTGCTGGAGCTCCACGGGTTCTACGTGCAGCAGCAGCAGCAGCAGGTGCCCCGATTGAAGCCAAAATCTTTGCCCGCATTGTGCTTCGAAACCTGGAGCAGCATCAGGCGGGATTGTGTGTGTAAAGAGCTTTAGTGAAGATAATAGTACAATGTCAAACTACAGTTGGTCTGGTGTTGTCTGTGGGTATTTTGCTGTATAAATGCTCTTAATAAAGAGCCTGTTTTTCCAGCAGAAATAAAAACCCTGAATATATGTTTTCTGTGGTCTTTTCCCTTTAATTTTCTTGTAACTTAAACATGAATATATATAGAGGGATGCATAGGTTAGTACCTGGAATTACTGTTTTGACCCTCCCTTTTGGTTGCTGTAGTGATTTTTATGTGGCTAAATAAATAATTTAGGACTTTTGGGAGTTTGATGGTAATTAAATGACGATAGGCCCATATATATATCTATGATGCCATGATGTTGTTGATATGTAAAGGCTGTTTGCAAAAAATAATAAAATTTAAGTATTAAAAAATTGGTACGATAAAATGTCTCTTTATTTATAATGTGTATATATATATATGTGCATGTGTACTTTATTTAAAACACTTATTCAACATCGGCAACAATTATTTGTAAACTTTGGGTAATATTATAAGTAGAACAAGTATAAATGAAAGTTTAAGGATAATAATGAAAGTTAAACAAAATTTTACTTAAATCTACAATAAAAATGAATATTATAATTTGGGGCAGAAAGAATGTTACATATATTTTCTACAAACTATTTAACTCAATCTCGTCACGGGGATCTTAATCAACTGCAGAGAAAAAGATAAAATCACAATTGAAAGATTGGGAGATATTCACAATTACGATGATTATTTCTTGTGTTGTACGTGAGCACTGGGCACCAATGAGGGTTGAAAGAGGGGTGTAAGGCGTTCTTGATGTCATCATTTTCCCACTCCAGCTCATCCCACCACTCCTGCTCTCCACTAATTTTCTTGATGGTGCCCACATTTTGGAGTGTGAGAGGCAACTTCTACAGGAGAGGGCACTTCCCCACAATTACCTCTTCTAAACGTGGGCATGCTACATTATTATTCTCCTCACTCACAAACCTCAGTGCCCGACAATCGAACAATAGAATTACTGTTTTGACCCTCCCTTTTGGTTGCTGTAGTGATTTTTATGTGGCTAAATAAATAATTTAGGACTTTTGGGAGTTTGATGGTAATTAAATCACGTTAGGCCCATATATATATCTATGATGCCATGATGTTGTTGATATGTAAAGGCTGTTTGCAAAAAATAAAAATAAAAATTTAAGTATTAAAAAATTGGTACGATAAAATGTTCTCTTTATTTATAATGTGTGTGTATATATATATATATATATATATATATATATGTGCGAGTGTACTTTATTTTAAAATACTTATTCAACATCGACAACAATTATTTATAAAGGTAAGTTAAACAAATATTTTGACTTAAATTTATAATAAAAATGAATACTATAATTTGGGGGTTACATATATTTTCTACAAACTATTTAACTCAATCTCATCAAGTTTATAAGTAGAACAAGTATAAATGCATGGGATCTTAATTAAATGCAGAAAAAATAATTAGGAGAAAATTCACATTACGCTGAATATTTCTTGTGTTGGGAACTTTGGTAATATTATAATTAGAAGCGGCAAATGGGTGAATTGGGTTTATAATGGGTTGAATTTAAAACGGGTTTAAATGCATGGGTCGTATATGGATCGAATTTGTTCGGGTATTATTGGATTCATTACAATAAAGATTTTGCTTTTGTTTTTTTTTTTTAAATATAATTTTGAACTCCCATCAATAATTTTTAGTCAGTTATGTGCGTCGTTATGATATCAAATATAATTATGTATTGACATCGTTAACCTTTAGTAAATGCATTTTTTAAGATTGGACCATTTTTCAGTTCGAATTTATCCAATTTGATTTTAACGAATGAACACTCCTAAGAACTAAGCAATGATTTACCACTTACCAGAATTGGATGCTATCATGCTTTTTCTTTCTCATATTTTTAAGCAAAATGAAAATACATTATTTAGAAAATGTTATATTTATATAGTTTTAAAAGAGAATTTAAAATTCTTTATAATCATGAATATAGTAGTATCTTTTTTCATTTGTATAGTATAATTAATAAAATAATATTGTTAATCAATTTATAGAAAGATAATTTTTTTTTTTTTGATTGATAAGAAATAATTATAATAGAGATCCATTTAGGACCCATTAGAAACCATATGAGATATATGATTCAGTTGAATTTTATTAAATACACAACTCATGTTGAACTCATGATTATGGTATATTTAAGTAAGAACGATAAATTATTATTAATTGAAATAAATTGATCACAATACCACATTCTATTCAGTAGAAACAATACACATCCTATTCAGTAGAATCAACATCCCACGTATAAGGTGGGGTTCGAATCCATGACATCTAATGTCATCTGGCCTCAGTTTCGCCAACTAAATTATACCTCATTATTTGGTGTTATTAGAAATACCATTTGATTATTAATAAAAAATTTAAACACAACAAAAACCTATTTAAGACTCATAGAAACCATATTATAGTTTAATTTACACCAAATTCAATTGAAATAAAAATTGTTGAACCCAATCCAATTCAAAATTAGATGAATTGGGTTGGGCTGAAACCCACTTGCCACCACTAATTACAATAAATCTACCTTTCAAAACAGGGGTGTAAGGCGTCTTGATGTCATCATTTTCTCACTCGACCTCATCCCACCACTCCTGCTCTCCACTAATTTTCTTGATGGTGCCCACATTTTGGAGTGTAAGAGGCAACTTCTTCAGGAGAGGGCACTTCCGCACAGATACCTTCTCTAAACGTGGCATGCTACATTATTCTGCTCATTCACAAACCTCAGTCTCGGACAATTTGACAATGTAATTCTTTTGAGGTTGGGGAAGACACAATCCTGAAGGCTCGAATTCTGATGATCAAACTTGAAGAGTTGTTCCACCAGCTCACAGGAGTCGATCTCGATACCTTCGAGCTTTTCCAGTGAGAGTATTGTAGTGCCGAGGAGATTAAATATTTCAGCTGTGGACACTTTTTGACATAAATGGATCTCAGCTTGGAAAACTTGAGTCCTAGTTGAGACGCTAAAGTTGAAGCGCAGGAAAGATTGGTGACCAATAAGGAATATAGCCTCCAAATTTGGTAGCATCTCCAACTTTGCATTACTTCCAACTCCAAAGCTGCCGCTATATGTGCTGATGGCAAGTGATTTTACAGTATTGAAACAACCGACTTCATCCCCGTTTGCTACTAATTTCTGAAACATGGTATCTAAGCCCTCACAACCAGCGAAAGCAATTTTATTCGTATTTGCAAACAACCACTCAATCCGTTCTCCCCATAGGTGGATATCTTGGAAATTCACATTCTTCTCGCTATGAGGCCAGGGAACCCCATACTTGGGTTCACCAATAAAGAAATCAAATCGATTAAGTTTCTTCATCCAATTGAGAAGAGAATCAGTTGTTTCTAGAGTGCTGGCAGACCTGCCCAGCCCAATGTTCAAATAACTTAATCGCTTGAGGGACATTATTTCTCTCAATTGAGCTACAATCTCTCCGCTCTCTCCAATAAACTTCAATTGGCCATTCCCACACAGGTATAGGTCCTCTAGGTTAGACAAACTGGACACAAGTCCAACAGGAATGACTGTTAGTTTATGGTTGGAAGACAAATCTAATTGTCTCAGGTTGGTCAACTTTTCCATACCTTGGGGCAATGTGGAAATCCCTGTCTCACTGCAAACAAACACTTGGAGTTTAGCAAGCCCTCCAACTGGAGGCAATGTTTCAAGTTTGTGGCAGGAAATTAAAACCAAAGCCCGAAGCTCAACAAGTTGACCGAGACAAGGTGGCAAAGACTTGATGCTGCTGTAGCTTAAATCCAAGATTTTCAGGGACTTGAAAGCTGGCAGGAAGTCGTCTGGAATATGCTTCAGCTGCCAATTTTCTTGTAGCAGCAAAGTCGTCACTGTTGAACATTCTTCCAAAGCATTAGGTAGCTCCCTGATTCCGTTACGCATAAATGAAACTCTATTGTAAGACTTGACTGAAAGTTCGTCCTCTCTCATCTCCTCGAGCCCTATTCCTGACCTAACAAGGGATGCACTCATTTTCTGGCAAAGATGAAATCCATATAGAAACATCGCGAATGATATCATGTAGTTTCACACAAGACACAAATGAGCTCTCCTCTAATAAGCTGCGGTCCTTGAGGGTTTCAAATTATAGTTATTCCTCGGCTCATCACTACCTCAATATTGTGATGCTCCTCAAGCAGCCCCTCAGCTAACCAATATCTGACAAGCCTTCGCACATCAATCTCATAGTCCTCCGGGAACAAGCAACAAAACAGAAAACAAGATTTAATGCATTCATCGGGCAGTAGATCATAACTCCACTTGATAGGATTATACACTTTATCCTCAAGCCTACTTCCAATTGGCGGCTCTGACCTGTGCAGTGCGTTTAGAGCATCCTTCCAAACCTCGACCATTCTCTTCTGCTTTAGAGACGCCCCGACCACATTGATTGCCAAGGGTAGTCCGCCACATTCTTTAGTAATAGCCTTTGCGAGTGGCTGAATTTCTTCCCAAGTTGCTACCTCTCCTGCACTCTTGCAGAACAAGCTCCATGCTTCATCCTCATTTAGTGCCTCAATTTTGAGTGGGACAGCATCCATCTGCGAACAAACATCAAAAGATCTTGTTGTCAATATTATTTTGCCAGCCCTGAGGACTTGAGGCTCTGGAATTCCAACACGGTCCAAATCAATTGGATTCCAAACGTCATCAAGAATGAGGAGAAATGCTTTCTCCATCATAAGCCTCGCACGCAACTGACTGGTCCTTGTCTCTATGCTTTCTTCAGGTAGCTCCCGCTTCAATCTTTTAGCGATCAGGTTTTGGACCTTTTTCAGCGCTGATTCTGTTTCCTGGTATCTATTAGACACCGTGATCCACATGACAATGCTGAAAAATCAGAACCACTGAGCTTGTTGTTGATGTTCTGCACGAGGGTAGTCTTCCCCACCCCTCCCATACCCCAGATGCCGATCCTCGGAACATCCTCCCTGCGCAACAAATCCATGACTTTCGCCATATTCCTTGAAGCCGTTGCTTGATCTTCAATAGTTGGAGCCGGCATATGTTCAGTCCTCACAATTGATGGATCTGGACCAATATTTGTAACATCCAGAGTTTCCAAATCACTTTTGAGTTGTCTTGCCTCGCCAAGCCGAATGGCCACATGGTCAGACAACCTGCTGCAACGCAAACAACAAGAACGCTCAGAGTTTCTGGCACTTGAATCCAAGTCTTTTTTCAAAGATCGCCATCGGTCTTCCAATGTGTCGACTTTCCCCGCCACTCTCTGACTCCAGATGGTTCTTGCAGTCCGGCTTGGGCAACAAACTGCAGACTTTGGCTCAACTGATGTCTGCGCTGGATGAGAACCTCCATTTCTGCGTCTAGATGTCTTAAGTTGGCGCTGAAGTGGAAGGGATTCTTGAGCTTGGTACGCAGAAAAGGTGAATAGAGCTCGGCAGGGTTCTGCCAACAGTGCACCCACAGTTGAAGCCAGTACCTCCATGGAAGACGAAGACCACTAATACTTCTACAGCTGAAAACTGGAACAAGGATTAATATTCAGGAAAGAGGGAAGTTAAGACGTGTCCATTTTTAATTGAGTGCTAGTGGGGACATTTGTCCATTACAATCTCTGCTGCACTGGAAGTTTGTTGCTTGTTTGCTAGAATCTTCCTATTTATTTCTAACCAAGGAATTTTTTTCGCAAAATAAAACTTTTAACTTTTAATAGGTATGATGTGTGGCAATTTCACAAAAAGTATTCTTACTAAAACTTATAAAAGTGATGAGTAGGTCGAATACAGAGAGAATGATTTTAAATTAATTACTTTCTAGAGTAGAAGTAAAAGGACATTTTTGATTTAAAATTTAATATCTAAAAATTAAAGAGAAAAAATAATTAAAAAGAGAGTAGATGTGAGAAAAACATTCCAACTAAAGACATGATTATGCTCAATTCCACGGTTGATCACAGATGCAAAGATGACAATCATTTATGATAAATAAATTGGTTATGATTATTAGTACGATCTAACGACCTCACCTTTCCTTACCTTGTCGATAGTCTAGAAACGTCCGTTGACCAACATTCCTAATCAGTAGACAACCTTGGGAACGTTCTCAATATTTAATCTACCGACTCCATTAAGAACTAGAAAAGTCCAATTCTAACCAATAAATTCCTACAAGGATTTATTTAAGTTATTGTGCTTTCTTCACAATATAATCGAAAACTTCTACATAATCAATTATGATGTGTCACCACTAGTTATTGAGTTAAACAAATAATTACGAATTTGCTAATTCAATTGGTTAGGGAAATATTTTTGACAATGAACAACGGTACCAATCATTCATAAATCAGATTATTTGTAATAAAAGAATAAGAGACAACACAAATACCAATATGAATGAAAGTATCGCAACTAATTGAAATTAAGCATTCACCAAATCTTTAATTAGAATCGAAGAACTAGCCTAGCATGCTAATAGAAGAACACATAAGAATAAAAAGAGAAAAATATCGAAACGCAGAGAATATCTCCCAAGATGAGAGATCAAAAGTTGTCTCTAATGTGAAATGCATCACTTATTTATACTAACAAGTTACCGAATTCTATTAGAAATAGAAAATGAAGATTCATAATAAAACTAAAAGTCCTAAAAAAATAAAACTATCATTCTAATTAAATTCCTCCCTCAAAGGTAGCTACTAATCAAGGAGTCCCAATCATCTTCAAAATCGTCCAAATTCGTGTCTCAGACTTTTTATTTTTTAATCACATTTCCGTAAGTTAGGCATGACATGCATAACTGTTTCTTTAAATCTGTCAATTTCTCCATTTTTTGGTTCTTTTATCCAATTTTTTTTCACTTCATGAATTAATGTTGCAAATGACACTTGATTAGAAATATTTAGGCCACAAAAAAAACCAATTATCACATGAAATTATCACAAAATGCACTCCTATCAAGGTACAACACATTGATTTTGAATCCTTGAAAATGATATTTTTCTACAAGTGTAATATATTTTACTAACCAAAATTTGTCCTTTATGAGATTACTTGCAAACAATTATGACATTCTATTACGTATATAAATCAATTTTTTTTTAAACAATATCCAACTCTATAAAAAAAAATTAATCAAATATATTATTTTGTTTAATTCATCTTCCATAAAAAATCTATATTAAAGTATATAAATCTGAAATGGTCTTATTTTGTAAAATATAAAATAAAATATAAACAAGAATAAAAACTTACTTAATAAATTATAAGAAAAACAACTGATAGGAGAAAAAAAGATAATTAAGATGGATGATTAAAAAAGAATAATTTCAAATCTCAACATCATTTCATTAATTTGAATGAAAAAAAGAAAATAAAGATGGATGATAAAAAAAATTCAAAAATTCAATATCATTTCATTAATTTAAATAAAAAAGGATAAGGAATAAATTATCATGAAATGAAAAAAAATAAAATGAGTATAAATAAAAATAAAATAGTTAAGAATATTATAATTGGCCATGAAAAAACAAAACGACTTTCGTCGGCATAAATATAACAACACTAACATTGGCCAATTGACTAATGCAAATGGGCGGCGGGTAAAATTATTGTCTCACAAATTCTTTTATCCAAATTAGGTATGATCAAATTAATACATTATATAGTAAAGTATATTATATTAATCATACAATAAGTGTATCATACTTGGTTAGATGAAATCGATGCAAAAAATTAATTTTTCTATAATAAAAAAATATTTGCTACAACTAAAAACCTTGGTAAAAATATTTACCATGAATTTTAGCCATGACAGATGTTTTAGCCACCCTTGTAAAAACTACGGCAAACAACGTTGCGTGGCTGTGTCAAATAACTATTTGCTACAATTATTCCTTATTAACCATGGTAACTAGCCATGGTTAAATGCTATATTTCAAGTAGTAGTGAGGGAAAATTCTTGTCTAGATCAGGTTTGATCGAACCAAACCAATCACAAAACAAGTGTATCACATTTGTCATGTTTGGTCACTTTCTCTAAACTTTAGACGAATCATATGGCAAATGTATTGCAATTGCCATTTGATTAGTTTAGATTCACTGAATCAGGTCGGATAAGAATTTTCCTAGCAGTGAGATAATAAAATTGCCACTTAATTGTAATTTTTTTTCCTTTTTGTCCTAATCTTCTAAATTTTTATGGTGGTTACCGACTCTGCAGGAAGGCGATTGGCCAGAAAATATCGGACGAAGCTGGGAAATTGAAGTTTGTAAAGTCTACATATAATTGCACTCTTCTTGTTGGGGTTTTGGGTGAAATGATATTAGCAAGAAAATTTAATTTTTATCTCACCAAAACGGGCTTTATATTTTACCAACCAAAATATCCTTAATAATATTTTGAGATTTATAGAGGCACAAATATATGTGTAAAAAATTAAAAAGAAACATAGATATATGAAAATAATATTACAAAATTACAATAATTAGAGATGTAGAAATAATATCGTAAAAAAACTGCTCGATAATCATACAAAAGTATTAAGAATCGTAAAGTGTCCCGATTTCTTGTTTCACATTTTCAATCTGAGTAACCGTTTACAATGTTCAGAAAATAGTAGAAAAATATCATTCTTGTTCATTAATTTTACTCATACATTCTTCAATGAAGCATGCAATCTGTTTGAAGTCTCACCCTCATCATGCCTAGACAACAAGGCAACAACACTCCCACTGGAAATTGTTATTGTTGGTAGTTATTGGTCTGGGTGAGTACATATTTTAATATTAATTGGTTGTATTTGGATGATATAAAGACATGATATTTTAATTTGGATATAAGAATTCAAAAATTATTAGAGAATGAACTTTGCAAGGGTTTAGGCTTTAGAGACGGAATCACAAACGGTTTAGACGAGTGTTTTCCCTTTATCATGGAATCAGATATGGATTATCGACGAAAATAATTGACGGATTACTATGACAAAATTAGTTCTTACTTGCGACAGAATTAGAGAAGGAAAATTACCGTCTCTTAGCATCAGAAGATGGAAATGTCCAGCATTTGCTCTGCTTCAGGTTAAGTACATGCAGTCACACTCGCACAACAAAATTCCATATAGCAAATCAGATCTTCCGAAATGCTACTAATTAGTTCCTTCTCGAACTTTAAACAGTAGTTTACCATCCCTGGTGGCTGGCATGCAGTTCTTCACGTGAGACTTCTCCAAAGTGCTGGAGCTCCGCGGGTTCTACGTGCAGCAGCAGGTGCCCTGATCGAAGCCAAAATCTTTGCCTGCATTGTGCTTCGAAGCCTGGAGCAGCAGCATCAGGCAGAATTGTCCGTCTTAAGAACGTTAGTGAAGATAAATATTACAATATCAAACTACAGCTCGTCTGGTTGGTTGTGGGTATTTTGATGTATAAATGATTTTAAAAGTGCCTGTTTTCCAGCGGAAATAAAAGCTCGGAACATAATTCTTGTGTGCTTTTTTCTCTTAATTTTCTGACTTAAACATGCTATATTATATATATATATATATATATATATATATATAGGGTAAATTACATCTACCTCTCTTGAGGTTTGGCATAATTACAAATACCCCTTCGTTATTTGAAAAATTACAAATACCCCCTAATGTTTGATAAAATTATGTAATCCTTGGATGGAGGCATAGAAATGTCAACTTTGCCCTTACAGTATTTTTTATTTTTTTAAAAAAATTAAAATCTTATAAAAATATTGAATGGGATGGATGAAAAAAATTTAAAAATTATAAAAAAAAATTATCGCCTTAGTTGATAAAAAAATATTTTTTTAAAAATAAATAAAATTATAAATTTTAATTCATAAGGGTATTTTGGTCAGTTCACTATAAAAAATGCATAGATTGGGGTAATTGTTAGACGGTCCTTAAAATTAGGGGGGTATTTGTAATTTCTCAAACAACAAGGGGGTATTTGTAATTATGCCAAACCTCAGGGGAAGTAGATGTAATTTACCCTATATATATATATATGTATGTGTATTTTTATTTAAAACACTTATTCAACATCGGCAACAACTAAGTTTAAGGGTAATAATTTTTACTTAAATCTACAATAAAAATGAATATTATAATTTGGGGTAGAAAGAATGTTACATATATTTTTCTACAAACTATTTTACTCAATCTCGTCACGGGATCTTAATCAAATGCAGAGAAAAAGATAATCACAATTGAAAGATTGGGAGATATTCACAATTACGCTGATTATTTCTTGTGTTGTACGTGAGCACTGGGCATCAACGAGGGTTAAAAGATGGGTGTAAGGCGTTCTTGATGTCATCATTTCCCCACTCCAGCTCATCCCACCACTCCTGCTCTCCACTAATTTTCTTGATGGTGCCCACATTTTTTAGTGTAAGAGGCAACTTCTTCAGGAGAGGGCACTTCCGCACAGATATCTTCTCTAAACGTGGGCATGCTACATTATTCTGCTCATTCACAAACCTCAGTCTCGGACAATTTGACAATGCAATGCTTTGAGGTTGGGGAAGACACAATCCTGAAGGCTCGAATTCTGATGATCAAACTTGAAGAGTTGTTCCACCAGCTCACAGGAGTCGATCGTGATACCTTCGAGCTTTTCCAGTGAGAGTATTGTAGTGCCGAGGGAGATTAAATATTTCAGCTGTGGGCACTTTGCGACATGAATGGATCTCAGCTTGAAAAACTTGAGTCCTAGTTGAGACGCTAAGTTGAAGCGCAGGAAAGATTGGTAACGTTAAAAAGCAATATCTCCTCGAAATTTGGTAGCATCTCCAACTTTGCATTACTTCCAACTCCAAAGCTGCCGGCATAATTTGTGATGACAAGTGATTTTACAGTATCGAAACAACCGACTTCATCCCTGTTTGCTACTAATTTCTGAAACATGGTATCTAAGCCCTCACAACCCTCGAAACAAATGTAATTCGTATTTGTTGTAACTCAATCCGTTCTCCCCATAGGTGGATATCATTGAAAAAACACTCTTCGTGCTAATCCTACGAGGCCAGGGAACCACAAACTTGGGTTCACCAATAAAGAAATCAAATCGATTAAGTTTCTTCATCCAATTGAGAAGAGAATCAGTTGTTTCTAGAGTGCTGGCAGACCTGCCCAGCCCAATGTTCAAATAACTTAATCGCTTGAGGGACATTATTTCTCTCAATTGAGCTACAATCTCTCCGCTCTCTCCAATAAACTTCAATTGGCCATTCTCACACAGGTATAGGTCCTCTAGGTTAGACAAACTGGACACAAGTCCAACAGGAATGACTGTTAGTTTATGGTTGGAAGACAAATCTAATTGTCTCAGGTTGGTCAACTTTTCCATACCTTGGGGCAATGTGGAAATCCCTGTCCCGCTGCAAACAAACACTTGGAGTTTAGCAAGCCCTCCAACTGGAGGAAATGATTCAAGACTCTTGCAGGACGCTAAAAGCAGAATGCGAAGCTCAACAAGTTGATCGAGACAAGGTGGCAAAGACTTGATGCTGCTGCAGTCGCTTAAATCCAAGATTTTCAGGGACTTGAAAGCTGGCAGGAAGTCGTCTGGAATATGCTTCAGCTTCCTATTTTCTTGTAGCAACAAAGTCGTCACTGTTGGACATTCTTCCAAAGCATTAGGTAGCTCCCTGATTTCGTTACCCATAAATGAAACTCTATTGTAAGACTTGACTGAAAGTTCGTCCTCTCTCGTCTCCTCGAGCCCTATTCCTGACCTAACAAGGGATATGCACTCATTTTCTGGCAAAGATGAAATCCATATAGAAACATCACGAATGATATCATGTATTTTCACTGACAGATATCCGCCCTCCTCTAATAAGCTGCGGTCCTTGAGGGTTTGAATTATAGTTATTCCTCGGCTCATCACTTCCTCAATATCGTGGTGATCCTCAAGCAGCCCCTCAGCTAACCAATATCTGATAAGCGTATCCTCAACAATCTGATAGTCCTCCAGGAACAAGCAACAAAACAGAAAACAAGATTTAATGCATTCATTGGGCAGTAGATCATAACTCCACTTGATAGGATTGTAAACTTTATCGTCAAGCCCACTTCCAATTGGCGGCTCTGACCTGCGCAGTGCGTTTAGAGCATCCTTCCAAACCTCGACCATTCTCTTCTGCTTTAGAGACGCCCCGACCACATTGATTGCCAAGGGTAGTCCACCACATTCTTTAGTAATAGCCTTTGCGAGTGGCTGAATTTCTTTCCAAGTTGCTACCTCTCCTGCACTCTTGCAGAACAAGCTCCATGCTTCATCCTCATTTAGTGCCGCAATTTTGAGTGGGACATCAGCCATCTGCGAACAAACATCAAAAGATCTTGTTGTCAATATTATTTTGCCACCCCTGAGGACTTGAGGCTCTGGAATTCCAAGACGGTCCAAATCAATTGGATTCCAAACGTCATCAAGAATGAGGAGAAATGCTTTCTCCATCATAAGCCTCGCACGCAACTGACTGATCCTTGTCTCTATGCTTTCTTCAGGTAGCTCCAGCTTCAATCTTTTAGCGATCAGGTTTTGGACCTTTTCAGTACTGATTCTGTCTCCTGATATCTATTAGACACCGTGATCCACATGACAATGCTGAAAGAATCAGAACCACTGAGCTTGTTGTTGATATTCTGCACAAGGGTAGTCTTCCCCACCCCTCCCATGCCCCAGATGCCGATCCTCTTAACATCCACCATGTTCAGCAAATCCATGACATTCGCCATATTTCTTGACGCCGTTGCTTGATCTTCAATAGCTGGAGGCGGCATATGTTCAGTCCTCACAATTGAGGGATCTGGACCAATGTTCATAACATCTAGAATTTCCCAATCACTTGTGAGTTGTCTTGCCTCGCCAAGCCGAATGGCCACATGGTCAGACAACCTGCTGCAACGAAAACAACAAGAACGCTCAGAGTTTCTGGCACTTGAATCCAAGTCTTGTTTCAAAGAGCGCAATCGGGCTTCCAATGCGTTGACTTTCCCCAGCCACTCTCTGACTCCAGATGGTTCATGCAGTCCGGCTTGGGCAACCAACTGCAGACGTTGGCTCAACTGATGTCTGCGCTGGATGAGAACCCCCATTTCTGCGTCTAGATGTCTTAAGTTGGCGCTGAAGTGGACGGGATTCTTGAGCTTGGTACGCAGAAAGGTGAATAGAGCTCGGCAGGTTTCTGCCAACTGTGCACCCACAGTTGAAGCCAGTACCTCCATGGAAGACGAAGAATTCTACAGCTGAAAACTGGAACAAGGATTATTATTCAGCAAGAATCTTTGGCTAAGCTGCTGATTAACGTATTTAGCGTAAATCAAGTTTCTCATATTAAATTAGTTTTAGTCTATTTTTAATTCAGTGGTGGTGACACATTTGACCATTAAGGAAAATTCTTATCCCAACCTGATTCGGTCGAACTATTGTATAATTGATGGACAAAAATTTTCCTTACAATTAAGGTTGCTCGGTGCATTGGAAGTTTGTTGCTTGTTTGCCGGAACCTCCCTATTTATTACCTACCCCAATAATTATCACTTAATAAAGTAATCTTTTTCATAAATAAAACTTTTCATTTTAATAGGTACAATACATTGGTTTTTTGAATTTTTAATCTATTTCTAAGCATACAATACATTTTACTAACTAAATTTTGTATTTTACGAGGATTACTTGCAAATAATTATGACATTCTATTGCATATATAAATTATATTAATTTGGATATAGGAATTCAAATATATTAAAAAATAAATTAGCACAACTTCTATGAAGATGGATGGAATTGGAGCAGTAGTTTCTTTACCTGTTCATGCATTACGTACGTAGCACAATCATATCATCCTTAATTTGCTTTCTTTCTGCTCAATCATTCACTCTTTTTTTAATAAATAAATAATATTAATGCACAAGTGGGAACATTTGACCCTTTTATTTCAAGAAAGCCCAATTGGCTAATACAAATTAGGTGCAAAGGGACGGCTGGAAATTAATCAATTACACAATAAATATTATATCACATTTAATATATAATTGATTATTTTTTTAAATATACACTAATCACAAAGTAAATTTATCGTTCTTACCATATAATCGGTTCAAAATTTTATCCAAATTAAAATTTTTCACATTTCATTCTTTTTTTTTAAAAAAAAAAAATTCGGCTTTACTGATTTTGGACTTTATATGTATGAATGATGTTTTGTCTATATATATTGGAAGTTTGTTACTTGTCTGAAGGAAAGTTCCATACACCTACCCCTATAATTATCAAGATTTTTAGTATTTTCCTTTCTAACATTATCTTAAAATAATAGCCCGGGAGACAATATATATATACATATATACACTTAAATTACGGGTGTAGTAATGCCATTTATGTACATTATATTTCATTATCAGTTAATTCAATAATTCGCAATTTGTATGAGTACAAATTCATCAGTGATATCAAATTTTTCTATAAATTTCTATCCAACACCAAATGTTCTCTTCCGCACTGGGTTTAAAAATTAGGATAGTCGGTATACTCGCGTCATCACAAGCCACCTCACTCCATCCTATTATTTTTAAAATTATTATTAAAAATATATATTAAATGTCAGTAATAACTTTTATCTCATCACTGTATAGTTATTAATGATAAAAATTATCTCTATACAAATTTCGTGATACATTTGTAGTTATAACAAATAATTAATGTTGGCACTAGGTTGTCATTGTATATACCTCATCAATTATCTTTAATAATAATTTTAACGCACATTTTTTTCACTAATTCTTGTTAATCAACATTTTTTGAAATGATAGTCACTATTGAAACCATAAAATACATTATTGAAGTTTTTTAATAAATATATGCAATTAGTGACGATAATTAAAACACCACTTAATATCTTCTTTTTTCCTCATTTTTTTTAGCAGTTACTGACATGTAAACGCTATTTATAATTGCATCCTCATTGTTGGGTTTCTAGTGAAAATATTTAATATCAGCAAAAAAAAAAATTTTTTAATTTTGTTTCTCGCCAAGGTGTCTTTTTATTTTGCTAACCAAAATACCCTTAATAATATTTTGAGATTTAAAGAGGCGCAAACAGAAAGCATGTAAAGTAAAAGGCATAGCTATAATAAAACAATATTATGAAATTATTTTAATTAGAGATGAAAAATGAATATCGTAAAAAAGGGATACAAAAGTATAAGAACCGTGAAAAACCCGATTTATCGCATCACATTTTCAAAAATTAACTAATTATAATGATTAAAAATTAGTAAAAAGAATATCATTCTTGTTTACTGATTGTTACTTATACTAAAGAAAATCGATGTCTTCAATGTGAAGCATAGAGCTTGAGAGTCTGAGTCTGAGTCTGATGGCCAGACCAGGACCAAGAATGAGATGATTCCGATAGTCTTGCCTGCACATTTGCATTCTCCACCAAGTAAGGGAGTATGTATTTTTTCATCTCGCTGTAAGAAATTTCAAGATGACCCGACACGCTTACAAACTTCACTTTCCCAGCTTCGTCCAATGTTTTCAGGCCAATCCAATCTTCCGTATAGAGTGTCGTCTGAAAAATTCGTTACAGAGACAGTTATATAATGTGGCTGTGTGTGTTTGTATCGTTCTTGCTATGTATTCATCGACATACACCAATATTAACGTGTAAGAAAATATGATGGTGAACGATGAAATGCAGATACCTGTTGTGCAGGTAAGACAGTGTTCCCAAGAACCATCTGGAAAATATCCAAACCAAGAGTCTCTTTCGGGACCAGAATGTCGTCCTTCTCGAACTGATTAGGACAGTGAAGAAATAAACGCTTGAGCCATGATTAATATCTTCAAGCAATAGACAAAATGTAACAAATGTACGGTTTTGTGTAGTCAAGCAACAGAACTGAGCTTCTAACTTACCTTGATAAGCACTAAGTTCTCCAAGCTAGAAAAGCGCTCCTTGTACGTGGAATTCTTGTATATCTCATTATTAAGCTTAGGGAGGAACTTGCATCCTTTTCTGTACGCATCTATGTCCTGGCAAAGACAACAAGGTAAGACAGAACTATGTGCAACCTTGGCAGACAGATAAGTCAAGCACTATGTTTAGCTTTCGAAGATAGAAGACACTGACATTATTTTTAGAGCATGGATCTTGGTGACGGATAAACGCTAAACAAAATTCATACTTATTTGTTCTAAATATATGACCGAGATTACATGTGCTCTTCCTTCCCTTTCCTTCTCTCCGTTATACTTAATATTCAAAGGGGAGCCTTATATCTCCAGACTCTTACACGTGAAGGTGCATATGGAGACATTAAAGACCTACTGTTCTTCTCCATCGACAGATTAAACATATAGTTGAAGCATGCTCAGACCTGATACAAAACCTAGTCAAAATTACCCAGGACCAAGTCTCTTTCCTACCAATTTATGGAAAAATCCACGTTGCAGCCTCAGGAAAAAGTGCAGCGTAAATGTCCCACTGAGAGTTTTAAGGTGGAAGGACATTGTTGTAGTTGATGCCTCCATCATGCAGTAGAATTGGTATATGGAAGGAAACAAAGTTGTAAAAGAAGATTGCTCACCGTGGGAATCTTGATGTAGGAAGCAGGTGCCAAGTGTTCCTGCCGTCACATAACGCTGAGACAATTCAAATTGTGCAAAGTGTACGTAATTGAAGAGAATATTTGACTCGAGAACAAGGTAGCTAGCTAAATTACCAAGCATAAGTATTAATTGGAAAGGATATAAATCAAAATAAAGGATATGTTACAGCTGGACAAAGCAAAGCAGCATTTGATTTCCTTTATCAGCGTGAATGTGCAGAGTAGAATCTGTGTGACATTTAAATCAAACAATGAGCGGAGTAAATTCGAACCTGAACAAAATCACTGTAAATTGCCAACTCGATCAGAAGGTCCACTAGAATGCAAACCTCAGCTGACTGCCAAAGCAAGGCATAGTAAAACCAGATTGTCATAACAAACCGTTCGATGAGGAAAGGAGACGAAGTTCTTCACGGAAATCAATAGGAATGTATTGGAAAAAAAAACTCCTTATCATCTAAAGTTTACCTGAGGATTCCGGAGAAAGTTGTTTAACATACAAATTTATCTATTCTCATGGCTAATGTATTCATGTACTTAAGCATTATAAATTGAGTGCATAATTTTGGTTGTATAAGTAGGATAGGATAGCGCTAGGTAACAGTTAGTCCAATTTCACTGTATCCCCATCCCAAGCATGTATTATTCTACCAACTGATACTCTTTGATTCCAGAACATGACGACTTTAACTTGTGAGCAGGATTGTATTATTAAATTTGCACCTAAAAAATCTTCAGGGGTTCTATTATCTCCTCGCCATTGATAAAAAACAAGAAATGGATATTGCAGCATATTTAAAATGATACAACGAAAACTCACTCCGCATAGGGGGACAGCTGCTATGCCAGCATGTGGACCTGCCAGAGATATAAGATTTCTCACCTGTGCCAATGTATGAAGAATATATGATCCTTAATTAGTTTGAAGTGTAACAAGAACTTTGGCAATACTAAGCCAGATGGTACCAAGAAAATCAAGCTAACAGTCAATCAAGGCAATAAAAAAAAAGATAACTCCAGAAACATCAAGTACTGGAATACAACAGAAATGACTTCGAGCATAAACAAAGTTTCCATAAGGATTTTCAGGAAGGATGAAAGCTTTCTAAGCGACTGCCCTGAGAAGTTCAACTCAATCAATTTCAAAGGGATCCTTGACCTGGAAGTTACTTTAAAAATGTTACCTCCGTGAAGGTTTCCTTCATCACATTTGTAAATCCAGGATTAGAATTCCTACCAACTCTTAGCTCTCCTTCACCCATTGGAGAAAAGGATGCAAGATGGAAAATTATGCCTAGAATCCTTTGAAAATGTCAATCTGGGTGATTGTTTTGAAGTATCAATGGAACTGCTGCTGCTCATTCGTTACGTATTTTTAAGCAGAATTAGGCACAAAGTGCAAGGTTGCCTGAGTTGAGATCTTGCTGTTATTGTGCAGTTATGGCAAAAAAATATTTGTCATTTAGCAAGGGTATCCTACTACATGAATTTCGCCTAACAGTAAATACTCCTGAAAACTGCAAGAAATAATGCAAGTTCAATAGAATAATATTCACCTTGAATTGAATTGTATATTGCGGAAAGTAGGCATTTTCAGGGTACCACTCAAAGTACAAACTTCTAAGATATAACATTGTGCTTTCTAACATCAGGTCCTTTACTGTTTGTATAAAGATGTGATGTGCTACAACTTGGTCACTTATCAGTTACGCTAAATGTGGAGATTAAAAGAATTCGATAAGAGGAACGTAAAAAAGAATGATAACTTGATAATCCATAGAAGTATCGTAACTAAAATTATTTATTGAGGTGCCTCAGATCAGTCCTTACAGGAGGTCCTCCATCACAAAATTCGACAACTCCTCTGCCAACGATATTACCCTGAAAAGCATGAGATTAGAGAGAAATGTCCGTCAAGATGTCAATCCATGTGAAGAGTATAAAAGAATGACAATAAATACTTTTCATTATTAATTATCACTATTATGACTTCACATTTTTGCTTCCCAATGGAAAAAATAGTTCAACTTGTCATGTATAACATTCATTTGGATTTCATTGAGCATAACATTTTATTTCCTTATCATAGAGCTCACAAAAACAGAACTTTGCGCTTGGATTGGAACTTCTACATTAGTACAGAAGTTTGAATGATTGATGGATGTCGAAATACACCTGGGAGAGCCCGATGATGTTGTAACCTTGACTGAGCTCACTCATTTGCTTCACCTGTAGGTTGAAGGCATCCTGTCTGAGAAAGGATTTCCAGTACAATAAACTGAACTCTTCTGACAAAGCTATAATACCTTCTCACAAGCAATGGCTGTCTACATCATAGAACCAAAAGCTTAAGTCAATTGTTATTTAACTGTTCATAGAGATGCATATATTGGCACGTATTTTCATGGATAACCAACGAACCTGTTTAAAGAAGGGCATTGTCCATGAATCCCATGCACCATTTCCAATTTCGCTACAGAAAACAGAAGAAAAACCAAGAGGTGAAGTGATGATTAGACTAGAAACTAAAAACAAATCCATTGTTAGAAGAAAAAGAAGCAACCCATAGCTAAGAAATAACTATGCTCAGGAGAAAGCAATGCCCATAAGCACAAATTCTTTTTCAATCTCTTATCCTCGACAAGATAAACTATATTCAGTCTTTTCTGGGAAAGCTGTTACAAGAAACATACAAGGCTCATTCTTTGTGGAAAGAGAGTTGTACAGAAGAAGCCTTCGGTCAAAGCTTTATACCAGTGCATTTGAAGGAATGAAAAACGGGTTAATTATATACCAGTGCATTCGAAGGCATCCACGACTTGGCTTTTATTTTTTTTAAAAAATAATTTTATTGTTGAGTCGTGGACAGTATTTTTTTATAATAATAAAAAAATTCTTCTTTTTATAATTTTTCTTTTATAAATAAAAAAATAATTAATCCGATGAAAAACCCAGTATTCAATGCCTACAATCGTTTTGGACTCAATTGGGCAGTCAAAAAATTGGTAATGCTTAAGCAGATATCTTGACATATAAATAGGTTTGGATGCACTTTTTACATCCATTTCCAGTAAATGAAAGAATGCAGATAGATGTATGCTTTATCTAGTTTAGACTTAAAGTCTTACACAATTGAAGCAACAGAGCTTACATGCAATATCCCTGCGAACCAGACCAATTACTAAGAAGAGTGGTAAAATGTGTGACTCCTCTGTTCCTGCACTTGTCCGATATTCCTGCAATATTTTTTGAAACGGAAAACCATATCTAGTAACTCAATGAGGACTCATAAGCCAGTCAATGCAACTGCAGAAAATCTATAAGGCTCTATTCTGAATTATGATAAGTGGAATGTAATGGTGAGAAAAAGGAAAAAAATGTTGACGTGGACAAGACAAGAACCACCAACA
>JACGWL010000001.1:16046240-16368418 GCA_034509725.1 Sesamum angolense | reverse complement strand
GTATATTCATACAGATTTATAAATGCATATGTATATAATCTCATAAATCCTAAAGTTCAATAAATATATATACATACTAATTTCAAATACATGATTCAATAAACCTGAAAGAAAAATAATTTTCTCAATAATTCAATCATGAATAGCTCTGATACCACTTGTTGGATTTCAAATCAATCCTACTACGTAGTGAAATAACAATCACTATCAACCCTTGAACCAATCATGCTGAATTATTGAGAAATACAATAAATATAAAAGCGGAAAGTGTACATGAATCCATAGCTATAGGAATCCCCGTCAATGGTCTTCCAAATCAGCACGGTTTCAATGAGTATCCTTTTGTTTTTTTTTCTTTGAATTCTCTCTAATAATGGGATGTGAGGAGATATGTTTGAAGTGTTTGAAGTATCGTGTGATTCGGGGACCATGACATATACATAATAGTAGGTGTTTTAGTTTCAACCTATCACTAAAACTGAATTGCCTTCAGTCTCTACACATTTAAAATCCCACATCCTATTAGATACATTAAGACCCAAATTACTGAAACCTTATTTGATCACTTTATTGGGTCTTAAACATCAACAATCTATAATATATAATTAATTTTACATATAAGCCCAAGGTTGGATTAAAAGTTCTAACAGAATTTTCGTAGGCAAATATTCCTACTAAAGCAAGACCTTGCCAAATGAATGTGAGTATATTTAGAATTATGCAAGAATGAGAATAGAACTGTAATTGAGAAAAAATTAATTAAATCCTCAAAATCACCTTGGTCATACACTGCTTCTAATGTTAATAAGTATGCAGAAAAGAAAGAGAAAGACCTAGACTTGTTATCAATTATAAACCTCTTAATAAAATAATAACATGGATAAGATATCCAATCCCTAATAAAAAAGATCTGTTAGACATTATTAAGACAATTTTTTTTCAAAATTTGATTTAAAATCAGGATATTGGCAGATTCAATTAAATGAATCAGATATGTACAAAACTGCATTCACAGTCCTATAGTCCCATTTGGACATTATGAATGCAATGTTATGCCATTCGACCTGAAAAATTCACCTTCAGAATCTTAGAAAATAATGAATAATATTTTTAATCAATTTTCAAACTTTATCATTATTTGTATCAATGATATTTTAGTCTTCTCTAATAGTATAGAATATCATTTTAAGCATTTAGAAATATTCCAGAATTTACTTATTCAAAATGGTTTAGTATATCAAAACAAAAAATGAGTATCTTCCAAACTAAAATAAGGTTCCTAGGACATAATATTGAAAAAAGGGGAAATTATATTTGTCAATAGATGTATTGAATTTGCGGATATATTTTTGATAAAATTATTGAAAAGACTCAATTACGAAGGTTTTTAGGCAATCTATATTATATAGCTTCATACTGTAAGAATCTTCCTCAAGATACAACATTATTGTACGATAGACTTAGAAAGAATCCACCAGAATGGACTAATGAACATACTAGAGCAGTTAAGTTGATCAAATAAAAAGTTAAATAATTCCCGTGCTTAACACTTGCTAATCCTAATTGGAAGAAAATAATAGAAACAGATGCTTCCGAAATGGGATTGGAGGAATACTAGAACAAATTGATGAAAATAAACAAGATAATTTAGTTAGATTTCATTAGGAAAAATGAAAGGCAGCCCAACTGTAACATCCACAAATTTTTACATAATTGCCGGACCAACAGATAAGTATTAATAAACTCTAAAATTAATTTATAAATAAATTATAAATTGAAATGTGAACATATTAAAACCTTAAGGTACTTATTTGAAACCTTATAAAGTTCTAGGGCTAAGTTATATGAGTTTGAAGTATGAGGGACCTTATTAAAATTTATATGAAAGTGTCAGTAGTAAAATAAAAATAATAATAAATAGTTTAAAACTAAAAAGAGTGGGGGGGGGGGGGGGGGGGTTTAATGGACAAAATAAACTAAGGATGAGCTTAAGCTCATACAATGCTACATGTTCAAGCCACTAACTCGTTTCTTGAAATGCCAAAACACCTATATACTTATATGTGGCATAACACAAAAAGATGAGAGGCTCATTTTCTCCTGGGAAAAATAATATTAACTCTCGGCTCCTTCAATTGTTAGGTAATTCTAAATTTTACCAATTAATTAAAGTTGTCAATAACCTTAACCTAATTAGTTTTAAATACTCTATATATATATATATATATACACACACATATGTGAATGTGTATTTCTTCAATTATATTGATTGAGATGATTTAATTATTTATTTTGCCTTCCAAACTTTTGAATTGTATTTCAGTTTTGAGTTAATAAGTTAATCAGTTATAATTAAGACTAGCAGTAGCCAAGGCATTTAATTGGAAAAGTATAGTAAAAATTATTGTTAATTAAATGAATTATTATCCTACTAGTATATTTATGCATATTTTCTTAAGTAGCCAGAAAAATATGAAATTGATATTATAATTTAAGGATTAATTTTGTTATTTATATTATTTGATTAATGAATTTATTAAATATAATTTTTACTATACCTAATTTAATATTTAATCAAAAAGTGTTATGAGTTTGATTATTTATAAATTAGTGACCGATTAAATGTCTCATTTGTATTAAGAATGTTATAGTAAAATAATTAAATTGTCCAGATTATTAGATTTACTCATTACTAAAATAATTTACTCGATTTCACTGGGCCTATTGACTAAATGTTTAATTATATATACTGGTGTTTAGTTAAATCTATAGTAGCGAGAAATTGATAGAATATTCATAGAAATAATTGAAAATTATATTTAAGAAATATTAGGGTTATTAAAAGAACAAGCGAAGGAGATTTTTGTTGTAATTTAATTTAGGGATGTTATAAAAAACGATAATTATAAAATTATGAGGGGTTTGATAAAATGAACTCTCATGAAGAAATTGATAAATTAAATATATACTTGAGAAGCTTAGTTATTTAAATGAAAATGGAACGGAGGGTTGAATTTCGATATAAATAGAATATTAAAAGATTGGTGGAAAATATAATATTTTTCAGCAAAAAATGACAGAAAAATAGATTTTTTGGAGGGCCAAATGGTCAATTTAAGTTTTTTTTCTTATTTTAGTCCCTTAAGTTTGTAAAAAGTTCAAATTAATCCTTTTTTAGTGTTCACATGTTGGAATTAATATCATATAATAAAATTTTCATGTTCTTCACTCAATGCGTTAATTAATTGAACTTTTGTAACATAGCTTAGATGTTTTCTTATTTGTTGACACACTAGCATGAACCCCGTGCTATGCACAAAAATTTATAAATTCAATAATCATTTTGTAAATTCTAAATTACATACACTACAAAAAAATGTGCAAGTTGTAACGGCTTTTTTGTAACAGCTTTTGTAACGGTTTTGTAACGGATCGGACATGCTGATGTCATTGGGGTGATAAAAAATCTTTCTTTTTTTTGGAACGGTTATAACCATGCCTAAGGCCGTTACAAATTTTGTGTTGTGCCTAAAACCGTTATAATTTATTGGCCGTTACTAATTTGCAGCGGTTTTTGTAACGGCTTCTTTTTCGTAACGTATTTTTTTAGTGAAATCAATAGTCGTTACAAACACCGTCTCAATAGCCGTTCCCAAATCTTGACAATATTTAGTTATTACAAAAGCGGCTCAAAAAAAATATATTTTTTTAAATTTTATAATTTGGAACAGCCAAATTATCATGAAAACTGTTAGAATGAAGTTACAAAATAAGTCAGGATAAATGACGGAAATATTTTGTAATGGCCTATTAGAATAGGCCGTTACAAAAGTCGTTACTAAATAATATTTTTGAAATCAATGCCAAAAAAATAGTGGGAATATTAAATTCGAATGACCATTACAAATACTGTTACAAAGGTTGTTATAAAGGTAAATTACTTGGGTCATTGCAAAAGCAGTTACAAAAAATGAGCCTTTTAAAAATTTCAAATTGAAAAATACGATATCTTTACATCCGGGGATCTGATCCATACCAAATTTAAATATATACAAGTATGTGTCCATTAAATCATATCAGACGATATGATTTTAAATCACATGGCCTGATTTAAAAATATACCAAGTTGAATGATTACTATTACGTTCCAGGAACGATATTTCAAAATCCATATACTCAATAAGGCTACAACTTCGCTTCATATATTGTAACGAATTTCGTAACGGGTACATTATACGAAATCAATTGTAACGGCCTTTGTAACGATCTTTCATATTTCGTAACTCCATGAGCCGTTCCAAAAATTATTACAATACTTGTAGATTTTTTCTTTCTCCCCTCCTTCTTCTTTTTCTCTCTTTTCTCTTTCTCCTCTTCTTGGATAGTGTTGAATATTTGTAAAATTATTTTGTTGATTAATTTTGTTGTGAATAATTATTGTGAATATAAACTATTTTTGTGTATAATTTTATTGATTAAGTTATTGTGAATAATATTTGTTGGATGATGTTTAATTATTAATAAAATTAGTGTACAATTTCTGCATTATTAAAAAAATATGATAATTTGTAAAATTTCTGTAATTTTATCAAAATTTCAAAAATTTTTGAAGCATTTCTGATTTTTTTTTGAATTTCTGAAAATTTAAAAATAAATTTCCAATTTTTTAAAATAACTGATTTTTTTAAAATTCTACAATTTTAAAAGAATTTCAAAACTTTTTTAAAATTTCATATTTTTTTTTTGAATTTTTGAAACTATTAAAAATTTGGAAATTTTTTAAAATCACTGAATTTTTTGTAAATGTGTAATTTTATAAAGAAATCCAAATTTTTAATAATTTTCGAATTATTTTTGAATTTTAAAAAAATATATGGAATCTTTTAAAGTTACAGAATTTTTTTAAAAGTTGTAATTTAAAAAAAATCCCAAAATGATGTATAAATTTTTGTTGTATATATATTGTATGTTGTATTATTAAATTAATTGTATAATATTGTATAAATATTATGTATGTGTATATGTTGTATGTTTTAATTAAATTTTTGTAATTTTAAAAAAAATTCAGAAATTTTTCACAATATTCAGGGAAATTATGCACCTTCATGCAATTTTTAGAAAATTAGAGGACTACAATGCAATTTTTTAGGAAAACTTTACACCTAAATGCATTTTTTAGAAAATTAGAGGACCTTAATTTAATTGTAGGAAAATAGTAATTTATAAAAATATTAGAAAATTATGGACTATAATGCAATTTTTTAGGAAAATTATGCACCTAATTGCATTTTCTAGGAAATTATAGGAACTAAAATGTAATTTTAGGAAAATAGGAATTTTATAAAAAATATTAATTTTAACTATATACATTCTTACCAACACTCTTCCCAATCGAACTTGAACCGACCAACTTTTATTCTTGCACAATAATAACTAAGTCCTTAATATTCACAAATCAAATATCAAATCATTACAGTTGTGCTTATCTCATACATTATATTTAACTTATAAATACTTTACCACCGTAGCTGCGCAACGTCCACCTTCATTCAGTATACTAACCATGAATTACCCTTCATAATCAAGGTTATACAATAATTTCCAATGTTCTCTTCTCTTATTCTAACTATTCTTTCCAATTCATATCAACCATAATTCACACCGAGCCAACATCACTTACCCCAATATTTGTTCTACTTTCGATATTTCATCAGTGTGTCAGTTTTAAATAAGATTATTATGCCATGCTGAACGTCACCCTTCACAAAATTAGCTTGAATTACTTTACTACTTATTAGTTATATTAAAATCTACCTGATATTCAATATCCATTATATAAGGTACACCGTACCACATGAAAAAAAAGGTCCTTAAACTTCTAACAATAATAAAATAGTAAAATTAAAATTAGCAGAATTAAGTCCCAACACGATTAATTCCTCGTTTCTTTCTGTCGTACCATCTTCACCTCCGCTTAGTTGACTTATCATATAACGTTGGTAAATTTGCAGAGAGACTACTGCCTCGGCTAACTCAAATTATATATTTCGAACACCTCAATAGTCTCTCTCTAATTATACAATATTTTACATAACACTTAATCACTTTGATTATTATCATAATACATAGTATAAAAATTATGAATATTATAATCAGTCTGCTGCAAACGCCACTTCCCTTATCATCAAATAGCGAACAATCGCAAACATGATACTTCGCTGATTTTAAAATTATTTACAAGATTTTACAGAGCGTCCAATGAAGTTAAACTAAAATGACAAAATATCAATATACAATATCCCTTGAACTAATAAGTCATTTAAATATATCCTAAGAGCTGGACACCGAACGTCACTAATCATATATTTTAAAAAAAAAACTTGACACGAAAGAAAAGTCTTAGAATCACCAAACAACTACGATAATGTGCCAAATTGCAATTGGTGTAATGTTGAATATTAATACATCGTATGTGGAACGTGTTTTGATAGAAGGTAAAGAACATTACATTAAAATATTCATAATTATTCTGCATTTAACCCTTTTGACCGACTACCAACTATCTTAAAATGACCATCACAATTAGCCATAATCTTCACTACGTATTCTTCAACTCATTTTAATTGTTATAGTCAATATTAAAATTATTTATTGTTCTATAATATAGACACTTTACAAGCAAAAAAAAAAAATTGGATGAAGCGTAAACAATATTGCACATTTATTATTAATATTATACAATATATTCTCCTATCCTTTATGGAATTCCCAATAATTATATTACTTTTAACGTAACTTTATTAAAAAAAAGAAATATTAAATTATATATTATTAATCTGTTATTCATAAATAATAAATTTATGCAATAAAGAATTTGAGTTAAAAACTAGGACCACAAAACCAGCATTATGATTAACAAAAAACATGATCTTTATTACTTGTTATAACGATCATTAAATACAACAAATTCAATGCGGTCCAATTAACTTACATCTTTTAATTTCTTACACTTACCATACCTTAACAAAAAGTATACTATACAAGCATATTATTTTTGGCACTTATCTATCTTATTCCGATTCTATCTTGATTACTTCACTGATTCGAACTATTTACCTAACTCTATAATTAAAATATATAAATAGAAAGCGAAAATTCCAAAACTTAAACACAATTACTATAAAATCATTGTCTTAATTCGACTTAAAGCTACATTTAATTAGTATATCCTTTCTTCTCTAGAGTTATTAAATAAATCCAAATTTGTAGTATCCATTTTTAAGCTCATTTAAGAATAAAATCTAAAGCAAACTTGGGTCCACTCCTCAATGTTCAGTCATATAAATATCCTTTGCATTAGAACCTATCGCGACTGGAACATTGTTTTTAAAGGTGTAGATATGGCACATTAACTTGAAAAACCAAATGTGTCGTAATTTTTACTATATTAATCCTGCTAGACCCATAATCATTACCCAACTTTTATCTTTATGGTATACAAAATACATATAATATTTAGTATGAGAGTAATATGCAAGTTTTCTTACAATAATAACGATAAAAGCATACCCTCAATCTAACATTAACATAATCTACATAATTGTGGCGTCTAACTAATTTTTAGAGAAAAGGTACAACATTTCCCAATATGGGTATAACATATATCTATGATTTGGGCCAAATTGTTGCTTCTCAAACATGACCCAATAAACATTTTTGGTATGTTATGAAAATACCCAATGGACAAAAATGTTCCCAAGTCATTTGTTGTTATAGACCTCCTATTCATCAAATAAATCTAATCGTCCGATTCACAATTACTTTCTTCTTCTCTTCTTCCTTGTCACAATTTGACTGATCAACTTCACACAAGCCACCCACTCTGACAACTCCTAACAATGGCCCGTCCTGCTGACCAAGCCCACTAGCCCTCCTCACCTATTACCAATAACCTAACCTTCACAAACAAACCCCCCCACACAGGACATCCTCCGCCTCCATCGCTCCATTCCCTCTCTTTCCGAGAAGAATCCACCCCACCAATGAAAATCTCTCTTCTCTTTTCTCTTCCACCAAAACTTTCTCCCTCTATCCATTACTCCTGCACCGCAGCAGGGCGTCTGATAATGGCCGTTTGTCGAAATCATTCGTTGGCGCTGCTTTGGCTGCTGAAGCGGAGGTCGCGGAGGATGCGGTGGAACAGCCGCGAGATGATGGCGGTGCCGTGGCTGTTGCTGTTCCTACGAAGCCTAAGAAGGGCAAGGCTGCGTTGCCTTTGAAGAGGGACAGAGTATGTGTAGGAAAAGAATTTACCTTTTTGTGGAATTTGGTTCTTTTTTTATTTATGTGTTTATCGGGATGATGAATTGCATTTGCTTAACCTTTTTGTTCTGTCCCGTCTTTAAGGCTCGCAATTGTGATGTCCTGAGAGACTATAAGGAGGACTGTTATGCTTAAAATGTTTTGGTAATATGGTTGCTTCTTGCGTTAAGTATGCATTCTTGGGCATGTTTATGGGAGATGATAGATGGGCTTTGTCTATTTTCTCGTCTGTGTTCTCTAGAGTTTGTCGCTGAAGCTCATAGGTTGAATGACTGTTCTAGTAGTTTCCTCCCATTTGAAAGCCTCTCTTACCTGGGTTCATTCTTATAGGTGCCGCCGTTTAGATGTATTGCATAATTCTTTCTGAATTTGCTTGCTGTATTGTGGGGTTTCTGTTGATCAATGAGTTTGCTTCAGGATTAAGAAAAACTAGTTGTGTAATTCTTTCTGAATTTGCTCCCTATGTTGTGGGGTTTTCTGTTGATCAGCTTCAGGAGGAAGAAACACTACTTTGGCTATCGTTTAGTTATCCGGTCAGGGGCTGGTAAATTTATGCTTCAATGATTTTGTTTAATTAATCAAAACAAACAAATGGCATTATATATGTCAATCATGTTGGCAAATAAGAAAAGTTTGCTTGCTTTTATTCTTCACTATCCTCTCAGACATATAATTTTTAATGCATATTTTTTTTTTCTTTGGATGTTTTATGCAGATTATCTTAATGGATGTATAATATAGTGTTGATGTGGTGCGGTATTATGATGTTATTATCCAGTACTGGTTGTATTCGGAATCTAATTTATAACTATGAGTGCCTATATGTCTGAATACTTTGTGGTTCTGGTTGCAATATGACAACCAAGTTTATGGCATTTCTCAATAATTATTTGATTTTTTACTTCATCCTTTTTATTTTCGTTTGATTATAAACTGTAACAGATCTTTTTCAACTGAATGCAGTTGAAGCATAAAAAATTGCTTTCGTGTCATTAGCATTTGGAATTATTTAGGGGTCTGTTGGATCTTTTTAGTCCATAGCTATATCACAGTTGTAGTGCTTTAAGAAGGAATACTTGATTACCGACTGGAGTTGCTTATGTATATGTGTGTGTGTGTGTGTGTGTGTGTGTGTACTTTGCCTGTCATTTATTTGTTACTTCTGATTTTGCATGTGTTTGTGCTTTTTTGCATTTGGCTTGCAAAAATGACATGCAGGACAGAGAAGTCTTGGGGGAGGAAATCTAGATTAAGGGAAAAACTGTTTGCAAATGTTTCACTAGGGAACCAGAAATAGTTTGGTAGAGCTTTTTCTATTTGCGGTTTCTGGACTCCTGTTGCTTTTTTCCTCTAAGCTTTCAAGAACGTTTGACATCCCAACTCCCCTTCTTTCATCTGTGATGTGGTAAAATGACATTCTTTTTTGTTGCAATTGTCAGACAAGGTCCAAGAGATTTTTGGAGATTCAAAAATTGAGAGAAAACAAACAGGAGTATGACCTTAAAACAGCAATATCCTTGCTTAAGCAAACAGCAAACCTGAAGTTTGTCGAATCTGTTGAAGCACATTTCCGCCTCAATATTGATCCCAAGTATAATGATCAACAACTGAGGGCAACTGTAAACTTTCTCAATATCATTTGATCAATTGGAAAGTGGGTTGCAAGCTATTATTTTCTGATTCCTCTGATGCAAAAATTTATTTGTAGGTAAATCTGCCCAAAGGAACTGGTCAGACTGTTAAAGTTGCTGTTCTTACACAAGGTAATTTGTAGTGCCCTGATGTGATGGATATAGTCCATTTATATTGGATAAGTTTTTGTTTAGTCAAAACTATTTCACTTCTGTAAGGTATGGGCATAAAGCAGTTATAAAACACTAAACGGTCATTTAGTGCCATTATGTTTTGTCTTTGCTGAGTTCACTCCTTTACAGAATGTGGTAAAGGGCAAGTCCAAACTAATTGACATGAGATTAATTAGATCCAAGTCTTATCTGATCAAGCCATGACAAAATCTTATCATTTATCTGAATCTTTTCATAAATTTTTGTCATGAATGCAACAGGAGCCTTTACTAGACAAGAAGGGGATGCAATTTTGATGAATTAAATCATTAATATTCTTTAATAAGTTTATAAGCAATGTTTATATTGTCCACCAGCTTATCTAGAACCTAGTACAGTTTTCTCATAAAGTGGTGATTGATCTAGAGGACTTTCTAAAAGAACTTAGTTCTTTCAGTATTTTATAAAGATAAATATTAAGTTTATTGAGCATGACTTTTTCTCAGATTTTGTGGAATATCTAGAAATATTTGAACTGGTTAAAACTGTAAAGGGTGAATGGATACTTTTGATTAGTTTTTTGTTTATAAATGTGAAATATGGTATTCTTTCCGTCCTCTCAACAAATGGTAGTTATGCTTCATGCTCAATTAGCTACTACAACAGCCATTATGGGATGATGAATCTTCTGGTACAAATCTCAATGTTTCTAGGTCCTGTTCCTTCGGTTGTCATCATCTTAACTACTAGCATTACCTTCTCTTTAGCCTCATTTTTGTGCAGTTGGTTTCTTATGTAGGTGAAAAGTTCGATGAGGCAAAAAATGCAGGAGCTGATTTAGTTGGTGGAGAGGACTTGATAGAACAGATAAAAGGAGGGTTCATGGATTTTGATAAATTGATTGCAACACCTGATATGATGCCTAAGGTGCTGATCGCCTGTCAATCATATTGCTATTGTTTACCCGGCGTGCGTTTTGGCATGTTCTTGTGCTAGTGGTGCAACAAACATTATTATATTTTTGTACACTAATTAGTAATTAGAGCCTCTGAACAAGATTGATTACAAATATATATCCTTTCCTATAATTATTCTCATGATTATGTTCTTAGAAGAAAATTCAGTAAGGTAATTGTCCCACTGGCAATGTTAAATTTTTAGTATTCAATTACGCCGAGTTAGAAATTGGGATGCTGTTCCTTGTAACTTGGGTTAAGTTCACCAGTTATTTGGATTATTGCATGAAATACTCCTACTCGGTTTTGTCTCTGGTTTAGTTTGCAATTTTAGGGACTTATTGTATCTATCTCACCTGGTTTCATTGTATGCATAGAATTAATATCCGAAAAAAAAGCGACAGATCTTTAAATTCCCTCACTGAATTTCATGTTGATTAATCTTGTAATGGGAAACAGCACATCCTTTAGAACATAGTTATATACTTTTTTGGTATATTCCATCTAAGCTTGAGCTCTCCAAAGAAAGTTACATCCATGTAATCAGTAAGGATGCCTCGTAAAATGTCAGCGTTTGATATTTCCTTAAGGTGTGTTTAACTCTGTGTCTGTGTGTGTGTTCAACCTTGAGATTCATCTCTTCAAGTTGTTCCTAGTTCTTGGTTGCTTGGCTCTTTTTTGCTATATGATCTTTCTTCTGATGCCTGGTAGTTCAAAGCTCCTATTTACGTATTCTATTTTCCATGCATTAAGGTTGCAAGTCTAGGAAAAATCCTAGGACCACGAGGACTAATGCCAAATCCGAAAGCTGGTACAGTGACTACAAACATACCACAGGTACAGTCTCAATTATTACTAACTTATTATATTCTGGTTGATCACTTAAATTTGATAATATATGGTCTCTGACAAGAAAATATACGGTAGATACTGCATACTAATGTAGATTGAGGTGACAAACAAGACAAGATTATTGTCTTTGCACCACAAAGGTTAACGAATCCCGTGCTTAGCTCCATGCGAGGAGTTTATATCACTAGGCTCTCTTGAAGAATTTTGATAAAATGAAATAATTAACCACTTGCAGGCTATAGAGGAATTCAAGAAAGGGAAAGTCGAGTATCGAGCTGATAAAACTGGGATTGTCCACTTACCTTTTGGAAAGGCAGATTTTTCTGAGGAAGATCTTATAATAAACTTCCTTGCTGCGGTGGTAAGCTGTGGAATTCCTATCATTCATCCTTTTGTCTCATATCTGTTTTTGCGCTCTTGCTCTGCTGTGTTCCAAAATACATTTTTATACTGGGAAATATCTGAATCAATCCCATTAAACCTGCAGAAATCAGTAGAAACAAACAAGCCATCAGGGGCAAAAGGCGTGTACTGGAAGAGCGCCCACATATGCTCATCTATGGGGCCTTCCATTCGGTTAAACATTAGGGATATGCTCGATTACAAGCTCTCTTGAAGTGCTGCTCAGTACATATCATGCTTGTAAAGTCCGTTCAGCACTGAATTAACTTCCTGTGGTGCCTGTCTGAGCTACTTATTTGCAGAAAACGGTAGTTTAGAATAGGAACATAGACTGAAAGGAGTGTAAAGAGCCTTCCTCCGCCAAAATCCATTCTGAAGTTCTAGTCCCCTGACTCGGCGCCTAAATATGTGTAGTTCATTCATAAACTGTTTTGTTTAATGTTATTTAAGTTTTCGTCTTGCGTCTACATTTGAACCTTCAAGATTTGAATCATATGATCTATTGAAATCCTACTGCTCAATATCCTGGTGAAGTAAATATGGATCATCGTGATAATAGATTTCATATTGGAAAACTAGCTATCTGCAGATTCTTTGAAGAAGTTGCCAAGTACTATCAGTATCTTGATTAAGAACTCAAGTTGTTTTATTTTTTTTCTAAAAGAAGTTTGTGTATTGTAGTTCATTAATATTAAGATATTGGTTTTAATAATGTCAGCACAATAACATAGTTCCTAACTGTACAATGAGTCAATTAGATGAAAAATATAGAATAGAGCGATTTAAGTAACAAGTTAGATTGATCTTTTGTAGAATGGTTAAGAAATTCATTTTTTTTACAGAATGATATAATAATAGTGAAAATTATCATATTGAATACAAACCACATTGGATTGCAATTTAGAAATCAGTGATATCGAAGTATTAACAAAATTGTAATTATGAGTTTGAATTCCACCAAATATTTTTATATTTGTTACTCAAGGTTATGAGTCAAACACCCCTTATCTTTGTAAAATACATTTACACCTCCTATTTAAATACAAAATTGACACAAACATTCCTTGAAAAATTACACTAACACCACTCAAGAGATGTAGTTGTAATTTTGTGAAACACAATAAGTGCTTGTGTAATTTGACATAACATTAGGGGTGTCAATGTAATTTACCCTAATTTTTATTATGACTACGTTAGTTGAATAGACGTATTGCTGAATGAAAATGAAATATACATATAAGTTTGTTTTTGGTAGAGAGCTCTATTGGTTGTAAAGCAAGAAAATTGAAGATCATCAAATAATCCATTAAAATCCCTCTTTGCAATCAATTTCTATAGTTCTTTTTCCTCAAAAATTATAAGAAATATGAGCAATATGTAGTTTTATATAAATTCATAGTAGGAAACGACCTGAAAAAAAGTTGCACGGTGACCAAAATATTAAAATTAAATAGAATAAACAAAATTTCAAATTAGAAGTTAATTTGCCTCATTTTCGCAAAACGTGAAGACAAAAATGAAGAGCTGACATCTCTGAAAGGTTAGTTGAAGGACAATCCTTACAATTGAGAGACCTATAGAGTGGCACAACACAGTACAGAGTGGCATGGGCTAAATTTCAATTAGTCCTACATTACAAGAAATTAACCTGTGCCAAGCCAAAAATCATCCACATTTACATCATTCAGAATACTAAAACTCTCCCTCTCGTGTCCGATTCTTATGGACAGTGAACATTGGGGACGCATAAGACCCTCAGCAGCGGTTTTCCCCCATGGGGATGCTGATAGATCCCCAATTCTCACCACCACTCCACACTGCGAATTGACAAAAGAAAAACAGCCTCCGTGAGAGATTTTAATCACAAAGGACAAGATATATTTATGTTATTGAGATTTGATTGATCAGGGAACCTTTTGACGGCTGCTCGATCCAAGGACCATTCATCACAGTAAGAATGCTGCAAGCATCACTATATTCTAGATTTGGCAGCAATTTTGGAGTAAGCAAGAAACACCTGCATATGAGACCATCTTATGTAATTCCGGTTCATTTGGCAGCAAACTAGGGTTGCCAAAACGAAAGTACTACCATTATATATGTTACGGTATTTCAGTTTTAGATAATAATTCATGTGCAAGAAAGCATGAACAGTTCACATGTAAGAGTTTCAATATAAGCTTGACCCAGATGGTGTCTTCAGTAACCAACTAACAAAAAGAAGAAAAACAGCAATCTCTTACTGTGGCGTATTTGGTTGGCTGGCTGCTCTGACCAACTGCTGAAACATTTTCCTCTCATTTATTGGGTCCATGCCTGGGAGATAATAAGAAAATTTTGATTATCGCTATCATTCAACAAATGCATACTGCTGTTGAAAACTTCAAGGATCATAAACTCAAACCAACCTTGATTTATCTCGTCAACTACCCTAAACGGGCAGTTTGTGAGGTCTTGTAAAGATACGAGGTAGAGAATAGTTGAAACTGAGCGCTCCTGGAACACAGTAGTGCTTAGAAGTTAGAATTTGATTCAAAATCATGTACATAAAAATATTAGCGAAAGGCTATACCCCTCCGGATTGGTGATGAGCACTTAAAACCTGAAGCTGGCTCGTTTGCCTGGTCATAACAGCGGAACAATAAAAATCACAAAAGAACAAAATAAAGTAAGCATCAAAAGAAGTTGGAGACTAAGGAAAATGCCTGCATCAACCCAAAAAGAAAAAGTAAATAATCTGAATTGTGTCTGAATGCATATTAGCAACACTTACAGGTCATAATATTTTTGTAGGCATCAAGAGAAACAAGAAGTTTTTTCCTTGACAAAAATGAAATTTTTCTATCACTTATTGTGCTTAACACAGACCAAAGAAGATGGTAAACTCAATCACCTGAACTTGACTTTTATCAGGATCCCATATTGATCAAAATCTGTGTCATGTTCATCTGAAAATTAAACAATCAATCAACAAGTTGAAAACACCTGAAATATAAGAAATGCATGGCAATTTAACTAGACGGCATGAATGAAATGATAAAGAAAATTGCCGAATTACCTAAAGACACCTCGCCTGCAACAGCCATTTCTTGGAAATTGCGACTAAAAGTTTCATTAATCCGAGTCACAAGGCTTCTCAACGTCGGGAGCCAACTTCCCTGAAGAAAATTCAGAACCAGAATATTTCTAGGTTGTCAGTCGGTGTGACAGGTATATTGAGAATAGTAGAGAAATCGGTTTTTATGTTGTAACATCAGGTCTCTTATATCAGGAATTTGAAGATGGCACATAGAATAAACAATCAGCACAAATGCAATGGTGGTATAACATTTTCAACAATGGTCCATGACTTAACCTTTAGTGCATTGATCTCATCTAAACGGATATTTAATTCCTTTTCATCCATTTCTTGCTTATTAGTAAGCTCTTCAATCTGCAGAATTACCATTTTAGAATAAGAGCATTGAAGCCAGTAAAACAAATAAGCATTACAAAACATACTTATCCACAAGCAAAGCAAACCTTTCTTTGACGACTTTCATATTCCTCCAAAATGTTATGATTAAGGAAAAGAATAGAATTGGCTTCAGATATTGTATCTTGAATTGCAGCTTCCAAATCTTCAACTGTAGTAGGCATCTGCAAGTTGTATTTCCTAATGAGCACTAGCAAATTCCAAAAATAGGACTCCATAACTGAAGAAGCATGCAAAGCAAGACTGCCGATCAACTATAGTACTGATGGACAAACCAATTCATTCAAAGTACAAAAACCACAAATTTGGTGACTTAACCAGACTTCACAAATAAAAGACTAATTTTAGAATGAATGCATCTTTTTACAGGAGAACCAAATTCTGACACCAGATTGTTTGCACCAGATCATTTTTTTTTTTCTTAACATAGAAATTCAGCAAATCTGTTCATTAATTTACTACACAAAATGTGTTTAACACTCTTATAGATCAAGTTATCTTTCAGAGAAGGGTGCTCTGCTTGAAAATCAGGAAAAGACAATTCCCCTACTCTCAGTAAATTTACCACTTGGCAGCTGCAAATATAGGTTCTAACTTTGAAGTGAATACCCAATATAAAATTTCTAACGACAAACAGTATGATGATCCCAAATCAGTAGCATGGAACATAAGGAAAAAGTTTGAATTCACATGAGCACTTGGCAGCTATATAACAAAAGAAACCATGCCCTGAGCTGGTAAGTTACTTGCCGAAATTTGACATGTCTCCAGGCAACTACTACATACTAACTACTTCAAACCACGCCCAAACTTGAATCTGCATGCAAACTTTCCTCGACCTCTGTTCTTTCTTTTCTTTTCTTTTTCCCTTTTGTTCCTCTTTCTCCCTTACTCTCTCGCTGTAGGACTATTGAGGGTGGGGAGCATGTTTTATCCGCATTGTATGAATCTAGTTGTCTGAAGATTTTCCGAAACCACTCGTTTTAGCCGAATTTCTCATTTCAGTGTTAAAAACTTATCTGACAATAGTTTAGCAATCCCAGACATAGATTCCTTTCTTACATGGATATTCCAACTCTCAGAGGTCTTATGATGGAAATGCCTAATTTATTTAACTTCCTCTTGTACATAAAGTTAAAGTGCCTGGAAACACATTAGCCCACATGCTAGTATATAGCAACCATAGATTTCCTGTGTCCTCCATGCATGCAAAAAATAAGAAGTTCAGTCAGAACACAAACCCCAGGAAGGCCTGCTGAAGCTCAGGAGTAATTGGAGCAATGGATTCTGCATGTTTCTTGGCAACTGACAGCTGCTGTCGGCAATACTCTGTTGCATTCTTACCTAATCAAACAAGCAACAGAAATTATTAAGCGAAGAAATAGCCATCCTTCTCCATGCCAATTCTACTTTACATTGTAACTGCAGGCACTGAATATTAGTCGGTCACAGGGACCATTTGACAGGCAATAATACTTTACTTTTGGGTAATCAAGAAGCCAAGCTATGACTATGTCATATGTTTTTGAAACCTTTAAACACAATCTGAAACTGCGGAAACCAAGTCTATTGGTGAACAAGATACTGGAGTTATTCTAGTGATCATCGTGAGGAGAGTTTTCACAAGTTATAGTTCTCTAGAAACTAAAAAGTCATTGGTTTCACTGGCAACTTTGAGTAATAACTTAGAGAGTCAAATCTAGACCATAATGCTCTGCACAGCAGAATTATCTCCATCTTTTGCATTCATAAACTAGCACATTATTTTTCTTTTCCAATTCTAATGGGACACACAGTTGCAACATAGGTCTTGAGAAAGTATAAACAATAACTGTGACAACCAGCAGGTCTTACAGAAGTTTACTTTAGCCTGATTCTGGGAGAGGATGCTCCCTCCATAAAAAAAATAATGCTGGGTTAACAGCAATGCATCTGTCCGTAAAGCATTTCTGTTGCTTTCCTTGATAAAAAAAAAACTTTAATTGACTGGAAGCTTTGGAGTTTTTCGGAGTCTCACATCAAAATTCTACATTAATGTACTTTACCTAAGGACGATTGTTAATATAATCAAGCCTCTTTCAAATTATTTATTCTACACGCTACTTGTAAGAGAAGGATGCTTTTGAAAAGTGTTATAAAGGGTGGTTTTGGAAAGTGTTATAAAGTTGACGTTTTTCTTATATCTTCCAAAATACAATGAGATAGAGGGAATCCTGTCGATTTAACCTCTCACTTCTTTTTCATTCAGGGTTGGTGTTATTGGGTGAGTGGCTTGGGGTGAGGGCTACATTATTGATTGTATTTTGTCAGACTCTCACTATGAGAAATGATCTGGTGCTTTTTAATATAAACCAAAGGACACATAAGAAATATAAAACAAGAAAACATCAGAACTGAACAATTTAAAAGATCATGCAGAAAATTAATACTTACATTCGTCAAAGTATACTGATGCTTGCAAGGCAAACTTCTCTTGTTGCTTTGCATTGGATTCCATCTCCTTAATCTTATATTAGTAGCAAAGATCAAAGCATAATCACACAGATACTACAAAAACAATAAATTGAGACAATGAAGTAAAGAATTTCTTGGACATACATTATGTGGGCAACACACTTCTGTATAATTGACTCGGAAGTTGTTACAATAGCCGACCACATTGAGTCGGGAGATCAATTATCAATTGAAAACACAAGAAAACTAAGGTGTATATTCTGATTTAGATTGGCGAGGCCTTTACTTAATCCATTATAAGGGTCCACCAGCAATTGCCCAATTACTGTCTATGACCTCATAAACTCCAGATTAGATCTTGCCAAGCATGCATAATTCTAGTGGCACAGCTGAGAACCCAAGAATATGGGGTACTATATCCAAATCCCATCAAAAGTATAGGTCTTTGTCCTTCTATATTCATAATACTTGATTAGCTGATTACTGGTTGAAATTGATAGTAGTTGAAGCTGATTAGTAGAATTTTGGTTATTGGCAGTGGTTAATAGTTTAATTTGATATTGTCAATGGTTGATTTTCATGCTTGATATTCCTGAAAATTTTATGTGTACAACTATTTCAATGAGAAAAAGAAAAACTTCAATACAGATCTCAAGAACTCAAATGAAGCAACAAGTGGGAGTTGAAAAGAAATACAAAGACCATCAGAAAAGCATCAAAATCAACATGGAGAGCATACCTTAGCTTCATGTTCAATACAGCACATGTTAGCTTCAGCAAAACTTCTTCGGTAAGCAACAGCTTCAGTAAGTAAATTCTATAAAGACAAAGCAGTGAGGCAAAGAACCAGCGTGTTAAGACAGACAAAGGTCAAAAAACTAGAGAGACCATCACAAGCAGCCTGAAGGACATTTAAAAGAGTTAAAACAAAAATTCCCACCTTAATCTCTATAGCACATTGGAATCGTTGAATCTTCAATTCTTTAACCTGGTCAGTAAGCTTTGCTATTGCAGCATCTGGGTCATCCTCCCTTTCTATTGACTTCAACTTCATTCTCTTTTGGTCTAAAATTAGGGAAAATTATTTCCAAATACGCATGCATAATAATTAGATCATTTTCTGGAAAAAAAAAAGGTATTTTACTTACTGACAAGGTGTTCCATTTCCCTTCTCCTTTTCTTTTCGCTTTGTATGATGTTAACAATCTCCTCCTGAATGATTATCATCAAGTTATCAACCCATGTTCATGAATATGCAAAGAAGAGAGCACCTCATCAACTATAGAACTTTTGTCCGTAATAAACTGAAATAGTTTGAATTTGCATGCTCGTGCCCCCCCCTCCCCCCCATGCGAGCGCTCAAATAAAGCTCCTCTCCTGTATCTTCTCTTCTATTGACATTTATTATTCCCAAAACTGATGGTGCTCAAACTCTTTCTTCCTAGCACATAGCTAATCCATTACAATGCCCATGCTTTACCAATAAATTAAAATTCCAAATCAGCCAGAAACACCTACAATTTATTCTCAGGCACTAAAATACAGCAAAGTTTGACTAAAACCTCTTCCTTTTTCAGCATGTTATTTGCAAACCCTTTAACAAACTTGTTTGGCACTTACTGCACACAAGTCTACCATGAAACATATAGAGGCTGTACAAGAGTAAGATCCAGCATCAAATACATTCCTAAATTCCTGGCAAAGGTGATAACCATTTCCAGATACGCTCTTAATAATAATTTGTTTAACTCATATGTCAGTATGTAGCAAGAGCCTCTTCCTACATTATTTTTGCCCTAGTATTCCCTACTTTATATATACCTTGAGTTGCTAATAAGTACACATGTAAAGTCATTCCATGAATGATTGGTGGACACATAGTTTCTATAAATCTTTTTTACTTTATTTTTCAATCAAGAATAAATGAACTTCAGAAACCCTCGAACATGCTTATCTAAAGGTTTTCAAAAAACAAGTAGTTTTGGCAAGTACTATGAGCAGCAGCACTTAATAACAAAAAGGCAAAATATTATTTATACCACTTTCCCTGTCATGGCCCAGGTACAGGGAGAGACTTTCTGCATAGTATACCAAGCTGGCTAACCATTGGTCTCTATTTTGATTATCAAAAGGAGAAGGCATGAACAAAAATTCATGTTTGCCCTTCTTTCTTTTAAATATTGTCCATTCAGAGTGAGCTGCAGTCACCTCCTCATGCATGCCAAGAAAGCTGTTTTATCATCCTTGTCCTTGACTTTAACATCCACAAACATTCATTTTAAACTATAGAAATTAGTTCCATTTTCCTATGGGAAACAACATTTACCTTGACATAATAGTAAGATACAGAGGCCATTGATCAAGAAAACACATTATTGCCAATGTGGTGCTGCTACACAGCACAAAGAACTCACACTTTGCATCTCTATATGCACCAATGCACTACTTTCAACCAAAGCAACACACACTTATGAATATATATATATATATATATAGAAAATATATTTTGTTCTAACCAGTAAAATTTCTAGACTAGCCAATCTAATTGGAATAAAAGATTCAAGGTTGTATTGGTTAACTTGAAAATTAATACTTTTTGTTCAACAAAAGCAGTCAAATAAAATGTCCCTTTCAGCTCGCTCAGAGAATAGCAAGCATAAGGAATAAAGTACCATCTCCATACGTATTCACTATTCACTCACTCGTTCACGCTGAAGTTCAGCTGCTTCATCTTCCTTCTGTCTTAAGGCAGTTTGGAGAGCTCTCAAATTTCCATCTATGGTACAAACGGTCTCCTCCAGCTCTGTTTGCCTCAATTTGACACTCTCAATTTCCTTAACATCCAAATCTGAAAAGGAAGGTAATATAGAGAAACCGTAGAACCTAAATTAATCTCAGCTTTACTTTTTGACTATCAAATTTGATCTTTTCTTAACTAAATTCAAGTTTCTTAGGAGAATTATTTACAATGATCTGCGTCCTTCGAGATTAGAATGCTAGAGAATTAAAAGTTGTTAAACTCAGCATACTAGTTTCAGAAACATACTGCATAAAAGTAGACGGGATCGATCGACTGATTCAACATTTCCAGACACATGATTCCCATAGCGGGATCTGAGCCAACGATAATGATTTTCTGGTGTCCAGACATCCATAATTCCCAATCTAAAGACGAGATCAGCCTTCTCATCGGTTTCTCTTGACCCAATGTACTGAAAAAAGATCACTAAAATATCAGGTCGAGAAATGAGAAGCTCTTCTTCATTGACTTGCCTGGTTTTAATCTCTGATCCTGCTAAAGAGTATATATGAACACATGAAACAGAAAAAAGTAACTGAGTAAGCATACTGAATGATCCAATCCAAATTGACCGATCAAAACTTCTTTGACAGCATGGGGAGCTTCAAACACTTGATCAAGTCTGGAAGATATGCCAAGTTTACGCATCTGTTTAATACCGTCAAACAAAAGATCAGCCAATGACAACAATGGCACAGTGCTGAAATTCAATGAAGTCAGAGCAATACTTCATCAGTTTCTTGAAAGGGTTCCCTACGGCCACCTTCATTCCTGACATGATTGATAACAGGAACATCAAAGGACCTCAGGTTTTTAACCAGTAAATCACGATCCTCAGAATCCTGAGTAATAAAAGCCTGGAGGAGATGACCAATCAGGAAAAGAAATCGATAGATGAACAAGAGAGATGACTAAGCCATGCATCATATGACTCATGATTCAAACTAACTGCAGAACTACCTAGCAGTATGCAAGACTACAAGTTAATAACTAACATACTTAGAAGAACAGAATAGGAAAAATTAATGTTTATACTTTACAAAAAAGCATATAAAACAACATATCCATTGAAAATAGAAGGGCAGAACTCAATTTCATAATCAATCCTTTCCTTTTCTTTTATTTCTTATGAATGTTCTCATTGCAGTACTGGATATAGCATTTTGTTACTGCTCTAAGCGGTGGCACCTACAGCCCCCTTAATGAGCGTACACTGGGTTTGAGTTGGACCCTCTAAACAATTCCAAGAGTTATTTTCCATTTCAACGATTAGACACTCCTTGTCACCTCCCTGATTTTACCATTTGATTTGATCCCTGGACTATGGAAGACATCAGTCAGAACACTACAATTGGAATCTTAACTCAAAGGTTATTCTTTTAAAGAATATTCACCCCCTTCCATTTCTTATACTATTTCCACGGGATAGATAAGCATTACTTTTTACTTGGTCAAGTTCTGCAGAACAACATGTCTAAAGTTGTGAAATTTAATACAGAATAGTGGGTATTTTTTGCAATGATTTAGACATAGGAAAATGAAAAGGTTGAACAGATATATATTCAAAACCAGAATTACCTTCCATATGTAATTGGCAACATGACCCTCTAGGTAGTCTGCATGAAAACGATTGGCGACATTTACCTGAAGAGGCAGTCCTAGCAGTATTTCAATAAAGGTGTAGTGGATGCAAACAAATATTACATATTTCCATCTCATTTTTCAATTATGCACCTCGAGCAATACAGGACCATAAACTTCCTTATTGAACTTGTCGCGGTGCTCCTGAACCCAGTGATATGCCTCAAATATCTTCTCAGCACCAGAATTCTTTAATGCTTGTAAACGCTTATTGTTGGCGTTCTCCATCTCTCTCAACCTTTGGGGGGCATACAGGGAATAGGAAAAGAAGGCTTTTAAAATGGTCAAATATATAGATAAAAGATAGTTGGCCAAAAGTTGATATTGACCTATCCGCACACTGTCGGAGGATCCCTTTATGATGGCTTAGGTGTTTCTCTTTCTCCTTCTTCTGAAATCTAATCTCTTTTGCAGCCTCTTCAAGCTCCATAATCCTAGCACTTAATTGTTCCTGGATGCAACAAAGAAAACAAGGAGAAGAATGCACTTTAAATTAGATACTTCTTAGAACAATTTATTGCGACTAATAAATATTAATAGCATTAAGTTATACATTTTAGCATCTGTCATTCCCAGAGATTTAGCCTTGGTATAAAGAGTGTTAAACCCACCATCTTGTGCTTTGGAGGTTCATAAGGAGGAAGATTAGCAAGTTCTGCCTCTGCAGTGGCTAGGTCTTCTTTGGCCTTAGAGATTCTTTGTTGACGAGATTCTTCCTGACGCCTCAAATCTTCCACTTCATTGTACTTCCCCTGAATTAGAACTCCCTACAAATGGTAAGACAAAATAAAGAGAGTTAAGTAATTGTTGAAACAACATGAGCAATGAGGTGCAGGTAAATGATGACAACATACCAGACGATTATAATTATCAGAGAGCTGCATACGCTTCTTCATATTGTTATCTAACAAACCATTCATCTTTTTCAATGCAGCTTCTTGTTTTGCTCTCTCGCCCTTTTGTCTCCTGAAAAAAATTATTTAGGCAAACAAGAACAAGAAGCAGCTAGAACTTGATCAAATGGAGGCACAAAAAATTAAACGATCGAGATCAACAATCAAAAAATCAATTTGCTGACTTGGCAAATCAAACTGACAGGATCGACGTTTCAAGATCGAGTGAATAATAAAGAACCAAAAAATTCACAGAGATACAAACTCCTGGAGCTTGACTCATGCTTGGTGTAGCTCATTCAAGATTTCCTTTTAAAGCTGAAATACGTTCAAACACAGAACTCTGAACCTTTTAGGTAATTCGGAAGAAAACAGTCTTTTGGTTTAATGCAAGTAGTTCAAAATCATCCTTAGCAAAAAATAGTATAATTTTGTTATACAACTATAAAAGAGTTTATGCATTAGTGACATGATTCAAATTAAGTGGATGTGAGATACTTTGTGACTTTAACCTCATCCATGGCAAATTATTCGCCTCAGTTGTAAATAGAATAAACTTTCCCAAGGTTGTACACATTAGAGATGGTCCAGTCAACTGGTAAATATGTCACAAACTGGAAAAACTGTTCAAGCAGGTTAACTCACTCAATAGGCTCTCTGAGTTCATTCAAACCCTTGGCCGCTTCATCTAGCTTCATCTTTGCATCCTTCTCCTGGTTTTTTAATTCTATATACTCAGCCTTCTTGACATCATACTTCAACCATGGCAACTTTTTCCTCATAGACTCAGCCTGGAAGCATAAGAGTGATCTATCAACTCATACATCAATCGACTGTCCCATTGATGATGACAAGAGAAAACAAGGCTGAAAAACCTTTGCCAAGAGATCTTCTCTTTGGCGAACACGCTCAACATCTCTCTCTAGTTCAGCATTAAGAGCCTTTAGCTGATCCAGGGATCCTTCATTGCTCTCAACAGCCTATTATAGATGACAAGAATCCAAACATTTATTGTATCTCCTAACTGTATATTGTTAGCTATGAAAAGTGTGCAACAGAGCACCACATAAACTGACTTACTCGTTGAAACTTCTTTAACTCCTGACTCTTCGTGATGAGAGCCTGATGCTGAATAGGTAATTGAGGATCACCAACAGCTTTTTCAGTTTCTTCAAGGAGTTGCACTGGAGTTAACTTTGCAAACTCACAAACTCTGTCTTGTGGTAGAAACTGAATTCATTCCAGAGAAATTCGACCATAGTTTAAATGCTTAAAATATATTCAAATAAAGGGAGACAAATTGAACCATGACACATGAGAATAGATGTTCCAGAAATGAGGTAACTGCACATAAAGATCAAGGAGAGAAGAGAATGGTGACTATTTTGGTGCCAGCAGAAAGAATGCTTATTACATAGTACATACATGCATAATAAATGCAAATCCATACAATAGCATACACTCTTACAAGCATGAACATACATATCGCATAATTCACACAGGCATATGTATGTACATAATGCATGCCGACAGGAGAGGGATCACACCAACAATTAACCAACCACTATTTCTTCTTTAAGCACATAGATTGTAACTATATTCTTAAATCTCTGCAACCTTTGATCAATCAGCTAACGAACCTACATCAATAAGCCAACTTTCAAGTATCAAGAACTTGATAACTTTCCTGCCCTCAAAAAGTGTAGATACAAATATCCTCAGGCACATGTACGATGAAGCCAGTACAATAATTAGGACAAAGATGTCTCTCTGAGCATACAAAAAGTATTTCATAAGTAGCCTAAACTAGGAACACAATCAAGAGCAGAGCAATGCAGAAATGAAGCTCAAACTGGGAAAAAAAAGAACACACCAGTATGCACGCAGTAAAGAAAAACAAAATAACATTATTTATTCTCACCTCGCTAGCTGAAGGATTCCAGCTTAAGTGGTGCAAGTATGAGTCAAGTTAGGTTAGGAAACTATTGTCCTAGGTTTTGAAACTTAATTACATGTCTGCAGAAATGTGACAATTGGCTAAAAGTTATAGTAGGATAAACATAATATGCAATTCCTGAGAAATATGCTGCCCTATGATCTACTCATGTTGCAAATTATTACTCAGTGATGAAGAATGTTTTTACCCTCTTCAAACTCCCTTGAATGCAAAAAGAAGAATGAACCACCCACTTCCAATAATAATTCTGCATTCTGGTGCTTTAGTTTCTAGTATTTCACCTCAAAAGTCAAATCTCGAAAATCTGCTCAAGATCTCTGATTAAAGTACTAACACTAGGTGCTAAGTATAAAATAACTGGATCCAGCTAGGTATTTATAGACTTCTAGGAGAATAGAACTTCAGTGTCAGATAACTGTATAACATCACTGCATAATATATAGGAAATTGTAGCCTTAAATGCTGACATTATGTACCAAAAGTGCCCCCAAACAGATATGATACTAATGGAAAAAGGACATCCATTCCCATTATCCCAAAATATCCCAAGAGAGTACACTTCTACAGCACATCCTTGTTCTTTAGTTTTTCAACTGTGCAGCCAGGAAGGTCAAAATAATATATAAACTTACTAAAGATTGCATCATCGAAAAATTCTACTGTTATTTTCAACAGGTGATTCATCGTTTAGGGAGAGTAATTCATGGTCGCACTAGCAACTAAGAGCTTCCGCAGAAACGTACCTCATTTAGTAAGAAATTAAGTATCACTTAGTAAGAAACTACGTATCATTATCATAAAAAACAACACCACACAACTCAAATTAAGAATCATGTGACATAATACAACTACAAAATGCCCCAAAGAATTACCAAGTGACATTTTCACATAACGCAAATGGTGGATGAGGCTACATCTGATTAGGGCATGAGAAAAATACAAGAATGATATGTTTAACTAAGAACTTCTATACAATAGAAGAACCCAATTCTGGAACCCAAACATAATAATGTATCTTCCAACTATATTTGGCATGTTTACCGAATGCCCTTTGTGGGAAGACATTGCATGTGTTCATGGTATAAGAAATATAGGAAAAAAGAGTAACTTTATCAAGATGATGTGGAAATGATAAAACTTTTTGCAACATTACAATTTATAGGAAGTAAAAAGTATTTGCACCAATTACAATAAAGAAATGAACATTTTCTTTGATAACTGGAAAACAGTTCATATGCAGTAGACAGAAGATATATAATAAAGCATTTTACCAAGAACTTACTTGAGTCAAATTATTGACTTGGATGTTGAATCTTTGAATCACTTCAATAATGTCCTTTTTCCCCACTGCTTTGCCTGAAGAGATGTAGAATAAGAATGGCAATACACACATCAAGGACTCTTTTTCAACAATTCATCTCAATGGTACTCAAAATGCAAACCAGACATGCATAAAGAAATCCTTAATTCCATCCCTGCATGCATCCTCGCATGAGTAGCATCACCAAAAATTACTCATCCAGGTAATATTTTCAAGTTTTTACAACCAACAGAAAGGTTAGCGAAAATAATTATGATACATATAAGACAGCTAGAGTTTTATTGTTTAGCAGTAAAGCTCAAGTTACTTAAAGCTTCTCTAGTAAGAAAGCCCTTGAGGCAATTGGTACACTAATCTACACTTGAATATGGATCTTCTTTGGTACAATGGTGAATTTAAAAGGATTTCCAATCTTCCGGAGTAAGAGAACTGATTTTGAATTAAATATCACATATTCCTTTGTGCATCAGACAACTGGACCGAATACATCTTCCACTGTATCCCATACCTGATTTCTAGAATCATTTAACACAGACAGAAGGGACGGCCCATATAGGCTTGAGATCAAGTACAACTCATGGATGATCAGATGAAAGATACAATATTTTTGGTTTCAGAAGAAAATCAAGCAATTTACCATTAAACACCCACTCAGACTTGTTACGTGTATCTATTTTTCTTGTAATGGTAATTGGCTCTTCCTTGCTTTCTCCTCTCAAAGAAATCTTAATATACCCAGATTCCTCCCCGCGCTTCACATAGGCTCCAATACTGGTAGCCCTCCCCAGAAGCTGCACAGTTTATTTTTTAAGAAAAATCCTCTCATAAATACTGCAGATGCATAAGAAAGGAATAATAGACAAATTATAATGCTTGTTTTAACCTGAGGTTCCCCTCCAAGCCCTAGTGCAATGGCACACACAAGAGAACTTTTTCCAGATCCATTTGGTCCAATAACCAAATTTAAGCGCGAGCCTGGCTTGCAGGTCAGTTTATTGAAGGTCATGAAATTGCAGAGCTCAATTTTAGTGATATTTCCTGGCACGTAGTCATCATCCCCCCTGCATATGAACAGAAGGAAGCGAACTCATGAAATGAAAACAAAATGTTTCAGTCAAAACCTGAAATGCTCCCATATTTTGCTTGTGGATCTATGGCAACCAAACTTTAAGCATTTCCCTAAATGTTCAAACCAATGAGAGGACAATCACAAAAACGAAGAAACCAAAATGAACTAAAACCTTGATCTCTTGAAGGGACCCCCAGAAAAATAATAAAGAAGTAAGGAAAATTGAAAATTAAATGCAATTTTATTAATGATTTATTCGAAAATGGAAATTTTTTTCATTTTCAGCATGATAATTCACGCTGCAAAAAGGAGAACCTCTGCAAAAGAGTACTTAAAGTTGAACTTATTTTGTCCAAAAAGAAAATGCACGTAGATTTTAGTTATAGAGGACGAGAAAGTTGAGGCAGAAGAACAGGAGAAAAAACAATGCAATGTACAGAAGCACCATCCCCTTAATATGCTGTACGCTCGTTATCGTAATCAACAAAAGCGGAAAGTCATTGATATAGAATCAAGCACAAAACCAGTCTCATTGTCATTCTTCTGATCAACATGAGTAAACTATAAGCAGATGAATACCCAATAACGAACACACATTCTAGTGCTCATTAAAATGCGAGAAACGCGATGAAACAATCATAGTAAAAATAGGACAGCCGAAGCAGGTAGTGCTAGTACAAAACCAGAGTAAACCCCCTCTGTCTAAAAAATCGCACCTTTAGAACAAAAACCAGTTAAAAGTATAAACCTGGAAATTTTCGGCCTTTTCGGTTTCGGCTCCTCCGCCATCGGTTTGTTAAATCCTCCGCAATCTGCAATTCACAACAAAAACATCCCCAAATTTAGGTATAAGGACTAGGGTTTTTACTTCGAATTGTGCGTGTATTTTGGGGAAGGAAGAAAGACGATTTGGAAAAGACCGAGTAACCTTACACTTACAGTGCGCGTAAGAGTGTTGGAGAAATGGCGCCAAGGGGAGAGCACGTGCGAGGTAGTATCTATTCTATATATATTGGTTTCGACACGTGTGAGACTTGTGGGGGAGCATAGGGTCAAAAAGGAATTATGCTTTTTAAAAGGGCTGAAACTGTAATAAGATATATTTTCTGAGCTTTGATAAATATCCCATCCAATACAACTCCCTAAATCAAGAACTAAAAGTGTAATTTAGGCATAACTTAGTGACCCATTAGTGTCATCTTGTTCTGGTTAAAGATACGTCACGGGCTCGAATTTCACGAATTAGGAGTCGAAAAACCAACTTTAGTCCTCATTTTCAAAAAATTGAAAATGTAATTTAGCGTCCTTATACTGACTTATTATATTGGAAGGTGGACGAAAGAGAAATCATAATTAAGTTGATAAATTTTTTATTTAATTTTTAGAATCTATAATCATCTTGATCCGTCGAAAACTATTATTATGTAATTTTTTTTATTTTTTCTTAAATTCCAACTTTTTGTCCAACCCTCTCGTTTTTTGTTTTTTCTCCTTAAATATTAAGTATTATCATTGTCTATCAGTTTATATTTTAAATGATTTGTCAATCCAAGTAAAGATTTAAAGATAGAGCAAAAAAAACAAAAAGAGTGGAGAGGAAAAAAAGGGGGTAGCAAGTAATGGTAGTCCATAGGTTAAGACCAAAAAAACACATAAAGAAAGTGGGGGAAATAAAAATATCTAAGTGAGTGCAACATAGAAAATCAAAGCAAGTGAAGTATAATATCTCCAACACTCTTTGTACAGAGTGAGTTGAGTCTTCAGCCTCCCCCACAGCATTACTTGGAACATGCATATGGCCATGGCCATATGCTCATGTTCAAAGCAATCACCGGCATTGTCAAACATCTCACTCCCCTATTATTCTACAAAATCCTATCTCACAGTTTCAAGTTATATCACCCTTCCAACATACACTCAGTCTCCATCAAATCATACTTGTAGTTATACTGTCCAAGAAGATGCAATTGTAATTCCTAGTGCTTGCAGTCAGCACCTTGCTGTAGCTGCAGCTGCACCAGCGCTGGCACCGCCCCATGATATGGAGAAGTTGTTGGATTTAAAGGGCCGTGAAAATGATGCTAAGAAGGAGAGTTTTTGGTGCAATGAAGTTGCAGTCAGAAGGAAGAGAAGACGAAAATTAAGGAGGACATCGGATCGTATGAAGAACGATGAGGATGGGAAACTTGTGTTTGTGGATAAGAAGGGAGGAAAGTCCAGGTTCATGACCCCTAAAGAAGAGGCCAGATTTTCTTGGTACTTGAAGGTATATATGTGTCTGAGAATTGTCCAACAATGAATGCAAGTTCTTGAAGTTTTGAGTAGTTTCTATAACCGGAGTTTTTCTTTAGTTTTTGACCTCTGATATTGTGTGTGATTTATCCTTTTAATGGATTTATAAGGACAAAAATTCATTAGAATGTGACTTGCAACAGGAAAGAGCAAGAATTGAAGCTGTGAGAACAGAACTACTAGCAGAAACAGGACGACGTGAAGTATCCTCGAGCCAATGGGCCAAGGCTGCGGGAATCAGCCAGCGGAATCTGGACCGGATTCTGTGCAACGGAAGAGAGTCAGAGGATAGAATCACTAGTTGCTATCACAGACTTGTTGTGTCGATTGCTTCTTCATATCAAGGCAAAGGATTAAGCTTGCAAGATTTAACTCAGGTCTTGATGCATTTTCCCAAGTAAACTGGTCTCATTTTCATCATTAGAGCTGATTGATGCTTACTCCACATTATATGCAGGAAGGCAGCATTGGGCTTCTACGTGGGGCGATAAAGTTTAATCCCGAAAGGGGTTATAAGTTATCAACATATGCTTACTGGTGGATAAGGCAATCTATTACTAGAGCCATTGCAAACAAGTCCAAGATTATTAGACTACCAGTAAGCCATACGTTAGTCGGTGATCATTCCTTGAGTAGTAATAAGTTCCGATTCTTGAGCATGCAGTATATTATCAAGGACCGCCTATGTAATTATCTTAATCTTTACGTTGCTTGTTATTCCACATGGAATCTATCTATTTATTAGTTTCACATCCAAGTTACTTAAGTCCGAAGTTCAAGATTTTAAGATCATAATCAGTGAATGCACTGTTAGCTTTCCATGTTACACAGGGCAGCATAAGTGAACTGGTGCCAAAGATCTGTGAGGCCAATGCTGCTTTAAGCAGAAGGCTGCGAAGGCCTCCCACGTATGATGAGATTGCAGAAGCAATTGATGCTAATAGTTCAGCTGTAAGACTTGCAATCGAAAGAAACAGATCCCCGATTTCTCTTGACCAAGCCATTACCAGCCAAGGTTGCATGTCTCTGCAGGTTCTTTCCAGTCAGTTGTGTATATAATTCTTCACTATTACTATTTATACAATTATGACAGGCATAAAAGAACTCATAAACAATGTTGTGCAGGATATAGTTGCAGGACCAGATGAGATAACTCCAGAAGCAATGGTGAAGAAAGATCAGCTGAAACCAGAAATCCAAAAGCTGCTTAAGGCTTTGTGTGACAGAGAGGCACACATCTTGAGACTGCACTATGGGTTGAACGGTGAGACGCCGTGGTCGTTTGAGGAGATAGGAAGGGTGTTGGAGCTCTCAAGGGAGAGAGTTAGACAGATTAACTCTGCTGCATTGTTGAAAATACGGGAAACGAGCAAAGTAGAGGATTTGAAGCACTTCATATAGTTTATCCACATACAAAGAATGATACAGATAGAGATATTCACTGTTGGAAAACTGTAAAAATTGTATTTGAATGCAAAAACATTGTAATGTTAGTAAATATCCAGTAGTGGTTGTCTCTTCATTGGATTACTTGCTTTTCATTTGCTTAGAACAGAATATGTCGCATTTGTTTCATGGTGGAAGGAAATAAAACTAATGTATATACATTCTGAACTTTTATTTCCTGTCTTCGTCAATTTGATTTTCTTCAGTTTTACGCTTTCAAGACTAGTTGTGCAGATATTTCATTCTTGACATGTAATGAGAATAGAAATGGCTGGTAGGATTTGTCTGAACTAGTAGTGGAAGCCAATGTTCTAAGAGCTATTCTGCCCTGGACAACATCAAGCGTTTGTAGTCCAACGGCTAGTATAATTGCCTTCCAAGCAATAGACCCGGGTTCGACTCCCGGCAAACGCACCTGTGTTTCCCAGCTTTTTGAATGTTTTTTGAATTTTGTGACCGGCGATTGATGAGGAAAACTAACTGCAGCATCCCAAACAAAAAAGTTGAATAACAATGTACAAATATCAGTTTCTTTTTCCACCTTTCAGAAATGAAACGCCGATTAGTTTCGCTCATTAGATTTATAGGACTTTCTTGGCAACTTAGGAGATTATTTTCCGTCACTGGGCATCAGATGCAGCGAGTCGAGGTCTGCATGATATATATGTATCTCTGCCACACAAGGGGTGGCTGCAGCCACATAAAACTACACCTCAGACAAATAGACGCGTTATGGATCTATTGCTTGTCTTCAAATTCTTCCGTGCCTGCGTTTCCTGCAACCCAGACTCACTGCTAGAGGTGTCTAACTGTATTTTCAATCACCTGAATATTAATGGACTTATACAGAAGAGGAAAAATTTGCAAATTTAAGTCAGACTACTTATTTCTTCCATTAAAATTTGCATCCTTCCACGAGTTCAAGGAATAGTAAATGGGATGCCTGCCTATACATATGTTCATACAAACATCCTTCAACTAGAAAGGAGGAAGAGATCAACAGATATTCACCTGTGAATGGTAAACCGAAAATGGCATAGCTTGGCTATGCAATCGGAGGTAGCTATGTACTGTTTGACAATGCCAATTCTCATTCGTGCTTTTCTGCTTCCGGCTTATGTAGGTTGTGAAGAATGTACAGGAAGCTGACGACAAGAATATACATACGGAGTAGCTTAGTAAGTCTGTCCCTGTTGTTATTGTGACCATCTTGCTCCTCTCAAACATCTTTACCAGAAGGATCATCACAATGACATGTCCCACTTTAGTCTTAGTTCATCCAGAGAAGAGATCTTCATCCACTTTGGCCTCTCCTGCACTCGGATGGGGGAGTTATTAATTTCAGGGAAATAATATTTTAGGAAAGTGTGAGAAAAGATAATGAAATTCAACAATCAAGAAGGAAAATCAAATACAAAAATACACAATTTTGCGTGGTTCGAAGATGATCCTACTCCAACAATCACTAAAGTTCTCTTACTAGGGTGGAATGACATACAATGCAATAGAGAGCCACTCATCAACTATTTATTCAACGCTGTTTGTAAAATATGGCAAAATTATAATTTTATCCTAAGTATAACATTAGGTCATACTTCATACTCCAACAAAATCTGCATATTGGAGTTTCTGCAAAGCATGTTCTTCGTACCTGATAACGAAGGGATACTATAGAATCAGAAATACTTGTTTTTGCTCCCTGAGTGCAGAATTAAGCCAAACAATCCACATTAATATATAAAAACTCTTGGTTTAACAGCTATTGCTTATTGCTCAACTGCAAGTGCTGCTTGGCATTGTCTGCGACAAGGCTAGTTTCCTATTTCTTGTTGAATATGAGAAAACTTCTACTGTTTTACTTTATTTGATAAGAGAGTTGTCATGCATCTGCCTTTAACATGCTGACAGAAAACTGATGCCACTTATTTGTAACTCTGGAGACTCAGGCTAAGATTCTGCTTCTATGATTTGATTCACCAAAAATTAGTATGTGAAAGGTTTCACAAACAGATAAAAATGAGATGCAGAACTTTGAAGTAGAGGAAGATAAAATTTGCCATGAAAAGGATACCTTCAAAGCAAACATGCCAAATAGGGAAGAGCCCTTGAGTGCACGATCAGTACTAGGAGGCACATCAGGAGTCACGTTTGAAATGAATAGCCCGTACAAGCCCATGCCAAATATTAACATGACAGTCCCAGCAAGATATACATCTGGATTGACAAGAACCCATACATTCAATCAGAAAAAAGATAACACAACTACATACCTATATTTATGCAAATTTATAATATAGAACTTAAACTTTGTATTTTAATAATTTTTATAAATTCATTGAACTGTACAAATGTGGGCTTTAGTTTGGGAGCCAGTTTTCTATTTAAAAATTATAGCTTCGATTTAATTTTTTAGAAGATGGGGACATTTAAATTTAGGACGTCAAGTCTTAATAAATATATATGCATACTATATTAATATATCTATATCTATTATCAAAGCATGAGCCACTTGCAATGGTCAAAATTGCTTAACTTTTTTCCAATGACTAGAATAATTCAATTAAAAATATATGTATATATAATGTATACGTGTACAGTATCATAGAAGTATGAACAAGCAAGAATCTTTTACGTTGCTTAACTTATTCTGAAGTTAAAAATAAAAAAGAAGAATAAGATTCGCCACATCGAATTCAATTCAAAGTGAGGCAAAAAATTTGGTTTGGCCATAGATTGTATATCTCAAATTGAAAATTATTTATAAAAGTCAGCCATTAAAGTGGCAAATAAGTAGGGCCGAGAAAGAATTAATCTAGACTAAGTATCAATGTCAAGCAGGTCTATATGTATGCAATATATTATGTTTATGTGATGCATAAGTGTGCATAAATATATGCAATAATAGTGTTTTTCAATAATATTCTTTCATCACAATAATTAAAATATTTTAATTTGTTGAAGTTTATAGTTAACACTATTATACATGAGTTAACATCTTTTATGGACGCTTGCAATACGTATAATGTTTGTATATTCTACTACTATGTAACCAAGGAAGAGAAAAGGTCAAGCATATAGTACACACACAAACACATATATATTATATAACCATAAACCCGAAGAGGAGGCAAGAGGTTATAATTGAGTGCAAGTAGATGGCAATGAAGTGTAAAGATATAAGAAATTAGTTCAACAAGACAACAAGGTGAGGTTAAACATGTCCATAACAATTATATTAATAACTGCTAAAATCAACTTTCGATCTCTAAGAACTTCAAGAAACTCACCAATAGCTTCAACTAATCGGAGAACCATATTTCCAGTATGGATTCCTTTGACACAGCTTGTCCAATATACTTTATATGCTTCAAATATGTAGACACATCCCTACAAAAGTTTACATGTCATTTTGAACAAATCTTTATGAAGTTGCAAAGGAGACTTTGTAAGACAAGCAATGAGATAAATTTAGTAAACACATTAATAGTTCAGGTGATGCTCATATAAGATTTTGAAATTAAGTAACACTCTGGAATGTGGAAGAACAGCATTGTGGCTTCTCTATTCTAGAAAACTTATAGCTTCAAGCAATGAGTCAAAAACAAGTGCAAATAGGCATTTTATCGGAGATCAAGATCCAGGTTGTGTGACAAATGGTCACAATTTAAGTTGCACCGTAAACTTCAATTATCGATACACCTTTCACATTGAAAACTTAAGAGTAGCTAGCTTTGCTTTTAATATATTCATGTATGCCACAAACATATCAAACTTAATGAATTAAGCCAGAAATATTTCAGGTGAAGTTTAAATAACAACCACCAATCACAAAAATTTAAGAAATACAAGTAAACAACACAAAAGAAATATGTATCTAAGCTAGGGATAGAAGAACTGTTATATATCCTACTATTTGAGCTGATATTTCAAATAATCATAAACTTAAAAAGAATTCCTGAAAGAATTATTACATTGAGAAAGCACAACACGGAACCTGCTAACGAACCCCCAACAGCCAGAAGTGCCAAAAAGCGAAAGTCAAATATGACCTGCATAGATAGAGAAAATCCACATTCGTTAAATTACTAATTCGCCCTCAATGAACTAATGGCAACCGCGGGATGAGAATTAAATAAGTGGCTAAAAAAAGCTGCCCCTGTGAAATTGAAATAGACGTAACACCCCTAAACTAAAATAAAAAGGTCAAAAGGGCACCTTAATATTTTTCAAAACGCAGCATTAGCCCCAATTGGTTTTCATGGTTTGGTCTGTATATTATCTGATTCTATATTGCCCTCGATTACTAATTATACAAACTCAAATATTCAATCAATACTTAGTATTGTTTCCTCCCCAACACGCTAAAAATTATGTATATTGGCTAAAGAAAAACAAAACTGAGTCTGAGATGAATATTTGAGCTCTTGGCGTTAGTAAATGGTGACAAAATAGACATTCCAAGCCAAAATATAAAAATTAGTCACAAATTGCATATGTAAAGAACACGACTAGGCGGAGGGGTTTAGATGTTTTTCTTTTTATTAAAGTTTTAGAGGGTTTTTGTACTATTTCAATTTTCATAAGCGATTGATCTGGATTTAACCTATTAAATAAGGGACGAGACGGAAAATGTGCATATACCATCGTAAATGCACCTTGTAAACACTATAATATCCTTATGTTCAGAATTGTAAAGGGGTGGAACTTTGGAGAAGCTTAGGTGTGTTCTTATTGTCCTTAGGCCTTTTCAATTGAAATTTACCATTTCCACTTCACGTATATCTTTCCTGCACATCGTAAATCATCCCATGAGTGATGCGAAAACTCGTCCAGAAACGCAAAGGAAAGCCATCAAAACTAAAGATTAACCGATCAATATCACATTCCAGCAAAGCCGAAAGCTTACTCTAAAGATGGAACTTACTCTTTCGATGGTCGACTCAGTAGCCTGTACAAATTGAACAACCGGGCTTTCACTTGGATTTGCCAAAGCATAATTGTACGGCAGCTCCGGCGGATTCAGGGGCTCAACGAAGGGCGCCCTCGGAGACGACCCTTTTGTGGATACACCGAAAATTTCAGTTTTTGTTGCTGATGTCGATTCATGCGAAGCTGATGATGATGAAGAAGGAGTACTCAAAGAAGCAAGTGAAGGTGAAACCTTTCTGCGCGCGCTTCTTGAAGAGTGTGGAGTGGATATACAGAGGGAGAGAGGATTGGCTGAAACTGAGGAGGAGAGCAGAGCCATTGAAGAAACAGTCGACGAAAAAGGGCGAAGGAAGGGGAATTTCTTGAAGTGGAAAAAGAAAAACACATTTTGTGGAGTGGAGGAAAAATCCCTGTTCGCATTTCGCAATCAATTCTCATGGCGGGTAGCGGACTTATGGTGACGTTGATCATGACTTCTGTTGGATCATTCCCGGGAAGAAATCAATCCAATTGGAGAATGCGATATCCATTAATTAATTTAAAAATCACATGTAATTTATTGTAATTATAAATATTTTTTGAATTTATTAATTGTGTAATATAACTTAAAATGGACTATCATTGAAAGTCGTTAATTTTAAATGAATACTTATAATTTTTTAAATAATCATAATATATTTATAATTATAATAAATTGTAATCTGTTGTAATTTATTCAAATTATAAACTACGCTAACATTTATAATGTTTGAAAAAATATAATAACATCTTCTAATGTTATAAACGTCTTGCAAATACTCCTAATGACGCTGTCCATTAGTGATATATGTTGACGACGTCACCAATAAATATTTTTGAATTGCCGAGTTTGCCATCAACTCAATAACCATGTTTTTAAATGGGTTTTTTAATAATTAAATATAAATTGAGGGGACTTTTGTAATTTATCATACAAGAAATATTTTAAGTTAAATATAATAATGTTTTAATAATTAATAGGAATCTTTTGTAATTCGTGCAATGTGTGTATATTGTGGTCCGTCGGACCCAAAATTTATATTATCGTTAAGTCAGTTGAATATTATATAAATAACACAATTAATAAGTCCTACATTTGTTATTTTCAAAGGATAAATTGAATACTATTTTAAATATAGTTGAGGCAGTAAAACTTATTTAACCTACTTGCAAATTATTTGTTGATAATATTCATACAAAAGGATGTTTGTACAGTAAAAGATCCTTCACGCGGTTATTTGTTGCACTCATGCTTATATTATATGTAAGGGCAAATTATAATGAATTATTCTAAAATTGTCATAATTATAAATATTTGTTTACTGTTTGAAATTTACAAATACAACTTATGGGATTCAACCGTCTAACAGATACTCTTATGAGTCCTGATGAAGCATTGTGAGAGGGTATTCGTTAGAAAATCGCCAATGGTGAATCCCAAAAGGTATTTAATCTTATGTGAGCCAATTGTAATTTACTCTGTATGTAAAACTTCTTTTAGATTATGGTAACTTACGGTGAACTCCCATTAAATTTTACATAATTATAAATATTCAATTGTTGTTTGAAAAAATTATCAATACTTTAAATTTTAACATTGTCTAACAACTACCAAATCCATTAATATGCATCAAGTTTTTATTAATTTTTTTATGAGTTGACAAAATAAATTTACTTTTTTTTTTGTGATTTTTTTTACGGAATGAATGAATAAATTTTTATAATATTTTTTACATGCTCTATTCGTTTTTTTTTTCAATTTATATTTTTTTAAAATACAAAATTGATAATTCCAAAGCCCATTAAAAGATTATATAATTTAATCAAATGCTGGAAGGATATTCATTGTAATTTATCTTTTAACCTATAATACAATTGAATTATATTTAAGGGAAGGTGATATAGAATTAATACATGACATGGTATAGCAACAGAGAATTGGGAAAATTTTTACTCAATTCGATCGAATCAATCAATTATTCTTAAATTATGCATCGATTACATTTTAAGTGGTCAAATTTGACGAGCTTATTGGTTAACAATTTCCCAAGAGAATTGACACCACGGGGCAATAGAAAGGGCCAACAATACCTAATACAAAAATCTTTTGCCTAGTTCCTACTTTTTTTCAGCTTAATCACACGCACACACACACACTGAGTCAGTTGCAGAAGTGAGTTCTCCCAAGAGAGAGAGAGAGAGAGAGAGATGGGGAAGGTGGTGTGCGTGACTGGAGCATCGGGCTACATAGCTTCCTGGTTGGTTAAGCTTTTGCTTCTCCGTGGTTACACCGTTAAGGCCACTGTCCGCAACCTCAGTAAGCTCTCTCTCTCTCTCTCTCTCTATATATATATATATATATGTGTGTGTGTGTGTGTGTGTGTGTGTGTGTGCGCGCGCGTTTGTGTGTGTGAGGCTTGAGATGTTTAAGCTTAATCTGCAATTCGTGAGAACAGTTATTGAGTTCTGTAATTTGAAAATTAATGTTTGGACGGTTGAATCCAAATAGATGTTACTATTTGTGTGGTTTAATAGTGAAATTTCAAACAACATAACTTCAATAGCAATTATGTTGTGTACGAGACTTGGATTTATTTCTATTTTGGTGTGTTTGATTTGGATGCATGAGAGAAGTTGTATGTATTCGCACAAGTATAAGGCTTCACAAGGCATAAATTTTAACATGATAAATCTTGTTTTGGATCTGAAACACATTAATTCAGGTGATCCACAAAAGGTTGCACACTTGATGGCACTTGAAGGAGCTGATGAAAGACTGCATTTATATGAAGCTAACTTACTCGAGGAGGGATCTTTTGATTCTGCAGTTGACGGTTGTGAAGGTGTCTTTCACACAGCATCACCTGTTTTCCTTTCTGTTTCCGTTTCAGACTCCAACGCACAGTTTGTTATTTAACCTTGATACAAATTTAGACTCAGTCACTCAGTATGGTTTGTCAAAGGAAGATAGCTGTCATATATTTGAACATTTTTCCTTATATTTGCCTGGAAATTTTCAAATTCTACAGTCTACCAATTAAAAGTTTGGAGTACCATATTTGTTGAGAACTAATCTGACTTTGCAGGTGCCGTTGCTTTTCTGAGTTCTGTTATGAGCTTTTATCTAGACTAATTGCATAAACACCCTTTATTTTTGGGAATATTACAGAAAGCCTCATCTATTTTTGAAAACTCTACTGCAACCCTCGTGTCATACTTAACATTATAAACTCCTTTCTCATCATCTGGTTTTCAGGGAGGAATCTGTAATGTAAAACATAATTAGAGGCAGTGTAGTGTAGCTTTTCAAAATTTAGGATTTTTTGCACTATATGCCAACTTCATGGAGTGTTGATATAATTTGAGTGAACTAAGCAAACTGAATGCATAATAGTCATATGTGATTATATATGAGAGATTCTTTTGTTTTTGTTTTACTTTTGTAATCTACTTTTATTTGCATGGAGGTGACTCAAAATTTTCATTTATATTCTGTACATTTTCACGTGACAGAAAGAGTTGATAGATCCTGCAGTAAAGGGGACAATTAATGTTCTTGAATCATGCAAGAAAGTATCATCCATCAAAAGAATAGTCGTAACATCTTCAATGGCTTCCGTTATGTTCAACTATAATCCTGTAACACCTGATGTTATAGTTGATGAAACATGGTTTTCGATAAGAACTTTTGTGAGGAAAAGAAGGTATGTTCAGTTCCAAGTATGCTTATACTTTTATCTCTTAGAAGTTGGGATTTCATACCATTATCCAGATTTACATTCCACATACTCTGAATCTACTCAAAGAAAAATGACTTTTGTGACCCAAAGGAACTTAACTTTTTATGTCTCGATAATAATATTGTTAATGTGAGAGCACAAGTTATCAACATTTGATTTGGTACAATTATCAATGTATTAAAATTATGTAATCACTATTAAATAAAAAATATTTTGTTCCTTATGACAGGAGATTTTGAATTAATAAGAATAAGTAGGACAAATAAATTCATTAGTACTGCATAGATTTACTTTAGCTATTGGAATTAGTATATTTTTCAGAAATAGATCCATTGTTTTGATGTATCAATAAATACTTAACTTTATTGACAATATTATATTAGTTATAAAATTCACATCTTAAGGTTCTTTATATGTAATAATTGCATTTTCTTCTCTATTCTTAATGCATATACATAAATATATTATATAGGGACAAAGATATTACAAACTCATGCGTACGTGCACACGCGCCCATGCTCGACTTTTATACCCATTTTAGAATAATATTTTGGTGACTCCGGTTGTTAATTTTTCTTGGGTAGTTGTTTTTCTCTATGCATACTCTATAAGTTGACTTCCACACTAGTGTATTAAGCGTGGTCACATTTGGAGTCTTGACGTTTCCCGAGTTGATTCATAAGAATCTTAATAAGAAATAATTGCTTCTATATGATATCCATTCTTAAATCAGAAAAAAGATATGGTAACTCTATGAGTGTTTTTCCTATTGGAGTTTAGATACTACAGGTTCAGCCACCTTGTTTCCGTGAGAATTTCCCTAATGCAGATGTTTATAATAATAACTGAAACCCCAAAGAGAAAGAATGGAACTACATGCAGGAAAATTACACTTTTGGTTCATTTATAATACCCACTTATTTGATTTAAGTCCCTAAATAATCACTGGTTACACTTTCAGTCCCTAAATAGGCACTCTTTTCGCTGTTTCAGTCACTTTTATCAATTGTTCTTTAAATAAAACAGAAAAAATCACGTGCCACGCATGCTGGGAAGTAAGCACCGGAAAAAGACATTTTCATTGAACAGTCAATTAATGGAAATGACCAAAATCGTAAAAGAATTGCAAGTTTAGGGACCAATAGTGTAAGCAATGATTATTTAGGGATCCACAACTGTCATTCTTCCAATTACATGCTGTATATACTAGATTTTTTACTTATTACAAAAACTACATTACTTTCAGCAATGGTATACTCTCTCAAAACTTTAGCAGAGAAGGCTACATGGGAGTTTGTTGAAGAAAATGGCCTTGATTTGGTAACATTACACCCTGGCTTTGTGATCGGTCCTCCACTACAGCCAACTCTCAATTTGACCTCTGAGGCTTTTCTGAATCTCATTAATGGTATTCAATTTGCTTCTGTAGGCAATCTCAATTTGTCAAGTGAATTTTGTGCTTGTTGAAGGGAAAGAATCTAATGATAGAATATAGAGCAATTGCTCGTAAATGTAGACATGAATTCGGTAGTGAAAAAATTTGCCGTCTGCCGATCCAATTTTCCGCATATCAGCTATTAAGTAACAGTTTTTAGCTTATCTGCAGGAAAAGAATTATTCTCTGATGGTGTCTACAGATATGTTGATGTTAGAGATGTTGCTCTTGCACATATTCTAGCATTCGAGAATCCTTCAGCAAGCGGCAGATACTGTTTGGTTGGAAGAGTGACTCATTCATCTGAAGTACGGGCCATATTGACTGAGAGTTTCCCTTCCCTCAATCTCCATGCAAAGTAAGTTTTTTTGTGTTGATATAAATAAGCCTTAGCTCTTTGGAGTTGCAATGTTCATTTAGTTCTCGGCACCTCTAGGAAGTTAGCGCACAATACAAATAACTTTGACTCTTGATCATTGTTAATTACTATGGCTAAAAGTAAAAAAAAAAAAAACTTTGTGAATACTAATTAACCACGATTGTGAAAAAATTATTAGTTGTTTCTATAAGTGATGCCGAAACATTAGTTGTAGCTAAAAAGTATGGTAATTGTCTTAGCCATAACTAAAACCACAACAAATGTTGAGGGTGGTAATAGATTGAGTTTTCATATTGTGTGATCATGATGTATAGTATTGATATACCTTGACATTTTCTTTTGTAGTGACATAATATAAAATAAAGCCACCAGCACCTAAGAAACTTACCACATCTTATTCTCTTTATCTCTTCAAGACGAGCTTTTGTAGCGAAAGAGGGCATTCTGAAATCGCGATTTCTTTACCTCAAAAAGTTCCTATATATATTTATATATATATTTTTAAAAAGTATGTTAAGATAATGAAAGTTATGAAACAGGAGTACTAACTATCGTTCTATCTTTTTCTAATTCCCTTGTATTGCAGAAGTACAGAGAATTTGCCTGCCAGGCCTGCTTACCAAGTCTCGAAAGAGAAGGCAAAAATTTTGGGTATCAATTTTACTCGTCTTGAGGTGAGCCTCAAGGACACTGTAGAATGTTTGAAGGAGAAGAACTTACTCAGTTTCTAAAATCAAGGTTATATTATAGATGTAATGAGAATTCATTTTAAGAAATGCATTCATCAAACATTCTAGTATTTAACTTGTATTGTACTGAAATTATGTGTAATGAGAGCCTTTATATAGGCACAACAATGAATATAAGTTTGCTTACATTATGAACAAGATGAACATACAAGGGAATGCTAGATCATCATCAGCATCTAAAAAGAAAAAGAATATTTTTTTTAGAAGAAAAAAAAAAAGAGAATATTGAAACTACAAAAATTAAAAGAGAAATTATATTGAAAATCCTTAAGGTGATATCTAATTACATAAGCACCTCGTCCTTTTTGCAAGTTTACAAATTTATCTCTTGAAGTTGCCGTTGTTGTTACAAGTATACTTCCTAATTTCGGACAAAAGTCAACAAATCTAATCCCTGAGTTAAATTACGTTGACATATGTTTACTATGTGTATTTGTAATTTTATAAAGGACAAAAAACATTTGCATGATGAGGTCTAATATCACTGGGCGTTGATGTAGTTTATTCTAAGTACAATTGGATAAGGGGAGCATCTAGCACTGTGAAGAATGGAGAAGAAAATGGCATATGTCTTACTACAATATCGGCGTAGTCTTTGCACTAATCAGAACTGGCAGCAGACATGGAGTTCTATTGTGACTACAATTGAGAAGAGCTGTCGCCGTGACCAGAACTGACTACAAGATTGTGGAGCAATAGACAACCGTAATCACAAACACACCTATGAAAAAGTAGAAAAAACTGTGCTTCAGCAATTAGGATCACAAACATGTGTCGCAATGATAAGAATTAGACGTAGGATTGCCAAACGTCGTGAAATGATTATTGAGGACGTGTGATTAATGCATACATTATACATGACTCTTCCGAAAATTAAAATATATAAAGTCATATATATATATATTTAAATTGAATATTTTAATATTTTAATTATTAAATGGTGCAATTTTATATAGAGATTCAATAAAAAAAATTAATATAACATACTTAAATTTAAAATTTGTATAAATAAAAATAGAGAATAAATAATTTTTTTAATTTTAATAAATTTAAGGGATATTTTATATATTAATTGAGTAATTTAATATTTTAATTATTTTTAGGTGCAATTTTATATAGATATTCAATAAAAAAATAAAAAAATATTTAAATTAAAATTAAAATTATATAAATAATAAAATAATATATGGGTCATATTACTCATCTACACAAATATTATTTTGACATTTTTTGTACTTTTTGATAATCATAGAAACATCCTCCGGACATTTTTGTCTTTGAAGAATTATTTAAAAGATTGATGTAGTCAATTCAATTGGGATATTTTTAAATTTTAACACTATTTAAATAGTGATGATTTGTGGCTAATGACAATAAATTGGGGGTGAAACACACCCACACACACACACACACACACAGGCAGAGAGTTGCAGAGAGACATGGCGAAAGTGGTGTGCGTGACTGGAGCATCCGGCTACATAGCTTCCTGGTTGGTTAAGCTTTTGCTTCTCCGTGGTTACACCGTTAAGGCCACTGTCCGCAACCTCCGTAAGCTCGCTCTCTTTCTCTCTCTCTCTCTCTCTGGGAGGTTTAAGCTTATACATTTGCAATTCGTGAAAACAGTTCACTGTATCGGCCATGGGTATCTGATAGTATCGTTGATGCCGAACCCAATTAGTTCTTGTCAATTTAAGATATCCAGTTAAATGATGATGACTTAAAAATTATACTTAATGAATACTACATGTTGGATTCAAACAAAATTAATGTAGAAATTTAGAGTATTGATCATACTTAATTAATATTTTCAATTATAAGTAATGTTTTGGCCTTATAATGGCCAATAGCCATTGAGCAATAGTAATTGAATTGTATTCGTTTTGATTTATCAGTTTTAACCATGTCATTAGTTACAGCAAAGTTATAATTCTTTTTAATGGATGATCCTATTGATTATTTTTGACCATATATGACTGGTAATATGTAATAATATGGGATGTCATAGCAATACATGATATTTGTAGTATTTTGTAGTGATCAATAAAATCTCATCCGGTAATGAAATTAATACTCTTTCTTAGAAAATCTTTATGATATGTTTAAGAATACTAAATTACTAATTTTACTACTTTGACTCATCTTACACGTCTGTTGCTAATGAGTTACTTTCTATACTAATTAAAGTTTAAGAATATTTTTTATAAAATTTTGGTCTTATTGTAGTGTGCAGTAGTAATTTCTTTTATTTGCATTGTCTTATACTATACATACGTATTTGAATATTTAAGCATTTTATAATGCATTTGTTGCATACGGTCTCATAATTTCCTGATATCCAACATTTGAGATGAAACAATGCCTACCTATTTATTATAGTTATCATGATGTAGAAGTATGAGGATTATTCATAATCAGATAATCTATTTTTTCTCTACCTATGACAACGTTCTACATTGGAGAATCTGCCGACAAGATCAATTTAGGATTGTACATAAATAGGACAATTGCGTTGCTGGAGTTTGTAAAAGAATATTGTGCACCCACTACAATAACTATATGTCCCACTTCTAAATATGCAATAGAAACTTCTACATAATAGTTGAAATATGAAGTTGTTTTGTGAGAATGATATAAAACAATAGCTGTGTGTGTAGTTTGGAAATTAATATTTAGACAGTTGAAATTCAAATAGACGTGGTTTGATGGTAAAATTTCAAACAACCATAACTTCACTATCGGGTGTGTAGTGTACAACACTTGAATTTATTTCTACTTTAATGCGTTTGACTTGGATGCGTGAGAAAAGTTGTATGTATTTGCACAAGTAAAGGTTTCACGAGGCCTAAATTTTAACATGATAAATCTTGCTTTGTATCCGAATCACATTGATTCAGGTGATCCACAAAGGTTGCACACTTGATGGCACTTGAAGGAGCTGAGGAAAGACTGCATTTGTGTGAAGCTAACTTACTCGAGGAGGGATCTTTTGATTCTGCAGTTGACGGTTGTGAAGGTGTCTTTCACACAGCATCACCGGTTTCCCTTTCAGTTTCTGATCCACAGGTTTGTTATTAACCTTGATACATATTTAGACTTGTTATGGTTTGTTCAAAGGAAGATAGCTGTCATATATATGGATATTTTTCCTTATATTTGCCTGAAAAGTTTCAAATTCTACAGTCTACCAGTTAAAAGTTTGGAGTACCATAATTGTTGAGAACTAATCTGACTTTGCAGGTGCCGTTGCTTGTCTGAGTTCTGTTATGGGCTTTTATCTAGACTAGTTGCATAAACACCCCTCTAGGTTTCGTAATATTACAGAAAGCCTTATCTATTTTGGAAAATTCTACTGCACACCCTCACAGTCATACTTAACATTAAAAATTCCTCCCTCATCATGCGGTTTTGGGGAGGCATTTGTAATGTAAAACATAAGTAGAGGCAGTGTAATGTAGCTTTTCAAAATTTAGGATTTTTCGCATTATATGCCAGCTTCAGGGGAGTGTTGATATAATTTGATGTTACTATCCTAAACTAACAAAGTGAATGCATAATAGTAGTATGTGATTGTATGTTAGAGATTCTTTTGTTTTGTTTTTTTGTTTTACTTTTATATTTTTCAATCTGCTTTTATTTGCATGGAGGTGACTACTAAAAATTTTCATTTATATTCTATATTTTTCACATGATAGAAAGAGCTGATAGATCCAGCAGTAAAGGGGACGATTAATGTTCTTCAATCATGCAAGAAAGTATCATCCATCAAAAGAATAGTCGTAACATCTTCAATGGCTTCCGTTATGTTCAACTATAATCCTGTAACACCTGATGTTATAGTTGATGAAACATGGTTTTCGGATAAGAACTTTTGTGAGGAAAAGAAGGTATGTTGGCTTCCAAGTACGCGTATATTTTTATCTCTTAGAAGTTGGGATTCCATACCATTATCTGGATTTACATTCCACATATCCACAATCTACTTTGAGAAAAATAATTTTTGTTTCTCAATGAATTTCCATCCAAAGGAACTTTATTTTTTATGCCTCAATATAATATTGCTAATGTGAGAGCACAGTTATCAACATTTGATTTTGTACAACTATCAATATATTAAAATTATGTAAATCACTATTAAATAAAAAATATTTTGTTCCTTGTAACTGGAGATTTTGAATTAATAAGAAGAAGTAGGACAAATAAATTCATTGGTGCTGCATGCATTTACTCTAGCTATTGGAATTAGTAAATTTTTCAGAAATAGATCCATTGTTTTGATGTATCAGTAAGTACTTAACTTTATTGACAATATTATGTATGTTAGAAAATTCATGTCTTAAGGTTCTTTATATGTATATTTATTTTTTATTATTAAAGATTGCATTTCTTGTTTTATATTCTTAGTGCAAATACATAAATATATTATATAGGGACAAAGATATTACACACTCACGGCAAAATCTCACTTTTGGTCCCACTAGATAGGGCCATTCTCACTTTTGGTCCCGAGCTTTACGGGCTCAACACTTTTGGTCCCAAAACCCTAATTTTTTAACAGAAGTGGTCCTGTTCCGTTAATTCTAACGGAAAACGGCACATGACAAGTCATGTGCAGTTAGTCAATGTTAGTCAACTGTCAATTTTTTTTTTTTTTTTAAATGCGCCAAAAAATATTTTTTTTCTATTTATATATGTAAATAACCCACAAACACTTTCATCTTTTTCTCATTATTTTATCTTGATAGCAATAGGCCAAAAGATGTCACAAACATATCAAATTGCTTAAAATATTGAATGCTATTGTCACAAATTAATGGTTTAAATGCATAAAATTCACCTGTATTTTAAAAATTCGGCTAAAAACCCTTTCCTATTTTAGAAATAAGTTGAAAAAAACCCCTCTACAAACTGACCGTTATGGCCTTACTTACTATACATTTTTTCTTATTTTAATGACTATTGAATCTTTTTTCAATAATAATAGTTCTAGATCTGACCAATTTATCGTAATTGTTGATTTTAAAAAATTGAAGGTTATATTTAGTAAATATATAATTATATAGTTTATTTTAATATTATAAATATTTTATTTTAATATAAATTAATAAATATATAATAAAATATTAAATTATTATTATTTTAAAATAAATTACCCTAACCCCCCCCCACACCCCCGCTACCTACCCACCCTTCCCCAACCCCTGCCTACCGCCCCTCCCCCGCGCCACCACAGCGACCCCCTCCCCTCCCGCACCACCCGAGACGGCGACGCCACCCTAGCAGAAGCTCTGGGCGGCATCGCCCAGTGGATCTGGAGACGGCGACGCCGCGCCCAGACCAGCGAGTCTGGGCGCGACGTCGCCGTCCCCAAAGTTGTTCCGGGCGTCGGCGTCGCCGTCGCCGCGCCAAATTCGAGGGCGATGGCGACCATCGCCTTCTCGGCGGGGGCGGCGGCGGCGATGGCCGTCGTCCCCAATTTTTTTTTCAATAATTGATTTAAAAAAATAAATATTAAAAAATTAAGTTTTTCTTCAAATTAAATTAAATTAAAAATTAAATTTTTCGTCTTAAAATTAAATTAAGAAGAATTAAGTTTTTAAAAAATTTGAGATGTTTTTAAATAAAATAAAAAAATGATTTAAATTTTAAAAAGTAAAAACTAGCCGTTGACCAGCGTTGACTAACGTCACGTGCCGTTTCCGTTAAGTTTTAACGGAACAGGACCACTTCTGTTAAAAAATTAGGGTTTTGGGACCAAAAGTGTTGAGTCCGTAAAGCTCCGGACCAAAAACGAGAATGGCCCTATCTAGTGGGACCAAAAGTGAAATTTTGCCACACACTCACGCACACGTGCACACATGCACATGCTTGACTTCTATACCATTTTAGAATAATTTTTTGGTGACTCTGGTTGTTAATTTTTCTTGGATAGTTGTTTTTTTTCTGTGCATATGGATTATAAGATGACTTCCACACAAATATATTAAGCGTGGTCACATTTGGAGTCTTGACGTTTCCACGGTTGACTCATAAGAATGTTAATAAGAAATAATTGCTTTTATATGATATCCATTCTTAAATTGGAAAAACGATATGGTAACTGTAATAGATACTGCTTGGTTTGGGTGAGATTTTTCCCATATGCAGATGTTTATGAATAAACTAAAACAGAAGAGAAATAATGTACAGCGGGAGAATTCCATTTTTGGTCCCTAAATAATACCACTTATTCAATTTGAGTCCCTAAACAATCACCAGTTACACTTTGAGTCCCTAAATAGGCACTCTTTTTACTGTTTTAGTCACTTTTATCAATGGTTCGTTAAATCAAACAGAAAAAATCACGTCCCACGCACGGATGTGAGGCTGGGAAGGAGGCACTGAAAAAAGTCATTTCCATCTGATTGAACGGTCAATTAACGGATATGACCAAAATCATAAAAATTTCCCAGTTCAGGACCAATAGTGAAGCAATGATTATTTAGGGATCCACAAGTGTCATTCTTCCAATTCCATGCTATATGCTAGATTTTTTACTTATAACAAAAACTACTTTACTTTCAGCAATGGTATGCTCTCTCAAAAACTTTAGCAGAGAAAGCTACATGGGAGTTTGTGGAAGAAAATGGCCTTGACTTGGTAACATTACACCTGGCTTTGTGATCGGTCCTCCATTACAGCCAACTCTCACTTTGACCTCTGAAGCTTTTCTGAATCTCATTAAAGGTATTCAATTTTCTTCTGTAGGCAATCTCAATTTTGGGTGAATTTTTTTGCTTGTTTAAGGGGAAAAAATCTGATGATAGAGGAGATCAAATTACTGAAGTATTGAGCAATTGCTTATGAATATAGATATGAAGTAGGTGGTGAAAATATTCACTTTCTCCGAATTCAATTGTCTGCGTATCAACTATTGAGTAACACTTTTCAGCTAATTTGCAGGAAAAGAATTATTCGCTGATGGAGTCTACAGAATTGTTGATATTAGAGATGTTGCTCTTGCACATATTCTAGCATTCGAGAATCCTTCTGCAAGCGGCAGATATTGTTTGGTTAAAAGAGTGACTTATTCATTCGAAATACTGGACATATTGAATCAGATTTTCCCTTCCCTCCCTTTCCGCCAAAGTAAGTTTTTTATGTCTCTAAATGAGCTTTACCCCTTCCAAATTGCAGTGTTCATTTAGGTTTTTCTTTGGGAAACCACAAGCATTAATTTTTCGGCACCTAATAGGAAGTTATTACACACTAGCTTGAAGAAATATGACTTTTGGCACCATGGCCAGAAGTAAAAATCGTGGCAAATATTGCTCAGCGGCTATTATCTGATGTTTTTGCATGTAGTGCCCAATCATTAACTGTAGCTAAAAAATATGGTAAATGTTTCAACCATAACTAAGACCATGGTAATATCGATTAATTGTGGTCAATAGTTAAGTTTTCACATTATATTGTTTTGACCATAGTAGATATTATTGATTTATTATGATTTTTAAACGGTAATCATGAAAATACATGCCTTAAAGTAATGGACCAGGAGGACTAACTATTGTTCCGCCTTTTCCAACTTCCTCGTATTGCAGAAGGACAGAGAACTTGCCTGCCAGGCCTCCTTACCAAGTCTCAATAGAGAGGGCAAAAAGTTTGGGCATCAATTTCACTCCTCTTGAGGTAAGCCTCAAGGACACCGTAGAATGTTTGAAGGAGAAGAACTTACTCAGTTTCTAAAATCAAGACTATACTATAGATGTAATGATAATTCATGTAAGAAATGCATCCATCAACCGTTCTACTATTTAACTTGTATTGTACTGAAATTATGTGTATAACATGAGAGCCTGAATATAGGCACAATAATGGATGAGCAAGATGTTGGACGATCTAAATTACAAAGTCTGTTTATCTTCTTAAAAAATTCTTTTTGTATCCCTTCTCTTTTTCTTTAGTTATAGTAGAGATAATTACATTCCCTCTCCTAAGGTTCATTTGTAATTACATATAGGCTTCTGTGGTTTGAAAAATTACACCTAGTACTCTTGTCATTCACTTCCGTCTAATAAATAAGTCATTCCATTAGTCAAAATTCACCGAATTTGATGATATTAACAAAAAAACAGCTAAAAATTTATATTTACTCTCAATTAACTTATTATTAAGTTTATTTTGAGTCGTTAAAACACATTGAATATGTTTTGACAAGTGCTGAGTTTAATAAGATGCAAGCATATGTTCTAGCTACTTGAGTAATAACAAAATCCTATCCAAAGAGTTTAAAAGTAGCGTACAAGAATTTGAACAACTCCTATTAAAATGGTTCGGTATAATTCCCCAACATCTAGTCGTGGAACAATTAGTCATTATTGTTGTACTTGTTCAATAATGCAATGTTTGAAGTGTCATCGATCATGATGCGATTAGCAGATGTCAAGAGTTATAAAATCAATTTGAAATCAAAATAAATTGTTAAATATTATTGATTCAGCAAATGTCATTTGACGCTTAAAGAATGAGTTTATAGGTATCCACGTTCTAGAGTATTACGTGTCTTTCATCAATGGATTTGTATTTGGATTAAATCTAAGGGTTGGGTTTGAGTTTAGTTTGGCGCATAGATAGAGAGACGTGTAATTTGTTCTAAAGATGTTTCTTTTTTTTTTTTTCTTTTTTTTTTTTTGAGAGAAGATGATTTTTTAGTTTTAGTTTTAGCATAAGATCACACCAATTAGAAGCATCCCTCAAGCCTTAACGCAGTTTGTTTTTGGGATAAATATTCATAAGTAGAAAACAAAATTCAAAAAAGTTCTTTAACAAAATTATTTACTGAAATCAAAAAATTAAATCAATTACAAAACAAGTGTCATATACTTATATCACTTTTGTTAAATTATATACTAATAACATTTATTATATAATTAATTTTAATTTATTTTGAATAAAAAATTTTCGTCATTTAAATTAGCTCTCCCGTTCACTCTCTCAAGGTCCCTCCAACAATTGAAACATGTTTTTTGTAAGCAAAATAAATAAATAAGAAGTGGTGGGTACGAATGGCTTCCAGCTAACAACCCACAAAAGAATCTTTCGGAAAAGACGACAATCCCAGTAATAATTGCTGCAACAAACAAACAAAGATCATCAGACAGCCAGGGCCAGGGGAGTTAACAACAAAAGGAAAAACCTAAAATCTCACAAAATTAAGGGCGGGGTGACGAACGTACGGTACTGTCGGCTCCACTTTGTCGTTGTTCTTCCTCATCGCTAGCCACAATCCACAAATTCATCTAAAATTTCTATGCATCATCTGCTAGTTCGTTGCTACAATTCTCTCAGTTTATAAAAAAAAAAGAAAATCTGTTTGCTGCTAGCATTTCACACACACACACAGAGAAGATGAGCGGAGAGGGAAAAGTTGTGTGCGTGACGGGAGCGTCGGGCTACGTCGCATCATGGCTGGTGAAGCTGTTGCTGGAGCGCGGTTATACTGTTAAAGGAACTCTTCGCAATCTCAGTCAGTTCTATTTCTCTGTCTACATATATATTATTCAAGTTGTTGTATGAACACATATAATTCACATGTATAGGCCAATCCTGATCAATAGCTAAAGAGAACAACACCTGAATGGCTGATAAGCCACTGGAAAGAAGGTTTCAAAATAATCCACGTCGTACGTAAAACCATATCAGGTGTTGATGAGGAGGATCGATCAGTCCTCTGAATCACACTAGAAATAGCATTAATGCCTAGTCGTTTTACATGTATATATGAAGCATTTTGTATGTTACAGATGATCCAAACCAAATACTTCACCTAAAGGCGCTTAACGGAGCGGACGAGAGGTTACACTTGCTCCAAGCCGACTTACTTGAAGATGGATCCTTCGATTCCGTGGTTGATGGTTGTGAAGGTGTCTTTCATACAGCTTCACCTGTTCTCTTCTCAACAACTCACCCACAGGTTCCTAGTTTTTTTTATACTTTTATCCACTATCCTTTGTTAACATACTTTCTTTTGTCTTCTTGTAATATTTTTAATTATACATATCATAAACTCAGTTGCTGCCGAGGATCAATGTTATAGTGTTGTTTTTTTTGGGAACTTGATTCAAGAGCTTGAGCTGTATGTTGTATTCTGTCTTAATATCAAGGTGAAGAAGTAATTTATACCTGTCGTCTATTTAATTAGTCAACACGGTCCGTCTTCATATCCCTTTTATAGCACATTTATATGTAAAAACTGGATTTCATGTACATATAGAAACAACTTTGTATATTTAGTACATGTCTCTGTTGAAGTATAATTGGGAAACTGAATGTGCTTAGATCATTAGTTGCAGGGAAAGAAGCTAAACAAATGTAGAATTACGGACATTTTGATACAGAAATCAGAATTTTCAAGTTGGTTTTGTAGATTCGTTTTCGTGATCTTTTCTTGTCCAAACTTGTTTTAGACTATACACAGATTCATAGCAACTCTATCATTTACATCTGTGCACAATTCAGGCAGAACTGATACAACCAGCAGTGCAAGGAACACTTAATGTCCTTAGATCGTGCAGCAAAGTAACATCCGTTAGGCGAGTAGTGGTGACAGCCTCTATAGCATCAGTGACGTTCAACAAGAAAACAAAAGGACCTGATGTTGTAATTGACGAGACTTGGTTTTCAGATCCGGTGTTCTGTGAAGAATCCCAGGTTTCAGCACCCTTCTAAAACACTGTATATGCATATAACTACATAACAGAGAATTAGCCTGTTTGCGTTATGCTTCTAAGTTCATGGACTTGATATTAGTAAACTGAAAATGCTTCTAGCAATGGTATGCCCTCTCGAAAACACTGGCAGAGAGAGCCGCTTGGAAATTTGCTGAAGAAAACGGCATCGACTTGGTTGTGATGAATCCTGGCTTTATGAGTGGGCCTATGCTTCAACCAACTCTCAATGTGACTTCCGCGATTTTCTTGGACCTGGCCAAAGGTAACACATGAAATTTACAAATTTTCTCATGAAGATACTCTTGTACAAGTTAAATCGACTTGATTTTCGTTTCTCAGGAAAGGAAGTGTTTCCATTGTATCATTTCGTGGACGTTAGAGATGTTTCTTATGCTCATATTATGGCGTTTGAGATCCTTCGGCTAGCGGCAGATACTGTCTTGTCGAAAGAGTACTAAAACATTCTGGAATCATGCAAATTTTGAATAAGCTTTATCCTTCCCTCAACATTCCAGTAATGTAAGTTTCTTGTGTTCAAATTTATTACTTGTCGGAACTGAGCATTATAATAAACCTAGGATGATTTACATTATTGATGTGGTAGAATCATATGTTCATGTCTTTCAATCTCCAAATATGATCATTACATTCTTGTTTAATATTCCAGAAGTGTACAGAGGATCCAACCCATGAGGTCTCAAAGAAGAAGGCAGAAAGCTTAGGCATCAATTTCATGGCTATGGAGGTGAGCTTCAAGGACACTGTTGAAAGCTTCAAGGAGAAAACTTTCTCACTTTATAAAAATCAGTCAGAGTGGCAAATGTAGGCAGTAGGTTTGACTATGTTAGCTCAGTGAGCTTCAAATTGACAACAAAATTTATCATAATTTTAGTTGGGCTCATGATTTCTCTAAGTATATATGCAAAAGTATTGAATATATTAGTCAAATGTATGACTGATAAAATGGTCAAAAGCCACGTGAAATGAGCGAATATTTCGTTGAAAAAAAAAATAATAAATTATTTTTTGTATTTCAAAAAATGAAGCAAATTATTTCATATCAATGGTTTAGATAGAGGCATAATTTGCTTTATTTTTCAAAATGTAAAGGTCATTTGCTATTTTATGTTTTGCTATTTCTTATATCATATGGGGGTAAATTGCATTTTTTTCCTGATAAAATATAGAAGCCAATTAAATTATGCATGGCTCGTAGATTTTATTTAATTAATCTTTAAATTATTCCAATCCAATAAATAAAAAGGTAAATTAAATACTTATGATAGGATTACATTTAACAACCTTTTATTTGTTCTATTAATCTTTTCTTTTTTTTTTCATAACCATTTTTTCGGTTTTATATTATTTATTTAAATAATATATATATATATTAAAATAATAATAATAATTGATTTTATATGCATATTGGAGTGCACAAATGAACACAACAACATCCCTAAAAATAAAAAAAATTACAACAATTCTTTCTAAAATTTAATATAATTACGAATATTCCCTTATTGTTTGAAAAATTACAAATACCCCCTGGTTTTAACGATCATCTAACAATTAACTTATTTTGTTAGGTTTTCATCTATTTTTGTGGTGAACTGATCAAAATACCCTTATGAATTAAAAATTATACTTTTATTTATTTTTTAAAATATTTTGAAAATTTTAATTTTTGAAAAATCTTCATTTACCCCATCTGATTTTTTCATAAGTTTTAATTTTTTTTAAAAAATAAAAAATATATTGAAAGGTCAAAGTTGACAGTTTTATACCTCCAATCAAAAATTACATAATTTTATCAAAATATCAAGAGATATTTATAATTTTTCAAACAATAAGGAGGTATTTGTAATTATCAAATTTCAGGGAAATAATTGTAATTTATTAAAAAAGAAAAATTAAAAAAAAAATGAAGACAACAGCAGAGCAACCCAGCTGTTTTTGACTTCATAGGAAAGACCATTCTAAGCTGAAACTCCAATCATCAATTCTCGCCATTTTTGAGCCTACTCTCTCACTATAGAATCCGAAACGACAGATAAACAATTTCCCTTTACACGCTTTCAGAACATGAAACCCAACGAGAATTCAAACTTCTTCTTCATCACAATTTTACTCCTCTTACTATCATTATGTTCCTCGGTTTCCGTTCAAGAATCGGAGGCGATAGCGTCTTTGGTCAACAGTTTGGATGCCCAGAAGCCATCTCCATCGGAACAAGAATCTGCTGCCAGAGGTGTTCTCCGGAGACTGCTTCCCACCCATTTGTCCAGCTTTGGATTCAAGATTATCACAAAGGTATTTATAATCTCACGTCTATGTTTTGGAACCGAATTTTCAATTCTGGGTTCCTCTTAATAGTAATGCTGTCCCTCTATTTGAAGTGTAGATGTTTTGTTTTCTAACTGTACATTTTCGCTTTCTTGCGTTATAAGAAGCGTTGGTCTCTTACGAAAATTTTATAGGTATTTAGAACATATTAACACCCATATACTGTCGGATGATGTTTCAGTTCTATGCATCTCTTGTTGTAAACTTAATTACAGGTTTGGAATGGCCGTTGGGAAAATTTTCCCTTTCGTAACTTTAATATAAGCTTAATGTCTGTCGCTACTTACTTTCCTTTTATCTCTTTTTGTGATTTATTTTACTGAATCCTCTATTATTTTGGAGAGAATAGAAGTTAGAACATGTCTTGAGGAACAATTTCCTTAAGTATTATGGTATTATTATTAACTTGTGAAGTAGCAATGCTGTAGAAACAACTCGTTTCTAAAATAGTTTGATTTCTTGTGAAGTGGACACTTGAAGTACTGGTTAAAAAATCATAGGGAGGACTTCTTTCACATGTATATAGAACTGTGAAATGATAGCTGTGTTTTTCTGGTCAAAGTATAGACAAAATTCTTAGAGTTGATGTATCCCATACTTTAGTGGGCAATTGTCTTTTTGCTAAGTAGTTTCATATTTTTACTATATTTTTGAATAATCTGTAATTGATCTCAACTATTAGGATGCCTGTGGGGGAAATAGCTGCTTTCAGATTAGCAATTACAAGAGTTCAAGTAAAGATTCAGCTGAAATAATGTGGGTACAAACTGATATATTTCAATCTTTTTTCTCAAGATTTATCCCATTGAAGTATTTTTCCATATTTCTTTTTTGTGTAGTTCCATTTTGCTCTAAACTTCCTTTATAGAAACTAAGGATCAGTTTCTTTTTCTTTCTTCTGTGAATATGATTATCTTTTTCAACACATTTCTTTCAGAACCATAAGCATAAAACCACAACAAGGGGACTGATAAAAAGGGCTACCTTGTGAGAAAAATTAAATTTTGGGTCTATTGTTGTCGTATAACAATATATTGATACTCACCCGTAATTGGGTGTCTCTACCTTATGAAGCTTCTGAATACACCCTCATGTGACCTTGGTTCTAATCTTCCTTTATAGTTTGTAATGAGGATGAGCCATTTTGCAGTGGTGAAATTTCTTCAGACAATATTTATTTCATGTCATTAAACTCATCCCACTGATTTATGCTTATATTCATATGGAAGTTACTACGTGTAAAGCTCAAGCTATTTAACAAAGGGTGAAAATTAGTTTATTTGTCACTTCAACATGCCACCTCAGAGATAGACGACACACTCTGATGTTGAGCAAGCAGAGATTTCAAACTAAATGATGTGCAGATTTAATCTCGGCAAAGTTGCTTGCTCTAGTAACCTATTGAAGCATTCAACACAAAACTAATTGGTAACCAATGAAGAGGCTACCTTGGCTACAGGACCATTCAGATGATAGAAAGCTAGTTCAACATGTCTATCCCGGTCTAGCTTTCCTTCATATTAAATACACACCATCAAGTCTAAGGGTTTAATTACCAAGAGGAGGAGGTGATAAATTGATGTTTATACTAGCTCTTAAAAATGTAATTTATGTTTTTCTACCCCTCGCATAAAAAGTTGAATGATGATGCTTTCATGATCAGTATTTTTGATCTATCTCCTAACTTAGGATAAAAGGAACTACAGCAGTTGATATCACATCAGGACTTCACTGGTATTTGAAGTACTGGTGTGGAGCTCATGTTTCTTGGGACAAGACTGGTGGCACTCAACTTGGTTCAATTCCCAAGCCAGGATCACTTCCCCCTGTGAAATATGAAGGTGTCACTGTTCAACGTCCAGTGCCGTGGAACTATTACCAGAACGTTGTTACATCTAGCTGTAAGAATTTCTGTTGACCCTTGACCCCTAAAATATCTTGTAAATGTGTCTGAAAATGTAGATGCATTATCGTTGGCAACCTGTCTGAAAATGTAAATGCATTTAGAGCTGAACTGGGTTGAGATTCATTGCATTTAAGTTCCTTTAGCAACGGACATAAAAATATGTAATTAATTTAAAAGTTACTGTTTTAATTTTCTTCCAGGGCGCTGGCTAATCTGTTCTATAATGAAACTCTATTATGGATGCTGTTGGTAGTTTTGGTGTAAGCTGGTGTTATTTTTGTCTCCTCTGCATTTTTTATCATTGTGCTGTTTTGATAGATCACTGCAACTTTCGGCATTTTCTATAAGGTTCATAATGGAGAAAAAGTTTACAACAAGCTGAAACCAGATCGATGTTTATCCCGCAGGCACTTTTTGACGAGTCTTCAATCTTCTTGTCCATGTTGTAGCAGTTCTAAGGGTCTGAAATATGATATATATGGTAAAAATATGGTTTACAAGATATTATGTTGAATAGATAGTCTTCCCCCCTATCTGGTCATTGGTAAAAAATAGAGAATACTGATGAAAGAGAAGAAAGAAAATGAGTAGTGCTGAAGTTTAATAAAAATGTAATTTTGGGTGGTCTTTACTGGATCATCTTAAAGAAGTAGCTCTTGGTACATAAAACGTACTCTTTTTACTTCTTTGCTTGACATTTTCTTTGGCAGATCTTGGAGCATATCTTGTTGCCATATGAACTTGTGAAGTTCAAGCAAGAACACTTTTCATGTGTCAAATTACTTCTACTGAAAAGTTAACTAGAACGCAATTATTTTCTGTGTCTGTACTCAAATCATTGTTAGCACTTTTCTCACATTTGGCCATTTTTGATAGTTTTGGTCCTAATGAACCGAAAATGAGATATACTCTAGTGAGAAGCTAAATGTGTAAATGGAGTAATTTACAGCACTTTAACCTATAGTTACAGTATCAAAAATGTAATTTTGCCTTTTAAGTTTTTAGCAATTAATACTTTATTTGATGATTAAATAATTTCTGGTACTCTGTAAGGTTGCATAGAGATTCTAGTGTTTACTTATTTTGTTACAGTTTTTGGATGTTGAACTTCTTAGACCCTAATTGATATATATATACACACACACACGCACACATATATGAATGTTTGTATGTGTTTTGGACTCGAAACTTTGTGATCTGCTAAGATGTATGAGGGGCATTCTTTTATTTTATACATGCTTCTGTCAATAGCTTAACGGAATTCAATTGGCTATTTGCAGATTCCTATGTTTGGTGGGATTGGGAAAGATGGGAAAAAGAGATTGATTGGATGGCACTTCAAGGAGTTAATCTGCCTCTGGCATTTACTGGACAGGAAGCCATTTGGCAAAAAGTTTTTGCAGTATGTTTTTCATATATTTTTCCACTCTTGATTTTATCAGTCTAGTTTCTCAGTAACTGTCTGCGTCCAATATTCCTTGCATTTCCTGAACTAATTTAAACCAGTGAATTTTCAACTTCTTGAGAATCTGTTTATGTGTTACTTTTTTCTGGGACCACTTCACTTATGTACCGCCTATTGAAGTTGTAGCTATTTGGAACCCTTCATTGTTTTTCTTTTGCATTCTGCTTCTGCATGTTGTACACCTGGGATACTCTATTGCTTTTATTAATTTATTGCCATATCTTTGCAAAACTTACAGTCTCACTTAGTTGAACACACTCAAAAGTTTGAATAATTTTTTCAACTTCATTTGCTTATTAATACTTGTGATGAATGTTAGTCATTCTAATTATTTTTGTTGATGTCTTAATAAAAGCTTCCTACTTCTGATTCTCATTTCTGGTAGCAGGAATTTAATATCAGTAAGCAGGATTTGACTAATTTTTTTGGTGGACCTGCCTTTCTTGCTTGGGCACGTATGGGCAACTTACACGGGTGTGCACTTTTCTTCCCTCTTTCATTGATATTAAGTTTAGGTCTGTTTATTGATGTTTGGAGGTCCTATGGATAAGCAATAAGATGATTGTCAACAAAACAACGGGGGAAACTTTTCTTTTCTTAGTGTTTGTACCCTACACTATTGGTGAAATCCCTCTTTATGAACTGAAATGATGAGGTAGGTAGCGCTAAAACTCAATTACTATTTTGCTGGAGCATTTATCTAATTCTTTAAATATGTATTGCCCATAAGCTAATATGTTTGTACATCAATAAACTAGCCTGGTACAAGTTTAGTGCAAAGTATGCTTCCACTTTATAATGATGACGAAAAGCGAATGTAAAACAGAAAGTGATATCATGCTCCATTAGCACTGAGAAAAGAAAGAAAAAAGGAATGTTAAGGCCATAGAAACAACATCACAGTAAAGTATTGCCTTCACAATGTAGGTGAAACTTTGAGATCTATGCTCCTAAGAGTTTCTTCTATGACCTGCAGATTCCATATGGTATATATGATGATATGTCTGTCTAGACCTTTAGATATGGCCACGAGTATTGAATCTAGATAGAGAATCATATAACTATTAATTTCTGCAAGGATTTCGATATGCATCATTCCTTTGTTGGCTTGCTCATTACTTTGGTTGTGAGTTTTGGCAAGTTTAAAATATTACCTACTGATCGTTAAATTTTAAAAATCAATTCTTTATTTTTTGGTATAATTACAACTTACATGATAGTTGTGGTACTTTTTCTTTGATTTAGGAGTGATTTCCTCCACTGCCATTTTGTCATGTGCAGTTTACTTATATAAATATAGGTGGATATTGTAATATTTAATTAAAAGAAATTAATATGATTTAGCCCTTAGGGCTGTTTTCTTAGATGTAGGTCAAGTGACTGAACCACGTAACCTTTGTATTCTTTGTTTTCTCCCGTCACCTTATTTATTAAAATTTTACGTTACATCCTCTTCATCTTTTCATGTCGGCAATATGTTCTTTCTTTTCTGCAATCAGAATTTATGAAGGAGCTTTTTGTGATGTGACATTTTGCATCAACTGTACCTTTCTCGATGCTTGTTTTGAGGGAATGATAGAAAAGGCATGTTTCACTCACTTAATTCCAGTTCTAGTACAAAGCTTAGGGAATTTGCTTTCTGCCTCTATCGTCTTTCTTTTAATTCATCCAGAGCTTAAGCTCCAAATCATTTTACACTGCAGGTGGGGTGGGCCATTGACGCAGAATTGGTTAAATAAACAGTTGATCTTGCAAAAGCAAATATTATCTCGAATGATGGAGCTCGGGATGACCCCAGGTATGATTCGGTTTCAAAAGCATATGCAGATCCTGCCTCAGCCCCCTATTCTTGCTTTCTTTTCATTTTATCTGTATGCTATTTTGTAACTATATAAAAAACTGAAAGCTAGCAATTTATATTTTCCTCCATCTTTCCCATCACTCCAATGTACACTGATCAACCCAAATACTGTGTCTTCTGATAGTTCTTCCGTCATTTTCTGGGAACGTTCCAGCTGCACTCAAGGCAATTTTCCCCAAGGCAAACATAAGCAGACTTGGGGACTGGTATTCCTTTTTCTTTTTAGGACTCACTTTTAAACTGTTTTCATCCATTGTCCGCCTTCACTATTTTTTATGTTTATGTTATCATCTTTTTCTAGTATGCTTTAAAGAAGCAGGGGACAATGGAATTCCTGTTTCTGTACTCTTCAAATGTTCCTGATTTTATTTCCTTTTGCTTCATTACATTTGAAATGAATATTAAAGTGTAAGGGGGGAACCATAAAAACCAAATACAGATATTAACATTCACATGCAAATTAAAAGTACCATTATAGATGAATAAAGGTTTCCACATCTTTAAGAAAATCTCTGTCAAGAGATAATTTTCTACTAATTTAGCTCAAGGGGTAGAATGATCAGTAGAAAGTATAAGTTGCATCTTCTTGGCCGATGAGTTTTACCTTTAACTTCGTCCGATTTTTAAGATTTTATAAAATGACAAGTCTTTCCTGAAAAATATAATAAAATCTTTTGGAGTTCTACCAATGCCTGTCTATGGAAAATATGTCAATGAAAAGAATCATTTAAAGACTAATTAAAAATGATGTTAATTCAATTCCTTTAATTCCTAAAGCAACCTGAGAAGTTTGCCAATGCAAGAGCCAGAGATGACAAATGAAGATGGATCTATTACTGTTTAAGCCAAGGTATAAACCCATATCTTATCGCAAAAGAGTACGTCACCTCATGAGCATATAAAGAGAATGACTGAAAAGTCTATTAACTCTGTTCATGAGAAGGGTTTCACATCAAAACAAAGTGAGGACAAAAGGATCTCCAAAACCTTCTCCAACTAATTAATGTAACTGTCCATGTTAGCTTATAGTATAGGAATTATGATAGAAACAGACTGTTTTCGTAATCCTCCATCCATACAGCTTACTGCATTGCAATTGAGTTTTATGGTAAATATCCTTCTCATTTTGAGATCAATTTATGCTGCGAAACATGCTTTAACTTCTTCCCATTTTGCTTTATTGTCCTTACATTGGATAAGGCATGTTACTTCATCTTTTGGAACCAATAGTATATGATCTTTGTTATTCCTTTTAAGATTGAATTGCAGTTGAGCATTTGTTTGTTTTCCTGGGAATCACTGAGTTACATAATTCAAAAGTCTATTAGTATGTTACTTTTGCTGATTTTATATTTAGTATAACAAAGTTGTTTTCTCCTTAATTACAGGAACACTGTTGATGGTGATCCACGATGGTGCTGCACTTATCTTCTAGATCCTTCTGATCCTTTGTTCATCGAAATTGGTGAAGCATTCATGAAACAACAGATTAAAGGTGAATTATTCATGGAGTATTTGATTACCATGTTTTGGCTTGAGTGGCTCAAATTTTGTATCAATAAGGTGGTATCATAGACTTTCTTGAAACTTTAGGAGCACTCTGGACCTGGGGGGTTAATGGAATTCTCCCACTATAAGTATTGTTCATTGCATGATCCAAAGTTTTGTGATCTTTTCGCTAGTTGATCATTTAGGTTCCTGGTTTTTACTCTGACAGTAATATTTTGATTTTGTTCAAATGCATTTCTTTTTATGCCATTTCCTATTATGATCCATTAATATCTTTTTCTTGGTTATACATTTGTTGCAGAATATGGAGATGTCACAGACATCTATAGCTGGTATGTTCTTTCCATTCCACTTGGTTATTTGCTTTATTTTGCCCATGTATTTAATGGGAGAGGAGAGGTTCCTTATACTTCTACATTCTGTTTGAGCTGGGATTTTAGTTTTATCTCCCAGTGTTCTGATTGTAATTTGAGGCATATATCTGAATTGATTGGCATCTTAAGTATTAATAATCCTGCTTGTCCTTAAATAACATCTTAAGTATTTTCCTACTTATCATTAAATTACTTTTTGTGTGCAAGACTAGTCAGCCAATCAAAGGTTACTAAGTCTTGCCTACACTTAATAACATAAACAATATATGTGGATTGTTGCCCTACTTGGTCATTGTATGTTAGCTTCCTATTGTGGGACTTTGCTTGAGATAGCTAGGGTGGAACATGGAATACAAGCTGGAGGGAATATAAACAACTTCACACCCTGCATAATAGTTTTAACAGCCCATCTCTGATTAGTGAAGGGAAAATGGTGTGCTAGTTACTATATTAGTTGATTGGCTCTAGTAGTGTAATCGGTACACCGAACTGAACTGGAATTGTGTTTAACTGGAAAATTACTACCAAATACCAGACCACTTTAACTTGTTTTGTTTGTTAATTTTATGAAATAACTTTTATAATTTCTTACAGTATCCGTAAATTGAAAGTTTAGGAAATCTAACAAAGAAGGTTAATTATTTCCTCTTTTAGATGCCGAACCAACCTTGCTCACCTGCTTCTATGAAAATGAAAACAGTCTCTAGCATCCATAAATCTCATAAGCAAGCCATATCATTAATTTTGGAAATTGATGACTTACATTTCGTCTAGTCTACTGTTAGGGTTTTGAGTTATTTGATAATATGAATTGCTAGCAAAGTTATTATATGTAGCTTTCAGTTGAGACATTTTCTGGAGGTCACTTTAATGCTTTATGCTATGATGAGAGGGGGAAGGGGGATGGCAATGATGGTGACAGAGGAATGCGAAGTTAACTAATGACTTTCGGGGGTTTTGAAGAGTATAATTCAGAGGAGGATTGACTCCATGAATTAAAATGCAATTGGGTATGCAATTTGGTGTGAAAAACTAATGTCTGAAACCACAATGACCAAATACACAAGTTTTTCAAACTCTAAAAGTAAATGCCAAATAAAATTGTGGTTGGGTTTAGTACATATCAGATTTATTCTTTAGTCCATAAAACCAGTTTAAAGATTTCTTGTTCACTGAACTGCTTACTTTATTCATATACTAAAGCGAACTTGATCCTCATTTTGTGCATTCATCATTCTGAACGAGGGATTATTATGGTTGCAGTGATACATTCAATGAGAACTCTCCACCTACCAGTGACCCGACATACATTTCATCTCTTGGTTCTGCAGTTTATAAGGCAATGTCTACAGTTGACAAAGATGCAGTGTGGCTAATGCAAGTATGTTGCTAACTTTGCATTGACTTAATCTCTCTCGCATGTCTAACCTACCCAGTCTTTGTAGATTATCCTTTTATATATACTCTGCGTTTCTCTTGTTAATATCTTGATGACAATTTTTATTCTTGGTAACCAGTGTTTCAAAATTCACTAGATAGCACGGTTGTTTCACATTTTTATTAATCGGTTATGTTGAGGATCAAAATCAAATCTGAATGCATTTGATTTACACCATTCTTGGGCTAGCAAAATAATTGATTTTATTAAGTTGATATGGATGATTTCTTCCATATTGTACTTCTCACATGTCTGTTATACCCATATATATATAAAGGTGATATCGAAACTGTGATGATTAAAGAAATGATTTAGCCATTTTAGAGTTTATCTCAGGTTAAACGGCCAAATCATATTGTACATCTTGTATTTGGTACTGTTGCTAGTTTTGGTGGTCTGAAATGGAGGGTTATTATGAGTTTATGGCATGGGGTTTGTTTCTATTGCCACAATGGTAATAGCTTGAAAAGAACCTTAAACTGCAATGACATATTGTGAAAGTTAACCCTTATTATTCTTCTTAATTTGGGAAGTAGCAGAGGAAGTATTATTGATAAACCAGAATAATAAAACTACCTCCATGACTTTAGAGCTAGTTTTACTATTTTGATCCATCCCATTGTGACAGTTGCAACAATATTCTTTCTATGACAACCTTGTGAAGAAAAGGGAACGTAGATAATTTGACTTGGATGCTACAACCGATTCCCTAATTCATGTGCCAGTGCTTTTTGTATTGAAGTATTACGTTGTTGCAGCTTTTTCTGTAATGAAACTAGTTGATCCGTCCATTTATTGATTTGCATATATTTGGGGAATATATACTCTTGTTAGTATAGTTCCTATAGTTCACACTGATCCTCATGAAACTCATTTTCAAGGAGCCTGCTTTCCGCGTTATTTCTTTCCCATGAGCTGGCAATAGTAAAGAGGCCCAATGATGAAGATGTTGGAACCTTTGTTTAGACTTTATTGTTAATAGTACTTTCTCATTCATTTTTATATTTCATCACGTATGATTTGTTTTTGTAAAAGGCGTTTGATAGGAAATATCAATACCTTTGTTATGGCACTATGTTTATTGCCAGCTTCTGTTTATGGTTGTATGTTCAGGCAAGAGTTCTTACTTCACTGATCATACAATTCAGATATTGCATTTCAATGCTATTGGATATTGAAGTTTAGATACCTGTCCCCCAATGGGCCGTCTCTAGGGCTTGACCTGGTGCATGCCAGTAGACCTGCTTTTACGTCTCTGTATCCTTCTTAGGATTAGCTTATTTTGCTGATATGTGTTCATGTCCAATATATCTCTGATATAACCCTAGGCTATGCTGCTCAGTTTTTAACCTTTCAATCTATTTTACAGGGTTGGCTATTCTATTCAGACTCAGTTTTTTGGAAACCGCCACAGATGAAGGTATGAGCTCCTAGAGTAAAGAAAATACTTTCACCTTCACTTTTCTGTGTTTCCAGATTGGGGGCTATCTAATCTTATAGTTTTATCTGGTAAATAAAATAATGCCTTGTTGTGCTTCATTCTTGTTAAATGGTGTTGACACTCTTTTTTCTTGTTTGTGATCTTGTAATAAATTGCCTGGGCAGGAAAGACAAATCGTGCTCTTTACCTTTTTCTAACTGAGTTGATTTCTCTTATAAGGACTATATAGACACATGTGTCTATCTTGTATTAATATTGATGGAAATTTTTTTCCAAAAGTGATCTTAATTTATACCTAGAAAGTACATTGTCTGCAATGTAGGTTCAATGTTTATGCAGGATCTCACCATAGAGATGCCCATATAATTAACTATGTAAAATGGAATGAAACAAGTAAATGCTGTAGGACTATGAGCTGCATACCAATGCCAACTGCCTTTGGGGTTTCTAACATATTGCCACTATGTAACTTGTACATGCGCAAAAACCTAATTAATGATCATCTGTTACATTCAAGTGGCTTCATATTTTCACCTGTCCTGCTGATTGATAAAATGGGTAAATCATTAGCAGAATAGCTGGAAGGACAATATAGGATTTCGAGAAACAGTAATCATAAATTTTTCCCTGAAGCTATGAGAACCTGGTGATAATACACATGGAGCCAGACCCCGTGGAAGATACTACAGAGGCTACTTGAACCTGAAGCACACTACTTGAGATGTATGTGCTTGTTATATGTTTGTTTCTCCAGCTCTGCGCTCCTCATTATTTGTGTAGTTCTCTCTTTGGCGTGGAAGGTGGAGATTTATGTTGATCTTTTCTCAACATATTCATTCTGCTTTGCCATTCTTAAGTTTTACAGCTACTATCTTATGATTCCTAAGATGATATAATTGTTGGGTTGTATGTTTCTTTCATACATGTTAATGATTTCTGTGAAGCTAAATTGTTGTTAACCTAGTTCTGTTTGACAGGCACTTCTACATTCTGTTCCATTTGGGAAGATGATAGTGCTTGATCTATTTGCCGATGTCAAACCAATTTGGAAATCTTCCTCTCAATTTTACGACACGCCTTATATATGGCATGTAACTGATACCGTTTGCTTTATCTATCTTTTACTGGAAAAAGGTTACTTTGTGACATTGTTTCTGTTATTTTATCATCCATTGGCTTCTGGTTGCTTAAATTCAATTCATGTTTTGGCTTACCATTCAGTGACATTATGTAACAGGTGTATGCTGCATAACTTTGGTGGTAATATTGAAATGTATGGCATATTAGATGCTGTGGCTTCAGGGCCTATTGATGCCCGTGTCAGCAAAAATTCAACAATGGTAAGCTCAAGTTGCTTTGTTAAAATACTATGCCTTCTACATGCTTATATAAAACACTCTGGAGAGCTCGGAAGTGTGAAATATATTTGATGTCAAAGCGTTCGAAGTAATTTTGGATTTTCATTTCACTGTAGAGTCAAGATATCATTGTAGTGACTACAAAACATAAGAGCACACTCAGACCATGTCAAGATATGTTGTGGTTACCTTGGGCTGCTCATCCTTGTGGAAATCTTTTCACTGCTAGATTTCCAAATGTTTTTCTTCCTTTTTATCCTTCTCGTATCTCAAAATATCAGATAATGTTTGGATTTGGGAAATTTTGACAATTTCTGCATACAGCATGAGTATTATTATTATTATTATTATTATTATTATTATTTATACTATATAAAAAGAAAAGGCATTTTTTTCTCACAAGTGGCGGTTATGACACCGCAACACCAATTTTATTGTTATGTGAATAATGCCCCTAAGTTAGTTTTCTTTTATTTTTTTTGGTTGCTTTCTTTCTTTTTTTCTTTTTAGAAATATGATGTATTGGTTTATATATTTTTTCTTATTCATAATATATTTTAAAATGTAAACTATTATTTATTATATGGACGCAGGGATTGCGTGCAACTGCGGCTAGTCCATAAAATGTGAAGCCCAATACTTTGATGTATCTTTACATTGAAGAAATTAGTCAGGCTCTCTGCCGAACTCCAATCTAATCTTCCCAAACTTGTCCTAACAATGTTCATTCTGAAACTTTCCTTGTTTCTAAGTGTCTCGATAAAACCAGTGACATATTTTATCCTTTTAGAAGTTCTATACTATATTATGTGCTAACCTAAAAGGAACTTCTACTACCATCAACTAGGATAGCGTGCATCGTGATAGAGCTTGTCACACTCTTTATTGCACTTTACCAAGATCCTGAGTCAGCTAGTGGTATAACTTGGTTTTAACTATCACTTTCATTTATTTGTAGATAAAAAGAGAAAGGGGCTGCTACATAGCACTGGGCAAGCGAGCAAGATTAATTAAAATATCTTAGTAGCTAAGCCGTGCAGAAGAACTTATTACAATATTGAGAATCAGTATTTGGCCATTTCTTATATTAATTATCACTGTGCATACCTGATAGAACTATTTCTCATGTAGCAGGCCTAATTCGCTTAACAGAATAATTTGTGGAAGTATGAACTTTACCCAGATGCTAAAGGCCTTTGTCTGTTATACTTCTGGCGATTATATACTCAGTAGTAACATGGACATCTAAGATTTTGAGAAAATGTTTTGTCTTTGTGTGGAACTTGTTTCGGCTTCAATTTCTGTTATAGTATTCTAATTGTCTTCTTTCAGGACAGATTGGTGTTGGCATGTGTATGGAAGGAATAGAACACAATCCCATTGTGTATGAGCTGATGTCTGAAATGGCATTTCGAAGTGATCCATTGCAACTTGAGGTAATAAATGTATTCTCATTTTACCAATCAGAATGTAGTACCAAGTAGCTCCACTACAAACTGTCTACGTATCCTGCTTGGAAGAGAAATCTTATGCTTCATTCCATGTTTCAAGCTGTTTCCATGCCTTTGCTGCATAATTTGTCATGCATGCTTTACAGTATTCTTGTGCATACAGTTTTTGTACAATCTGTGACCTTTTGTGAAATGTTGCAAAGCAGTCCTTGTCCCATATGTTGTGGATGAAGTGTAGGTTCATCTAGCAGGAAAACATCCATTGCGTGCAATAGGCTTATAGTCATGCTTACAAACTGAGCGGCCTCTGAAATGAATCCAACGTGTTTTAAATTAGTGAGGCCTAGCACTAAAGGCATCTAAATCTTCCAAAACCTTAAAAAAATGCGAGCTTTAAGCTGACTTTTGACATATTGACTGTGTTTTGGGTACTCAATCAGTTCTCTGAGTGGTTTTAACTATTTTGTCTTTTCTAGATTAACTTGGCTGGTATCTGCATATGACTTCGGCGTCATCATTTTAATCTAGAGAATTTCACAGCCCTTTTTGGCTGCTGACACTTCTTACTTCATAAGGTTCTCAACTTCACTTGCAGGAATGGTTGACAACCTATTCTCGCAGACGATACGGTAAATCTGTTCAACAAGTTGAGGCTGCATGGAAAATTCTTCATCGCACAATATATAACTGCACTGATGGAATTGCGGTACTTTTTTATTGATTAGTCAATTTTGATATGTTTGACAGTGTCTCCTTATTGGGTAATGAAGATATTCGTTACTGTGAATATCCTTGTTCCATACTGAGGCTTATGCAGTTATGCTTCTCTGTAGTCTCTCCATCACCACCATTATTAATGAATCCTGCATTTTGCATTGCTGAAACTATCAGAAATTATTATTTCTTTTCTCTGTTCTTTCAAATTGTTAACTTTTTTTAGTGTCTCCATATCAAAAAGAAAAATTAGGAGTATGTGGCAAATTAATCCAAATGCTGTACTACTTTGACCGCTTATGTTTTGTTTTAAAAGGACTGGTTGCATGCATTCTCTTGTTTTGTTATTTTCTCCAAGCATAAAGTCGCTCGATTCACATAAAGCAATATAATTAGATAATATATGTGTGTTAAATGTTCTACTTAGCAGAAAATGTTCAGAAATGTGAATTGTTTCAGATTAGTGAGTCATTACCTATGATCACTCATAAGCTTTTGGCAACTTCATTCACTGTGTTAGACCAGGCTCTTCCAATTATATCTAGTCTGTTCAATATAGCAGGTCCATTTAAACTACAATTTATAGGATCCTATTTTGGTTTCAGCATTCAGAAAATAATGCAAATAAAGGATAGAAATTGTTGAAGATATGAAGCCAGGCACCGTATTAGCAATAAAATATTTGGCCCGTATAGGTTAGATGGCAATAAGTGGCATTTTTGGAAACTATTCTGTCTCCAGTTGTGGCTGGTTCTCTGTATCCCCAAATGTATGTATCAGGGGTACCCAGAAAAGGGAATAGGATATGAGATGTGGCCAAACCACGGTGTTTTCTCTATTTGATTTTCCTTCTGGTCCGCTATATCCATTTCTTGTGACTTGGCTGACTGATACCAAAATTTAGGGTTGCCTTCCACTTGGATGACCTTAATGAAGTTTTCTGTCTGATTTGGCTTACTGAATGAGGCATTGTTATGAGATCAGCTTCCACTGTAGGATTAAACAGATGGCATCTCACAAATTCTCATTTTTTTGGGCACAACATCAAGTGTGCTTTACCAACTAATACCAGATAATGTATCATATGCATTATCGAGCAGTTGATTATTTCTCCATGAAGTTCACTGAAATTAATTTGTTTGAAAATTAACTTCATGCAGGACCATAACACAGACTACATAGTTAAATTTCCTGACTGGGATCCATCTGTAAACAACCAGCATGCTAGATCTGAAATCATTCAGAGGCATAAACTTGCGGGTATACAACAGCAGAGAAGGTTCTTCTGCGTGAGACGAGCTCTACCTTGCCTCGTCCTCATCTGTGGTATAACAATCAGGATGCTGTTAGTGCCTTGAAGCTCTTCCTTGATGCTGGAGATGAACTTGCTGAAATTCCCACATACAGGTAGAACTTATTGCCTTCCTAATTCATGAATTACTGTCCTGAATCACTGATGTGAACAAAATGCTTAAACCTTCCAATTATACAGAAAGCTATAGGGTAGAAGTATATCTTTCAGTTAAATGATCCACATGGCTACTATGGAAATAACATCACGTGGAGTACGGGAAGATGTTAAATCCATGGTTTTCACTCCAAATGCTTGTATATGAACATCAGGACTGATATCACTAATACTTGCTGATGCATTAATGAAAATTCTCCTATGTAACTTCTTGAATCGAGATAAAATGACAGCATTCAGGACATGCTTAGGCGACTATTATTCTAGTCAGAAGACCCTGTGGGTTTTTTTCAATCTCCTTGTGCAGTGAAACCTGCCAACTGAATATATCATACATGCTTGTGCTAGTTCTTCGTTAGCATGTTATTATTGTTTGACGAAAAGAAAAGGATGTGTTTATTGGGAAAATGGTGCTAAATTTGATCAAAGAAATAACTAGCAGGTGCAGTTATCTGCTTCATTGCTATCGAAATTTTACTGTTCTCTTGATCTTGTGCCATATTCCTAAAAAGAGTTATGTTGAATATTTTATCCAAGAAATAACTAAATGGTCCAAGTAAATACAGCTTCAACAATAGGGAAATATAACTTTTCACTGGAAGCCTGCCATATCCCTCTTTATAGTAGTACGTGCATAATACTGTCTGTAGACAAATTCCTATACACCCAACTCCGAACTCTGTTAACGTTACTTCCAAAAGGGAAGGTAAAAAAGTCATATCTTCTACTCATGGTGAAGGACACGGGAAACCTTTTGACTAAGCTATGAGTCATGGACTTAATATTTTCATGTACTGTCTCACACTTAACTTTGTCGAGGCCACTCCTTTTGTTTTAGCTAAGTCAGTCTCCTTTTGGTTATGTTCGTGCGTGGAGGAACCTAAGTAGGCTAATGGAAGAAAAGAGAACTAACATATGTAAGTTATAATTTGTAAAGTAAGATGACTTGTGTGTTTGAACACATAAATGCTTCGTTACAAACTTTGATGGTAGAAGTCATTTTTTATCCTTCAATGGAGAATGATTGTTTGGAAGTCTCTCCAAGAAGAATCCAATGAGACTCCTAGATATGGCAATTATTGATACTACAGCTTTATGTCATATCTAGTGCATTACTCTTGGATATTCTAGTAAAGAAGAATCTTCCCCTTACCTCCATGCACTAGCCAATGCAAAAGAATGGTGTTGGTGTGCGGGCTAACATTACTTTTCATAGTCGTGCCATTATGTTCTCTGGCACCCGATCACGTTTCTCTTTTGTTGCCTCGTTAAACACAGAAAGTACATACTAAACTTGTTTTCTGATTGGAGTTTTGAAATGTTCAGAGACTGACGTTCTTATGTTCTGAGACAAGTTTGGGAGTGATATCTTAGGATCAGCTTATGAAGAACTTCCCAATAATAATTCCTGTTTGTTGTAACCTAACAAGAAATGCAGCTGCTGCAATTTTGGGCACTAGCTGAAACTTAGAAAGGCTAGTTTGCTTCAGGTCTTGTTTGGACTTTGGAGTACTTGACTCAGTTTGTAGTATTTTCGAGATATAGACGTCCTAAAAATTGCATTTCTTATCACTTGCAGGTATGATTTGGTTGACTTAACAAGACAGTCGCTCTCAAAGCTTGCCAATGAGGTATACTTGAATGCAATACATGCTTTCCGGGATAAGGACCCAAAAGCTTTAAGTTTTCATAGTCTGAAATTCCTACAACTCACCAAAGACATCGATACACTTCTTGCTGCGGATGACAATTTTCTACTTGGCACTTGGCTTGAAAGTGCGAAAAAACTGTCGGTGAATGCAGAAGAGACGAAACAGGTTCGACTATCTTTTCTTCATCCCCCTCTATGGTAATCACTTGATACAAGTTTATTCTGATTTGGCTTGTCATTGCTTTCTTGGATTACATATGCTCAACATGCTGCTCCTATATTCAGTGTCTCGTTTTACTTTAAACTGAAAAAAAAGCACTTTAAGTTGTTGAGATTTGATGATACAAGTTATAGATTATGTGTACTGTTGTTCTTGATGAGTTTCCTACTATATTAATAGAACAAATTGACATATCTTTCTTTGTTCTCTTCTATTTGTGGCCGTCATTGTTCTGTTGTTTGTGTACAGAACTCTCACATAACTAAGTCAATTGAGCATTCATTTGAACATGATGGAGAATTTCTCTTCTTTATCTTAATCACGTTTTATCTATTTAGTATGAGTGGAACGCAAGGACGCAAGTAACAATGTGGTATGACAACACTAAATATGTGCAAAGCAAGCTTCACGACTACGGTATGTCAATTTCTTTCCTTTTTTTTTTTTTTTTTTCGTTGTTCTTTCAACTTTTCTTTGTTGAACTTCAATCATCACTAATTTGGTGTGGTTTGCATCAGCAAATAAGTTCTGGGCCGGCCTATTAGAAGCATACTACCTTCCACGGGCGGCGATGTATTTTAAGCGTTTGCTAAAGAGCTTAGAAGAAAAAGAAAAATTTAAGTTGGAGGAGTGGAGAGAAGAGTGGATTGCATACTCAAACAAGTGGCAAGCAGGCACGGAGCTTTACCCTGTAACGGCCTGGGGCAATGCCGTTGCTATCGCAAAGGAGCTATACCAGAAATATTTAACATAGAACGATCGGTGTTGCAATGTCGTCGATGAAGCATGTGCCAACATATTGCAAATAATAGCATCCTGAAATTAACCTCCCCCAAAACCTTCATTTTCTTGTAATGTTACTAGATAAATTATGTGCAAACATTTATGTACATTTATTTTCCACTTTCACATATTAAATTTTAATTTAAAATTTGTGTCGTATCTATTTGATTATATACATGCAAATACCGCATACTAGTAACAAAGAAAGATAACATAATACTGTGAAAATTTCTATCTATTTCGGTCATGTATCTATACTTTACAGATGGTATGAATTCGACAGTGCAAAAGAGGATACATCAGGCGAAATTGTGATCATAAGATGGATTTACAAAATACATGTATTATGGCCACCGGAAGAATGTAGTGGGGATCACAAGTAAAATTTAATTCAAGATAAGAATTTATTTTTTTTTCATAGTCTTATTTATAAAAATAACTTATTCTTAAAATTAGTATATTCTTTTTAAAAATATAAAACTATAATATGTATAATTGTTTATTGTTTACACCATGTAATCAATAACTTTGTCAATTATATTTTGGTTGTACATAACTACTATATTTCATTTGATATCAATTCCATTATGATTGTTACTGATGGTAGTTTTCAGTGTCATTATTGGTGAGGCGTATTTTTTTTTCTTTATTATTACTAGTTGTTTATAGCACGTTGTTCTCGTGTGTATGTAATAAATAATTATTTATGCTTAAAATGTATTATAAATAAAAATAAATTATATAAACCAATATATTATATTTAAAAAAATCAAAAAAAAAAACTAATTAAGCGATTTTATCAATACAATAAAATTTGATATTACTATTTTACAAAAAAACATTTTGTTTATGAAATTTATATATTAACATAGATAGATAGTATAGCATATAGATTAAAATAAGAATTTGAGTAGCAATAGTTGAAAATATATAAAAATATTTTTGGTGATTTTTAAAATTAATGTCGCAGTGTAGTAACTGTTTTATTTTGTGAATGAAAATAGAATTTTTTTTATATAATATAAAAGAAAAAACAGTGATGATTAGAAAAAAAAAACTAAATGAATAAAAACCTTTTTATCGAGCAACATGGGCTTTTTAGTTCAATAAAGCCCATAGTTCTCTCTTTTTTCCACTCTTTATTTGCCGTTACATTCACATTTTTTGATTAATCGAAAATTTTAAACAAGTTTGTCCGAATAAAAAAATCAAGGCAACGGTCAAATAGTATAAAGTGACGTTGCGATTAAATGACCTATTTCTATCTCAAAAATCACCCTGGCACACAGTACAAGAAAAATCAAGAAAATCAAGAAAATCTCTCAAAGAAGAATCGCAACCCACTCCGATGGTGAATTCTCAGACTCCTCGCCTGTCAAAGCATTACAGAACACTTGGATCTGTACAATAAATTTCAAGAATACCGGAAACCCATTCAAGAAACCGACAAGAAGTTGAGAAATCTGCCGAGTACTGGAAACCCATTCCAGAAATCGACAAGAAGTGGAAAAATCTGCCGAAAGAAATCTTTCGGAATTGATTTGGGGAGGAGATCTCCTTCCCGCATGATAAAGACGTTGAATCGGACGATGATGCAGCGCTCCATTGGCTGGTGAATGTGAATGACGATTTTCTCGAGATGGTTGATTTGTCATTGGATCAGTGTGAGAGGTTGCGGAGGAAGGAAAAGCAGAGTGGTGGGAGAACGATGAAAATTGATGATGATCAAGAAAACGGGTTTCAGATGGTTTACGAGAAGAGGCATAAGAAACTGTCAGGGGGATCGGAGCCGAAGGGGTTCGAGAACTGAAGGTGGAGGGTGAAGCCAAAGGTACTGTTATGTGAATAAAACAGCCGTTCGAACATGTGTGGTAGCAAAGGAGTGAAGGATGGGTTCGCGTTCATACATCCCCTGGTTTGTTCTTTAATCTTTTTATGCTATCACTTCTGATTTGTTACCACGTTGACTTGGGATTCTGCTTGCACTTTTGATGAATCTCGACGAGTTCACAAAAAACTGAATTGATTGCTTTGAGGAAGTGTTTGTTGGCAATGCTTTTAACTATAAGTTGTTTGTTTCCTTGAATCTTTATGTTTCTTAAAAATTAGTCATCAATTTTGTCACACAAGCATACCAACCAACTGTCCAAGAGGCACTCCGTCATGTTTAACTGTCTAATTTAATGCCAATTTAAAGGCACTATAATGATTAATAAGCATCATCCTTGACGCATGCTCTGGTGTTGCAAGTGTCTCTAACACCATCTGATCCAACACAAAATAATAGAAACAAAAGAGCCCTTGTCAGTTGAGAAATCTCTTTATACGGATCAAATGATTAAATAAGGTTTCTTGAAAATTAGTGTTGTGCTAGTTATGTGTTACTCTTACAATATTATACTTGTCCATGAGAATGGTCAAATACAGATAGATATAGTTACCTAGTATGGCTCATTGACTGCCTCATTATTTTACTGTTCATTCAAATTGCCAAAAAACAGAAAATCATTCTAATGATAATTTAATTTGCTTCTTATCTTACAGGAGAAGCTCTTGGGTCTGGACTTTGTGATAAACCTGATAGCATGGCAGTGGGGGGAGCTGTAAAACCTCTTCCAATCGAGGTTAGACCATTCAAACTTGCAGGATACTTGAAAGGGTTGAACCAGGTAACCATTAAATTTCATAGCTTATTTGTGCATTCTATTCTTCATAAATACACGTTGATGCAACTTATTTGTCAATATCGATATATATTTTTTGACATGGAAACACTGGAGCATGTACATTACGATAGGATTTTTCAAACATAATGCATGCTTACCCCCCATGACTTACAAATAAATCATTTTCTACATTGGAACACACCATTATTCATAGATAAATAACTTATGTTAGAAGAGCTTGAATCAATAGCTTGAGCTATTGACACTTGAATTAATCTACCATCTTTTTCTCTTTGGTTTGACCAAAAGAAGATGAAAACTATTAAATGACTCAGAAACATAACTATGCTTGCAATTCTCTTTATAATTACCTTTTGTCTAAAATTTGAACCAATTCTTAAATCTTTCTTACTATAGAACTTCCTTCTTTAAATTAACTTACATTTTCCTTTTTACAAAACTTCCTTGTTTGAACTAACTCGCATTTCCTTTATGCAAAACTTCAAATTTTTCTTTCTCCAAAAATTCCTTATTTAAACGAACTGCATTTTCCCTTCCAAAAAATTTTCTTTTCATCAATTAGCTTCCCTTCGCGATTCTAGTGTGCATAAAGAAATTCTTTTATTAAATTCTCATTTTGAAAAACTAGTCCCTTTTAAGAATTCTTAGTTTAAGCTACATTCTCTCTATTTTTCCACCGCAATGAATTAGCTTTGTTTCTCAAATTTTCATTTCTACAAAACTTCCTTGTTTGAACTAACTCGCATTTCCTTTCTGCAAAACTTCAAATTTTTCTTTCTCAAAAATTCCTTATTTAAACGAAGTGCATTTTCCCTTCCAAAAAATTTTCTTTTCATCAATTAGCTTACCCTCGCGATCCTTGTGCATAAAGAAATTCTTTTATTAAATTCTCATTTGAAAAACTTCCTTTTAAAATTCTTAGTTTAAGCTACATTCTCTCTATTTTTCCACCGCAATGAATTTGCTTTGGTTCTTAAATTTTCATTATACAAAACTTCCTTGTTTGAACTAACTCGCATTTCCTTTCTACAAAACTTCAAATTTTTTTTTCTCCAAAAATTCTTTATTTAAACGAACTGCATTTTCCCTTCCAAAAAATTTTCTTTTCATCAATTAGCTTCCCTTCGCGATTCTAGTGTGCATAAAGAAATTCTTTTATTAAATTCTCATTTTGAAAAACTAGTCCCTTTTAAAAATTCTTAGTTTAAGCTACATTCTCTCTATTTTTCCACCGCAATGAATTTGCTTTGTTTCTCAAATTTTCATTTTTACAAAACTTCCTTGTTGAACTAACTCGCATTTCCTTTCTGCAAAACTTCAAATTTTTCTTTCTCCAAAATTCCTTATTTAAACGAACTGCATTTTCCCTTCCAAAAAATTTTCTTTTCATCAATTAGCTTCCCTTCGCGATTCTAGTGTGCATAAAGAAATTCTTTTATTAAATTCTCATTTTGAAAAACTAGTCCTTTTAAAATTCTTAGTTTAAGCTACATTCTCTCTATTTTTCCACCGCAATGAATTTGCTTTGCTTCTCAAATTTTCATTTTACAAAACTTCCTTGTTTGAACTAACTCGCATTTCCTTTCTGCAAAACTTCAAATTTTTCTTTCTCCAAAAATTCCTTATTTAAACGAAGTGCATTTTCCCTTCCAAAAAATTTCTTTTCATCAATTAGCTTCCCTTCGCGATTCTAGTGTGCATAAAGAAATTCTTTTATTAATTCTCATTTTGAAAAATTAGTCCCTTTTAAAAATTCTTAGTTTAAGCTACATTCTCTCTATTTTTCCACCGCAATGATTTTGCTTTGGTTCTCAAATTTTCATTTCTACAAAAATTTCTTGTTTGAACTAACTCGCATTTCCTTTCTACAAAACTTCAAATTTTTTCTTCTCCAAAATTCTTTATTTAAACGAACTGTGTTTTCCCTTCCAAAAATTTTCTTTTCATCAATTAGCTTACCCTCGCGATCCTTGTGCATAAAGAAATTCTTTTATTAAATTATCATTTTGAAAAACTAGTTCCTTTTAAAAATTCTTAGTTTAAGCTACATTCTCTCTATTTTTCCACCGCAATGAATTTGCTTTGTTTCTCAAATTTTCATTTTTACAAAACTTCCTTGTTTGAACTAACTCGCATTTCCTTTCTGCAAAACTTCAAATTTTTCTTTCTCCAAAAATTCCTTATTTAAACGAACTGCATTTTCCCTTCCAAAAAATTTCTTTTCATCAATTAGCTTCCCTTCGATTCTTGTGCATAAAGAAATTCTTTTATTAAATTCTCATTTTGAAAAACTAGTCCTTTTAAAAATTCTTAGTTTAAGCTACATTCTCTCTATTTTTCCACCGCAATGAATTTGCTTTGGTTCTCAAATTTTCATTTTTACAAAACTTCCTTGTTTGAACTAACTCGCATTTCCTTTCTGCAAAACTTCAAATTTTTCTTTCTCCAAAAATTCCTTATTTAAACGAACTGCATTTTCCCTTCCAAAAAATTTTCTTTTCATCAATTAGCTTCCTTCGCGATTCTAGTGTGCATAAAGAAATTCTTTTATTAAATTCTCATTTTGAAAAACTAGTCCCTTTTAAAAATTCTTAGTTTAAGCTACATTCTCTCTATTTTTCCACCGCAATGAATTTGCTTTGGTTCTCAAATTTTCATTTCTACAAAACTTCCTTGTTTGAACTAACTCGCATTTCCTTTCTACAAAACTTCAAATTTTTTTTTCTCCAAAAATTCTTTATTTAAACGAACTGCATTTTCCATTCCGAAAAATTTTCTTTTCATCAATTAGCTTACCTTCTCGATTCTTGTGTGCATAAAGAAATTCTTTTATTAAATTCTCATTTTGAAAAACTAGTCCCTTTTAAAAATTCTTAGTTTAAGCTACATTCTCTCTATTTTTTCACCGCAATGAATTTGCTTTGGTTCTCAAATTTTCATTTCTACAAAACATCCTTGCTTGAACTAACTCGCATTCCCTTTCTACAAAACTTCAAATTTTTCTTTCTCCAAAATTTCCTTATTTAAACGAACTGTGTTTTCCCTTCCAAAAATCTTTCTTTTCATCAATTAACTTGCCCTCGCGATCCTTGTGCATAAAGAAATTCTTTTATTAAATTCTCATTTTGAAAAACTAGTCCCTTTTAAAAATTCTTAGTTTAAGCTACATTCTCTCTATTTTTCCACCGCAATGAATTTGCTTTGTTTCTCAAATTTTCATTTTTACAAAACTTCCTTGTTTGAACTAACTCGCATTTCCTTTCTGCAAAACTTCAAATTTTTCTTTCTCCAAAAATTCCTTATTTAAACGAACTGCATTTTCCCTTCCAAAAATTTTCTTTTCATCAATTAGCTTCCCTTCGCGATTCTAGTGTGCATAAAGAAATTCTTTTATTAAATTCTCATTTTGAAAAACTAGTCCCTTTTAAAAATTCTTAGTTTAAGCTACATTCTCTCTATTTTTCCACCGCAATGAATTTGCTTTGGTTCTCAAATTTTCATTTCTACAAAACTTCCTTGTTTGAACTAACTCGCATTTCCTTTACAAAACTTCAAATTTTTTTTTCTCCAAAATTCTTATTTAAACGAACTGCATTTTCCATTCCAAAAATTTTCTTTTCATCAATTAGCTTACCTTCGATTCTTGTGTGCATAAAGAAATTCTTTTATTAAATTCTCATTTTGAAAAACTAGTCCCTTTTAAAAATTCTTAGTTTAAGCTACATTCTCTCTATTTTTCACCGCAATGAATTTGCTTTGGTTCTCAAATTTTCATTTCTACAAAACTCCTTGTTTGAACTAACGCATTCCCTTTTCTACAAACTTCAAATTTTTCTTTCTCCAAAACCTAACGAACTGCATTTTCCTTCCAAAAAATTTCTTTTCATCAATTAGCTTACCCTCGCGATTCTTGTGCATAAAGAAATTCTTTTATTAAATTCTCATTTTGAAAAACTAGTCCCTTTTAAAAATTCTTAGTTTAAGCTACCTCCTCTTTGTTTTCCCCCACAATGAATTTGCTTTGGTTTCTAAATTTTCATTTCTACAAAACTTCCTTGTTTGAACTAACTCGCATTTCCTTTCTACAAAACTTCAAATTTTTCTTTCTCCAAAATTTCCTTATTTAAACGAACTGCATTTTCCCTTCCAAAAAATTTTCTTTTCATCAATTAGCTTCCCTCGCGATCCTTGTGCATAAAGAAATTCTTTTATTAAATTCTCATTTTGAAAAACTAGTCCCTTTTAAAAATTCTTAGTTTAAGCTACATTCTCTCTATTTTTCCACCGCAATGAATTTGCTTTGTTTCTCAAATTTTCATTTCTACAAAACTTCCTTGTTTGAACTAACTCGCATTTCCTTTCTGCAAAACTTCAAATTTTTCTTTCTCCAAAAATTCCTTATTTAAACGAACTGCATTTTCCTTCCAAAAATTTTCTTTTCATCAATTAGCTTCCCTTCGCGATTCTAGTGTGCATAAAGAAATTCTTTTATTAAATTCTCATTTTGAAAAACTAGTCCTTTTAAAAATTCTTAGTTTAAGCTACATTCTCTCTATTTTTCCACCGCAATGAATTTGCTTTGGTTCTCAAATTTTCATTTACAAAACTTCCTTGTTTGAACTAACTCGCATTTCCTTTCTACAAAACTTCAAATTTTTTTTCTCCAAAATTCCTTATTTAAACGAACTGCATTTCCCTTCCAAAAATTTTCTTTTCATCAATTAGCTTCCCTTCGCGATTCTAGTGTGCATAAAGAAATTCTTTTATTAAATTCTCATTTTGAAAAACTAGTCCCTTTTAAAAATTCTTAGTTTAAGTCTTTTTTCCCCGCAATGAATTTGCTTTGGTTCTCAAATTTTCATTTCTACAAAACTTCCTTGTTTGAACTAACTCGCATTTCCTTTCTACAAAACTTCAAATTTTTCTTTCTCCAAAAATTCCTTATTTAAACGAACTGCATTTTCCCTTCCAAAAATCTTTCTTTTCATCAATTAGCTTGCCCTCGCATCTTGTGCATAAAGAAATTCTTTTATTAAATTCTCATTTTGAAAAACTAGTCCCTTTTAAAAATTCTTAGTTTAAGCTACATTCTCTCTATTTTTCCACCGCAATGAATTTGCTTTGTTTCTCAAATTTTCATTTCTACAAAACTTCCTTGTTTGAACTAACTCGCATTTCCTTTCTGCAAAACTTCAAATTTTTCTTTCTCCAAAATTCCTTATTTAAACGAACTGCATTTTCCCTTCCAAAAAATTTTCTTTTCATCAATTAGCTTCCCTTCGCGATTAGTGTGCATAAAGAAATTCTTTTATTAAATTCTCATTTTGAAAAACTAGTCCCTTTTAAAAATTCTTAGTTTAAGCTACATTCTCTCTATTTTTCCACCGCAATGAATTTGCTTTGGTTCTCAAATTTTCATTTCTACAAAACTTCCTTGTTTGAACTAACTCGCATTTCCTTTCTACAAAACTTCAAATTTTTTTTTCTCCAAAATTCTTTATTTAAACGAACTGCATTTTCCCTTCCAAAAATTTTCTTTTCATCAATTAGCTTCCTTCGCGATTCTTGTGTGCATAAAGAAATTCTTTTATTAAATTCTCATTTGAAAAACTAGTCCTTTTAAAAATTCTTAGTTTAAGCTACATCTCTCTATTTTTTTCACCGCAATGAATTTGCTTTGGTTCTCAAATTTTCATTTCTACAAAACTTCCTTGTTGAACTAACTCGCATTTCCTTTCTACAAAACTTCAAATTTTTCTTTCTCCAAAATTCCTTATTTAAACGAACTGTGCATTTTCCCTTCCAAAAAATTTCTTTTCATCAATTAGCTTACCCTCGCGATCTTGTGCATAAAGAAATTCTTTATTAAATTCTCATTTTGAAAAACTAGTCCCTTTTAAAATTCTTAGTTTAAGCTACATTCTCTCTATTTTTCCACCGCAATGAATTTGCTTTGTTTCTCAAATTTTCATTTCTACAAAACTTCCTTGTTTGAACTAACTCGCATTTCCTTTCTGCAAAACTTCAAATTTTTCTTTCCCAAAAATTCCTTATTTAAACGAACTGCATTTTCCCTTCCAAAAAATTTTCTTTTCATCAATTAGCTTCCCTTCGCGATTCTTGTGCATAAAGAAATTCTTTTATTAAATTCTCATTTTGAAAAACTAGTCCCTTTTAAAATTCTTAGTTTAAGCTACATTCTCTCTATTTTTCCACCGCAATGAATTTGCTTTGTTCTCAAATTTTCATTTCTACAAAACTTCCTTGTTTGAACTAACTCGCATTTCCTTTCTGCAAACTTTCAAATTTTTTTTCTCCAAAAATTCCTTATTTAAACGAACTGCATTTTCCCTTCCAAAAAATTTTCTTTTCATCAATTAGCTTCCCTTCGCGATTCTAGTGTGCATAAAGAAATTCTTTTATTAAATTCTCATTTTGAAAACTAGTCCCTTTTAAAAATTCTTAGTTTAAGCTACTCTCTCTTGTTTTTCCCCCGCAATGAATTTGCTTTGGTTCTCAAATTTTCATTTCTACAAAACTTCCTTGTTTGAACTAACTCGCATTTCCTTTCTACAAAACTTCAAATTTTTTTTTCTCCAAAAATTCCTTATTTAAACGAAGTGCATTTTCCCTTCCAAAAATTTCTTTTCATCAATTAGCTTACCCTCGCGATCCTTGTGCATAAAGAAATTCTTTTATTAAATTCTCATTTTGAAAAACTAGTCCCTTTTAAAAATTCTTAGTTTAAGCTACATTCTCTCTATTTTTCCACCGCAATGAATTTGCTTTGGTTCTCAAATTTTCATTTCTACAAAACTTCTTGTTTGAACTAACTCGCATTTCCTTTCTACAAAACTTCAAATTTTTCTTTCTCCAAAATTTCCTTATTTAAACGAACTGCATTTTCCCTTCCAAAAATTTTCTTTTCATCAATTAGCTTCCCTCGCGATTCTTGTGCATAAAGAAATTCTTTTATTAAATTCTCATTTTGAAAAACTAGTCCCTTTTAAAAATTCTTAGTTTAAGCTACATTCCTCTTTTTTTCCCCCGCAATGAATTTGCTTTGTTCTCAAATTTTCATTTCTACAAAACTTCCTTGTTTGAACTAACTCGCATTTCCTTTCTACAAAACTTCAAATTTTTCTTTCTCCAAAATTCCTTATTTAAACGAACTGCATTTTCCCTTCCAAAAATTTTCTTTCATCAATTAGCTTCCCCTCGCGATTCTTGTGCATAAAGAAATTCTTTTATTAAATTCTCATTTTGAAAACTAGTCCCTTTTAAAAATTCTTAGTTTAAGCTACATCCTCTTTGTTTTCCCCCAATGAATTTGCTTTGGTTCTTAAATTTTCATTTCTACAAAACTTCCTTGTTTGAACTAACTCGCATTTCCTTTCTACAAAACTTCAAATTTTTCTTTCTCCAAAAATTCCTTATTTAAACGAACTGCATTTTCCTTCAAAAAATTTTCTTTTCATCAATTAGCTTACCCTCGATCCTTGTGCATAAAGAAATTCTTTTATTAAATTCTCATTTTGAAAAACTAGTCCCTTTTAAAAATTCTTAGTTTAAGCTACATTCTCTCTATTTTTCCACCGCAATGAATTTGCTTTGGTTCTCAAATTTTCATTTCTACAAAACTTCTTGTTTGAACTAACTCGCATTTCCTTTCTACAAAACTTCAAATTTTTCTTTCTCCAAAATTTCCTTATTTAAACGAACTGCATTTTCCTTCCCAAAAATTTTCTTTTCATCAATTAGCTTACCTCGCGATTCTTGTGCATAAAGAAATTCTTTTATTAAATTCTCATTTTGAAAAACTAGTCCCTTTTAAAAATTCTTAGTTTAAGCTACATTCCTCTTTTTTTCCCCCACAATGAATTGCTTTGTTTCTCAAATTTTCATTTCTACAAAACTTCCTTGTTTGAACTAACTCGCATTTCCTTTCTAAAACTTCAAATTTTTTCTTTCTCCAAAATTCCTTATTTAAACGAACTGCATTTTCCCTTCCAAAAATTTTCTTTTCATCAATTAGCTTCCCTTCGCGATTCTTGTGTGCATAAAGAAATTCTTTTATTAAATTCTCATTTTGAAAAACTAGTCCCTTTTAAAAATTCTTAGTTTAAGCTACATTCTCTCTATTTTCCCCGCAATGAATTTGCTTTGTTTCTCAAATTTTCATTTCTACAAAACTTCCTTGTTTGAACTAACTCGCATTTCCTTTCTACAAAACTTCAAATTTTTCTTTCTCCAAAATTTCCTTATTTAAACGAACTGCATTTTCCCTTCCAAAAAACTTTCTTTTCATCAATTAGCTTCCCTCGCTTCTGTGCATAAAGAAATTCTTTATTAAATTCTCATTTTGAAAAACTAGTCCCTTTTAAAAATTCTTAGTTTAAGCTACATCCTCTTTTTTTCCCACAATGAATTTGCTTTTTTAAATTTTCATTTCTACAAAACTTCCTTGTTTGAACTAACTCGCATTTCCTTTCTACAAAACTTCAAATTTTTCTTTCTCCAAAATTCCTTATTTAAACGAACTGCATTTTCCCTTCCAAAAAATTTTCTTTTCATCAATTAGCTTACCCTCGCGATTCTTGTGCATAAAGAAATTCTTTTATTAAATTCTCATTTTGAAAAACTAGTCCCTTTTAAAAATTCTTAGTTTAAGCTACATTCTCTCTTTTTTCCACCGCAATGAATTTGCTTTGGTTCTCAAATTTTCATTTCTACAAAACTTCCTTGTTTGAACTAACTCGCATTTCCTTTCTACAAAACTTCAAATTTTTCTTTCTCAAAATTTCCTTATTTAAACGAACTGCATTTTCCTTCCCAAAAATTTTCTTTTCATCAATTAGCTTCCCTTCGCGATTCTTGTGCATAAAGAAATTCTTTTATTAAATTCTCATTTTGAAAAACTAGTCCCTTTTAAAAATTCTTAGTTTAAGCTACCTCCTCTTTTTTTCCCCGCAATGAATTAGCTTTGTTTCTCAAATTTTCATTTCTACAAAACTTCCTTGTTTGAACTAACTCGCATTTCCTTTCTACAAAACTTCAAATTTTTCTTTCTCCAAAATTTCCTTATTTAAACGAACTGCATTTTCCCTTCCAAAAAATTTTCTTTTCATCAATTAGCTTCCCTTCGCGATTCTTGTGCATAAAGAAATTCTTTTATTAAATTCTCATTTGAAAAACTAGTCCCTTTTAAAAATTCTTAGTTTAAGCTACATTCTCTCTATTTTTCCACCGCAATGAATTTGCTTTTTTTCAAATTTTCATTTCTACAAAACTTCCTTGTTTGAACTAACTCGCATTTCCTTTCTACAAAACTCAAATTTTTTTTCTCCAAAATTCCTTATTTAAACGAACTGCATTTCCCTTCCAAAAAATTTTCTTTTCATCAATTAGCTTCCCTTCGCGATTCTTGTGCATAAGAAATTCTTTTATTAAATTCTCATTTTGAAAAACTAGTCCCTTTTAAAAATTCTTAGTTTAAGCTACATTCTCTTATTTTTCCCCACAATGAATTTGCTTTGGTTCTCAAATTTTCATTTCTACAAAACTTCCTTGTTTGAACTAACTCGCATTTCCTTTCTACAAAACTTCAAATTTTTCTTTCTCCAAAATTCCTTATTTAAACGAACTGCATTTTCCTTTCCAAAAAATTTTCTTTTCATCAATTAGCCTTCGCGATTCTTGTGCATAAAGAAATTCTTTTATTAAATTCTCATTTTGAAAAACTAGTCCCTTTTAAAAATTCTTAGTTTAAGCTACATTCTCTCTATTTTCCACCGCAATGAATTAGCTTTGTTTCTCAAATTTTCATTTCTACAAAACTTCCTTGTTTGAACTAACTCGCATTTCCTTTCTACAAAACTTCAAATTTTTCTTTCTCCAAAATTTCCTTATTTAAACGAACTGCATTTTCCCTTCCAAAAAATTTTCTTTTCATCAATTAGCTTCCCTTCGCGATTCTTGTGTGCATAAAGAAATTCTTTTATTAAATTCTCATTTTGAAAAAACTAGTCCCTTTTAAAAATTCTTAGTTTAAGCTACATTCTCTATTTTTTCCACCGCAATGAATTTGCTTTGTTTCTCAAATTTTCATTTCTACAAAACTTCCTTGTTTGAACTAACTCGCATTTCTTTCTACAAAACTTCAAATTTTTTTTCTCCAAAAATTCCTTATTTAAACGAACTGCATTTCCCTTCCAAAAAATTTTCTTTTCATCAATTAGCTTCCCTTCGCGATTCTTGTGCATAAAGAAATTCTTTTATTAAATTCTCATTTTGAAAAACTAGTCCCTTTTAAAAATTCTTAGTTTAAGCTACATTCTCTCTATTTTTCCCCACAATGAATTTGCTTTGGTTCTCAAATTTTCATTTCTACAAAACTTCTTGTTGAACTAACTCGCATTTCCTTTCTACAAAACTTCAAATTTTTCTTTCTCCAAAAACTCCTTATTTAAACGAACTGTATTTTCCTTTCCAAAAAATTTTCTTTTCATCAATTACCTTCGCGATTCTTGTGTGCATAAAGAAATTCTTTTATTAAATTCACATTTTTAAAAACTAGTCCCTTTTAAAAATTCTTAGTTTAAGCTACATTCTCTCTATTTTCCACCGCAATGAATTTGCTTTGTTCTCAAATTTTCATTTCTACAAAACTTCCTTGTTTGAACTAACTCGCATTTCCTTTCTACAAAACTTCAAATTTTTCTTTCTCCAAAATTTCCTTATTTAAACGAACTGCATTTTCCCTTCCAAAAAATTTTCTTTCATCAATTAGCTTCCCTTCGATTCTTTGTGTGCATAAAGAAATTCTTTTATTAAATTCTCATTTGAAAAACTAGTCCCTTTTAAAAATTCTTAGTTTAAGCTACATTCTCTCTATTTTTCCACCGCAATGAATTACTTTGTTTCTCAAATTTTCATTTCTACAAAACTTCCTTGTTTGAACTAACTCGCATTTCCTTTCTACAAAACTTCAAATTTTTCTTTCTCCAAAAATTCCTTATTTAAACGAACTGCATTTTCCTTCCAAAAAATTTTCTTTTCATCAATTTCCTTCGCGATTCTTGTGTGCATAAAGAAATTCTTTTATTAAATTCTCATTTTAAAACTAGTCCCTTTTAAAAATTCTTAGTTTAAGCTACATTCTCTCTATTTTTCCACCGCAATGAATTTGCTTTGTTCTCAAATTTTCATTTCTACAAAACTTCCTTGTTTGAACTAACTCGCATTTCCTTTCTACAAAATTTCAAATTTTTCTTTCTCCAAAATTCCTTATTTAAACGAACTGCATTTTCCCTTCCAAAAATTTTCTTTTCATCAATTAGCTTCCCTCGCGATTCTTGTGCATAAAGAAATTCTTTTATTAAATTCTCATTTTGAAAAACTAGTCCCTTTTAAAAATTCTTAGTTTAACATTCTCTCTTTTTTCCCCCAATGAATTTGCTTGGTTCTCAAATTTTCATTTCTACAAAACTTCCTTGTTTGATCTAATTAGCATTTTCTTTCTACAAAACATCATTTTTAAAATTTTTTCCCTCATTTCTCTTTAACCGAATTTGCTTCAAATTTTTCTTTCTCCAAAATTTCCTTATTTAAACGAACTGCATTTTCCCTTATAAAAAACTTTCTTTTCATCAATTAGCTTCCCTCGTGATTCTTTGTGCATAAAGAAATTCTTTTATTAAATTCATTTTGAAAAACTAGTCCCTTTTAAAATTCTTAGTTTAAGCTACATTTTCTCTATTTTTCCACCGCAATGAATTAGCTTTGTTTCTCAAATTTTCATTTCTACAAAACTTCCTTGTTTGAACTAACTCGCATTTTCCCTTCAAAAACTTTCTTTTCATCATTAGCTTGCCCTTCGCGATTCTTGTGCATAAAGAAATTCTTTTATTAAATTCTCATTTTGAAAAACTAGTCCCTTTTAAAATTTTAGTTTAAGCTAATTCTCTCTATTTTTCCACCGCAATGAATTTGCTTTGGTTCTCAAATTTTCATTTCTACAAAACTTCCTTGTTTGAACTAACTCGCATTTCCTTTCTACAAAACTTCAAATTTTCTTTCTCCAAAAATTCCTTATTTAAACGAACTGCATTTTCCCTTCCAAAAAATTTTCTTTTCATCAATTACCTTCGCGATTCTTGTGTGCATAAAGAAATTCTTTTATTACATTCACATTTTTTAAAAACTATATTCTCTCTATTTTTCCACCGCAATGAATTTGCTTTGTTTCTCAAATTTTCAGTTTTACAAAACTTCTTGTTTGAACTAACTCGCATTTCCTTTCTACAAAACTTCAAATTTTTCTTTCTCCAAAATTTTCTTATTTAAACGAACTGCATTTTCCCTTCCAAAAAATTTCTTTCATCAATTAGCTTGCCCTCGTGATTCTTGTGCATAAAGAAATTCTTTTATTAAATTCTCATTTTGAAAACTAGTCCCTTTTAAAAATTCTTGTTTAAGCTACATTCTCTCTATTTTTCCCCCACAATAAATTTGCTTTGGTTCTCAAATTTTCATTTCTACAAAACTTCCTTGTTTGAACAAACTCGCATTTCCTTTCTACAAAACTTCAAATTTTTCTTTCTCCAAAATTTCCTATTTAAACGAACTGCATTTTCCCTTCCAAAAAACTTTCTTTTCATCAATTAGCTTCCCTTCTCGATCTCGTGTGCATATCTTTTATTAAATTCTCATTTTGGAAAACTAGTCCCTTTTAAAAATTCTTAGTTTAAGCTACATCCTCTTTTTTTCCCCCACAATGAATTAGCTTTGTTTCTCAAATTTTCATTTCTACAAAACTTTCTTGTTTGAACTAACTCGAATTTCCTTTCTACAAAACTTCAAATTTTTCTTTCTCCAAAAATTCCTTATTTAAACGAACTGCATTTTCCTTCCAAAAAATTTTCTTTTCATCAATTAGATTACCTTCGCGATTCTTGTTTGCATAAAGAAATTCTTTTATTAAATTCTCATTTTTAAAAACTAATCCCTTTTAAAAATTCTTAGTTTAAGCTACATTCTCTCTATTTTTCCACCGCAATGAATTTGCTTTGGTCCTCAAATTTTCATTTTTACAAAACTTCCTTGTTTGAACTAACTCGCATTTCCTTTCTACAGAACTACAAATTTTTTCTTTCTCCAAAATTTCCTTATTTAAACGAACTGCATTTTCCCTTCCAAAAAATTTCTTTTCATCAATTACCTTCGCGATTCTTGTGTGCATAAAGAAATTCTTTTATTAAATTCACATTTTTGAAAACTAATCCCTTTTAAAAATTCTTAGTTTAAGCTACATTCTCTCTATTTTTCCACCGCAATGAATTTGCTTTGGTTCTCAAATTTTCATTTCTACAAAACTTCCTTGTTTGAACTAACTCGCATTTCCTTTATACAAAACTTCAAATTTTTTTCTCCAAAAATTCTTTATTTAAACGAAATGCATTTTCCATTCCAAAAAATTTTCTTTTCATCAATTAGCTTACCTTCTCGATTCTTGTGTGCATAAAGAAATTCGTTTATTAAATTCCCATTTTGGAAAACTAGTCCCTTTTAAAAATTCTTAGTTTAAGCTACCTCTTCTTTGTTTTCCCCCACAATGAATTAGCTTTGTTTCTCAAATTTTCATTTCTACAAAACTTCCTTGTTTGAACTAACTCGAATTTCCTTTCTACGAAACTTCAAATTTTTCTTTCTCCAAAAATTCCTTATTTAAACGAACTGCATTTTCCCTTCCAAAAAATTTTCTTTTCATCAATTAGCTTACCTTCGCGATTCTTGTTTGCATAAAGAAATTCTTTTATTAAATTCTCATTTTGAAAAACTAATCCCTTTTAAAAATTCTTAGTTTAAGCTACATTCTCTCTATTTTTCCACCGCAATGAATTTGCGTTGGTTCTCAAATTTTCATTTTTACAAAACTTCCTTATTTGAACTAACTCGCATTTCCTTTCTACAAAACTTCAAATTTTTCTTTCTCCAAAATTTCCTTATTTAAACGAACGGCATTTTCCCTTCCAAAAAACTTTATTTTCATCAATTAGCTTGCCCTCGCATTCTTGTGCATAAAGAAATTCTTTTATTAAATTCTCATTTTGGAAAACAAGTCCCTTTTAAAAATTCTTAGTTTATGCTACCTCTCTTTGTTTTCCCACACAATGAATTTGCTTTGGTTCTTAAATTTTCATTTCTACAAAACTTCCTTGTTTGAACTAACTCGCATTTCCTTTCTACAAACTTCAAATTTTTCTTTCTCCAAAATTCTTTATATTTATTTATTTTATTTTTAATATTTATTTATTGAGAAAATATAAAATATTAATTAATGAATTAATATTGGGGGTACACTGTACAGAGGTGGAGCCAATATCAACATATGTAGATTTCGGGGAGAGGGAATTTCTGGTGGCTGACGAGAGAGGGTACGAGCATTTGCTGCACAAAATGGCTGCCACTTTTCTTTCTACCACCTCCCACGCTCATATCTCCGACTCTAGGTTAAAACTCAACAAGGTACATATATAATTACTTTTTCTACCTATTTCAAATTTATTTTTATATTTTTTCTATTCTGTTCGATATACACACGTCATTAATAATAATAATAATAATAAAAAAAAAAGAAGAAGCAAAAGTTCAATCAATCCCGAAATAATTTTGGATTCCATGTATGTATCATTTTGGTTGATTTTGCTAATTCGTCTTTTTTCTCGACCAATCATTCAGCTAGAAACCAACAATAATAATAATAAATAAATAAGATTATTAATTTTGGGAAAAAACAAAGAAAAAGGGTGCAGGAAATATAAGAGAAAAAGTGATTATAATAGTAGGATTGTTGATGCAATGCCCCCTACACCTTTTTTTCTGTTTATTGCCTTGCTGTTGAGATTTTGGAAAGTGACATTTTGGCAATGGCAGCCTTCGAATCCCACTGGACGTGTGAGTGTGTGTCTCCATTTATATGAGTATTTGTCTTATTTTATTAAGTATTGAGTTATTGTTATTAATCATATTGATGTATTAAATCGATATAATTTATTATTATTCTTAATCATGTATGATAATAAAAAAAAAAAAGCCAACAGTTAGACCCACATTATGTGGGTAGGTAGGTGGGTGGAAGTTTGTGCAGGGTTTGTGTTGACTAATGGTGATGATAATAAGGGATGGGGGATGGGAGTTTGTGTCAAATATAAATGCGGAATGAGGAAATATTGCAGGTGGTTGGGGAATTACAGCACTCGAGAAACGGCGTTTCCGTGAAAACGGAGGATGGCTGCGTTTACGAAGCCAATTACGTGATTTTGTCCGTTAGCATTGGTGTTCTCCAAAGCCACCTCATCTCCTTCTCTCCTCCATTGCCCGTACGTCTTATCTTTTTACCATTTACCATTCTTTTTTTTTTAAATATCAAGTGAATTTTGTGTGTGATTGGGAGTATGACAGACAATGTGGATATGATGCAGTATGGGGTCCGATCAATAGTTACATGAACTTGGTCATTTTTATTAAATCCTTTGTCTCTACAACATCAACCAACATATGGGTCCCCCTCTGAGTTGGATTACCTAATTGGCTCAAATCCACAAGTTTTTCGGGTCACCGGATCCTGCCCTGTCTATTATATATTAAGCATTAGTTTTCAGGAGATGAAGAAAATTGATTTTGGACAATATACATATATGTATATATTTAATGTACTTGCTTGATTGATGAGTGTAAGCCTGTTCAACCTTTGGCTCTTTCTATGTTATTACATATGTTTGTCTTAATGCATCCAAATCCAATACAGTGAGTAGCATTTTATCAGTCCACAGTATTTTGCCTCGTGTGCGACAAAAATCAATTGTTATTGCCTACTGATCAGGTAGGTATTGTCATGAGTTGTTTTGTTTCCTTGCGTGTTGGAGGTGAGGGAAATTCTTACATGGGTCAGGTGGAAAAACATCATACCATAGTGTATTGATGTGACATGATTAGGTTAATTTGATGTTTTTGCATTCTATGTATGTAAGATTCTTTTGGTTAATTATAGGCGAGTACCATAACGGCAAATGCCAAAGTACATGTTGATTTACTATGGTCAAAATATAAGGTTTTGCATTGGTGTTGCTTTTTGTTTGATCGTAGTTGATAGGACAGATATTACGCAAGTTTCTCTAGCAATACATGTTCATACTTTTCTATCTTCATAATCAATGTAATAGTTTTATGTTCCGCAGTACATATATAAATAATTCCTACACGTTTGTTTCTTTCGTTGTTTGTTTGCGATGATTTTACGCTCCTTCAATTATGTTATTGCGCATCAAATACTAATAAATACGCAATGTAATAAACATGCAACAGAGATGGAAAACCGAGGCCATCTCCAACTGCGACATTATGGTCTACACGAAGGTTTTTCTTAAGTTTCCGCATAAATTCTGGCCATGTGGTCCTGGAAAAGAGTTTTTCATCTACGCCCACGAGCGCAGAGGCTACTACACATTTTGGCAGGTAAATTTGTTCGTAATTTAACTTATTAGACGCGATTTTTATGATATAATTTATTATTAATTCTTTCGTTAACCATCAAGATTATGATAATCCAAGTACTGTCGCAATGAAGCTTGTCATCTAATGGATTAGCATTCATTATCAGGTTTGTTTATGTAGAATGAATTGATATGTTTTTGTCATTTTCTATTACATTATTAATTATTGATGATCCGTAGCTAGACATGGCTGTCACACTTAGCCGCCAATTAAGCACCGGTTGATTTTCTTCTCGGGATCGATTTTCCCATGTTTATGTCTTAATCAATATTATTTTGCCCAAATTAAGGTCATTAATTACTGAATGTGCTAGAAAACGACCCTATCTCGAGCAGCTCACCAGCTCAATCACATTTTTATCATCATATGATAGGATAGAATCGTTGGATTGATTGTGAAACTGATCGTACCGTTGATTTGTTGTTGATGTATCATGATCTCTCAGCACATGGAAATGCTTATCCGGGGTCCAACATCCTTGTCGTGACTTTGACAAACGGAGAATCCAAACGGATCGAAGCACAATCGGATCAAGAAACTATGAGGGAAGCAATGGAGGTGCTAAGAAACATGTTCGGCCCTGATATCCCTGATGCTACGGACATTCTTGTACCGCGTTGGTGGAACAATCGATTCCAACGCGGCAGCTATAGTAATTACCCTATTTATGTCGATCATCAACTCGTAGATGATATAAAGGTTTGTGTATTCTTGATTCTTCTGTCTAAACTAAGATTAAGCCATTAATATGCAGTAATTTGGAATCGTTCATTCAAATCCTTTGGTCCAAATGCAACCTAAGAACTTCACATAGCTTATAACCTTGTTCTTATGTTGGTCGTTCCATCCAGGCGCCAGTAGGACGGATATTTTTCACGGCGAACATACAAGTGAAAAGTTCAGCGGATACGTGCACGGAGGTTACCTTTCAGGTAAGAAATTGTACGTAATTGGTAGCGTTTCCATACTCGGAAAAGAAGAAGAATTCCTCATTCTTAATGAGGTTGCGTGTTGAGCAGGCATCGACCAGTAAGGCTCTACTCAAAGAAATGAGGGCCGATAAGGAGCGGAAGAGTAGCGAAAACCAGTCGTTTCTAATAGAACCGCTGCTTGCATTGACGGGACGCTACCGTTGGCTCAACCGGACACAGTATCGAATCTCCACAAGTTCGATATCCCTAGACGACAGCTCTTCCTTCATACAAGTAAGTTGGGAGTTCCAGAGCTATCTTATGACACAACAAATGTCGGGACAACATATATTTGAGAGAAAACATAACAAATATCTGACTGATGATGATCTCTGAGACAAGGCAGAAACCTCGGAGAAGTAGTGAAGATTAGAGGGTATTATTATAGATTGATTCTTCTCATTGATTTTTTTTCTTGAAATTTCTTGTCAGTGAACATTTGTTTGACTGAAAGCAAAGAAGACATCACAGGTTTCTGCTGCCATCAATTAATGTTGTAAAAATGAAATCATGATTATAACATATTAATTTAGTTGGTATTGTTAGTTATGTAATGTTATGACAGGATGATAGTGTAAGTACCCAATTCCTAAATTTTGGATTTGATATATAGAATTTTGTGTATTTTGGAAGTGTTGTTGCTTTAAAACTATTGGCTGATTATTAGTAATTTTATATTTGGTGTTTCCAATAAAAGGTGGTCTGTATTTGAGCGTCCATTCGTGTACGTCCTAAAATTCAATTGAAAGTGAGAACCAAATATCCCATGGTTCATGTTATTTAATAAAAATTACAATAGTTAGTGAATATTATATAAAATATAATATAATAAAATTTTGAAACAATTAAGTAATAACTATTCTCATTGTTAATAATAATAATAATAATAAGATAAGTCGAAGTAATTTGATAAAATTGAAAACATACTTGACATTGGGAGCCATGGGAAGGTCGAGTGAGGGATAGTTTTTTATTTTTACATATATGCCCTTGAACTTCTTCAAATTTAAGAAATGCACAAGAATTCAAATTATTGATTCCTAACATTGGTTTTATCATACTATTTCATGTGATTGAGCATATAGTGGAGTTGGCTCAATTAATTTGTATTTTGCAACAATCTGCAGTTTAACTGTTAGTACCCCATTTAATAAATATTTCATATGAAGCTATTACTTTCATTTCAACATTTATAAACATTATGGGATACGTTTTTTCATTATGCGTTTTTATTTGCATGCTTGTTTGTCAAATCAGCCATCGGATCTGACATTCATTATTCATATTTGTTCTCTCCTTCATCTACAATTTGCTACTACTAAATTATCTAATTTCGTAGATAAAAATATGAAATTATCAACTTTGCTTTTATAGTTGTTGTAATTTATTCTTTATTTTAAACAAAAACAACCATAAACACCTATGGGATAAAAAAATAATTTACCCTCCTATATTATTAAAAAAGATAAAAAAAATCCTATGATATAACTAAAATTATTTATATATATATATATATATAATTAAAAGATATATATATAAACAGAGGGGGCGCCGACGGGAAGTGGTGGCGGTCGAGGGGGATCGGGAAGAAGGGAGAGCCGAGGAGCTGTGGGCGGGGTTGAGAGGAAAACGAAGGCGGCGACGGAGGGGAAAGGGGGAGGCAAGAGTGCGACAGGGAGGGGGGAAGATGGCAGCGACGATCATGGCGGCGAAGGCTAACACAGATGACGGTGGCTGCGGCTACGTGGGTTGAGGACGGAGGGAGGGGGACTGCGGGGGTGTGGGGGAAGAAGAAAGGTACTGTGTGTGTTTGTTTGTTTTTTTTTTTTAATTTGAATTATAGATTTAATTTATTTATTATTTTCATTTCTTTTATATAAAATATTCGGTATTTTATATTTTTTTGGATATACTTATTTATTTACTTATAAATAAATTAATATTTTTAAAATTTAAAGAAATAAAATTTTGATCGTCGACATTAATCAATTAAGATCGTACGGTTCATATAATATTAATATAAATAATTAATTAATTAAAAAAATAAAAATTGAACGCATGTCGGGTATTTTGGCAATTTAATTTTATGGTAGAGGGGTTTTTTACTAATTTATTTATTAAAGGGAATTTTTTGAATAATAAATGGGCTAAATAAATTGCTTTTTACCCTAACACTTAATTTAAAATATAGTATTTCCGTTTTGTGAGTGTGCAGAGGCCAACAGACAGACAGAACCCATCTTTCTCTCTCATTTCTTCTTCTTCATCGACACCCGAATTTCTTCCTCCATAAATTAGACCCAAATCTGAAACCCTAAATCGCCGATTTCAACGCCGTCACACCAATATCAAGCGACCTTTTGGGAGATTACGGATTTCAGAGGTAAATTTTTTGGGTTTTATCCCACTACTTTCTCTTCTTCTATTTTTTGTCTTTGTTTCTTATGTTCGATTGCTAGTTATCTTTCTCATGTTGTTTCGTTTCCCATTAGGTTTTCTCTCTCTCTCTCTCTCGTTCTGTTTCCTTTTAACTTCGGTTTTCTCTTCTTCGCCCCTTTTTTCTGTCCTTGCTCTTTAAGAGGGTCTGAAATATTCTGGAATATTTTTCTTGTTATGTTTACTGTTGGAATTATTTAACATGGTATTGAAAGTGTTGATGTTTATAAGAATTTATTGAATCTTTGTGCTAAAATAGGTGGGCGTTATTGTAAAAGTTTGTGGAATTTCTAATAAGATGCATCCTGAATATGCTGAAACGAAGGGCAGAGTTTGAATATGCGAAAATATACCTGAGTTTACGTGGCATGATGGTGCATGAAAATAGTGCTGGTTTTACAGAAATAAATGCTTAATCCGCTTAAGAATTCCTGAATATGCTGAGGCATGTTGTGTTTACTGAAATAAAAGCATAATTTGCTGAAATAATTGTTGGAGTGTGCTAAAATAACACTCAAATTTACTGAAACAAATGACTAATTCGCTTGGAAATTCCTGAAATTGGCGTACTTATTGCAAAATATTCTGTCTGTAAAACTAATACTTAGGAGGGTGTTTTCTTTTTAGTCTGTTTGAAATGACATACTCAGTAATTTCTACTTCAGTTTCTTTCTTATTTTCATTCCACTTCCTCTTGGATCTTATGAGATCCTTAGTGCAAATACATCAAACACAGAATTCCACATAAATTATTTGGTATGTTATTTCATGTTTCTGGCTGATATTTGTGCTTCTAAATTGTAGACTTGTACCTTTATCTTGTAGTAATTGAAGTATTGAACATTTGGCGTTCTATTTACATTAAGCATTTTCTTATTTCAGATAATGAATTTCATATATTACTCAGTTCTAAAATTGAAAGTACACTCTGCTTTTCCATGTTAGCTTGAGTGCTTCTAGATCCCTTGAATTTTAAATGCTCTTTCTCTTAATTGGACTTATTATTATGCAGCTTTCAGAGACTGATACTAAACTTAGTATAAAACAAATGGCAAGATCCTTGGCTCATATAATTTGTAAGCGCATTTCGGCACTGCCATCTGCTGGCTCGAGTGTAAGTTTCATTATTCTTGTTGTTCTCTACTTCCCAGATTTTGTATGTTCCAAAAACTTATGTTTGTTTTCATTCTTCTAATACTGTGACATGGTCTATCTTATAGGCATTTAATTGTTTATATCTAATAGTTCTTCTAAGTATGTTGCCAGCAGACTCATGATGAGAGAATGAAAGTTACCTATTTGCATTTTCTAGCGCTATGTTTGCCAATCATGTAAAATTTTGATGCTTACACTAAAGGAATATTAATTTTCAGTCAACTGACACCATATGATATGTCTGCTTTCTAGGCATTTTAGTGTGTATATTGTTCTTTATCCCTTTATTAGTTCGTTAAGCATGTTTCAGTGTGCTGCTGGTAAGGAAAAAAAATGCCATTTCTTGGAGGAGGCTATATCTGCCAATCGTGCAAAACTTGATTTTCATACTGTATGCATGATTAGCAATTGAACCTGCTATTGGTGTATAAAAAGGTAGATTCTCTTGTTTGTGTGTGATGCTTGTTTTGCTGGGGAATTGAAACATACACCCACCAGCATACAGCCTTCTTGCAGGAGTTTCTTTTTTTTTTTTTTATTAAAAAAAATTGCTGTCATACTTGTTTAGTATTGAGTTTTGTTCACTGCTCCTTCTACCAGGGAATACTACGCTTTTCAACTACCGTGCATAATGATCCTGATACCCATGAAGATTTTAGGCCCACCAGTAAAATTGAGAATTCTGGTGTCTCCTTGAAAGAAATTGTTGAGCAGGTAAGTTCCATTGTTATCCAAAACTTCTACAGCATAGTCGATTCTGGTTCACTGAAGAATGAGACCTTGTTATCAGAAATTTTGAGGATGCTAATTACGTTGTTCTCTTATTTGCCTAGTGAAAATATTTTAGTAGCCCTGCTTTCTTCGGTTGCTATTTCTTCTTTTAAATAATTTTCGGTCAGCATCTTTTAGTTGATTTAATCTCTTATTTATAGGATGTAAAGGAAAACCCTGTTATGATTTACATGAAAGGGGTGCCTGATCTTCCTCGATGTGGTTTCTCCGCGCTTGCAGTGAGGGTCTTGAAAGAATATAGTAAGTTTTCGAAACTTATTGCATGCCTGTTCTTTTTCATTTTATTTAATTTGTTTAGATCAGTCTTCCGTATCGGCCCAAAACTTTTATTCTTAATTCAAGATTTCTTCAAGGAGTGGGTGGGAGTGATGGGTACACGAGTTGATGTTTGTTCGAATGAAGTTCTCTATCGAGCTTGTGTTTTACACTCATCCTTATGCCCCAAGGTTTTTTAAATTTTGACTCGGTGCTGAACTTGGTTTAATAGTCTAGTACACATCTCTGAAATGATTGGTCAAAGTTTATGATAGTATTCACATGGAATGCTTGTCTTTTACTGCCATGCAAATATTATATATATGACTGTTGTGTATATGGTTGTACAGGTGTTCCTCTAAGTGCGAGAAATATTTTGGAAGATCCTGAGCTAAAGACTGCAGTAAAATCCTTCAGGTAAATTATCCCTTGTTGTCTCTGATACAGAATGATGGCGGGAAAGGAGGAGAAGAACTGTTGGGAGTATATGTGATGTGCACATTTTCAGTAAATTATCCGATCAATGGTGAATCATTCATTTTATTCATAAGTATTGCGTCTCCATAGAATTATATGCAACCGACTGGATATCCATTTTGACCTATAAGCTTGGAATCCAATTGCAGTTTGAGCTTCATGGTCTTGGTCTTTGAGCCCCGATGGCTTTATGAATCCTGGCCATGGCATTAATTATTAAAGTCTCTTAGGATTTGTTAGCAAGGAACAAAGTTCTTACAAATGCTATTAGAAGTTCCGTTGCTCAATATGGATGAAATTCTGCTAATTGTCATTGAAATGGTTAAATTTATGATCCAAAGAAAATATTGATTGTTGATGTGCTTAGTAGAAAATAATGGTATTCATGGAAACATTTGTACAAAAAGTTACTCTATAAGCTATAACATTTTAGAACTTGAGCTTTTTATTCGAGCCATGCAATGTTCAATTGAATAGAGATGTAGCTGTTTGTTTATAGGAACAAGGAGATAAAAGCACAATTAAAAGACTTAGCAGCAAAAGTTTCCATGGCTCGACTGTAAGATCATTTTTAGCTTAGAATAAAAGCCGTCAAGTCGGGAGTAGCTCTTTGTTTAGTAAGTAAATAATTCTTACTTGGAGGCAATTGTCCAAAGCCAAGCTGTTGCTCAAGTTTAGTACATTATTAGCTTAGTGTCAAATCCACGTCTGTGTTGCATCAGTGCTTCTCTATGGCAGAAAGTATGATAAAATTAGATAAAATAATTACCTCATTTTCCTGGCCAAGTGTTCTTTATCTGATTTTATCAGCACAAGGATTTATGTTGAGCAGTTCATTGGTTACTTCATTTTGGATGCCTTACCCAATATTTACACAGAACTAATAAATAGAAATCTTTTTCACAAACTATCTTTTGCACTAACATGAGTCATTTTGCTGCAGCCACTGGCCGACATTCCCTCAAATATTTATCAATGGGGAGTTTGTTGGAGGATCTGATATCATTCTTAACATGCATCAGGTTTTTCAATTCTTCTTCTACTTTCTTTTCCTGCCTAGATTGTTCATTTAGTGGGTCTTCCTTCCATGTAAAGAGCTCTAAATCTAGTTTGTAATGCAGACTGGTGAATTGAAGGAAAAGCTGAAGGAGATTGCAGAAAAACAGAAATAAGCAGATTTTGGCCTGCGCACTAGATGATAAGAATGAAACCCTCCCTCCCCCCTCTCTCTGGTTTCTCTCTCTTAAACTTTATTTTATGTAATTTTACCCAGACGAGATGATGAGTAATTCTGATCTTGGTTGACAGACAAGATGTTTTTGTTGCCCAATAAATATGAATGGCTTCATAAGGTTTTTTCATTGCGATCTCTCATTATGTAAGTAACAACAAATAACTGCTCGTCTAGTTTTTAGAACTATGAACAATTTATGTTATGGAATGCTTTAATCCGGTGGTCATCTGGAAGAATGGTTTGGTACTGTTATACTGGAATTCAAATATTTGCCTGCTGGATAACAAAAATCATGACTGGAGGTAGATCTTAGGGCTGAATACTTTATTGACTGACTGATTTTGATCTGTGCATAGTCTGTATCAATATTAAGTAAAAACTATAGTGTTTGTGTAGCATGATAATCAATTTCAAAATTAAGTTTGAATTTTGACATTCGTGAATGCCAGATCACTTGAATAGGTGATGAAATGAGTTGAAGCTGATATATATATGTGATAGTTTTTATGTTGGCATTGGCCTTTTCTTTTTTCTTTGTAAGAATTCACAAAGATTTGCTTCTCAAGAGTAGTTGGAACAATCTAACCTCCAGAGTATACGGATAAGGCATGAGAGCGAAAGGAGCAAGTCCTTTCGGTCATGAAATATGTGCCGTTTAATAAATGTTTTCTTGTAATATATTTATACAGAATTTTTTTTCAAGTATAAGCAGAATAAAGTGCTGATGAGAAAAGAGAATGAATTGGTTTTGTTTGATTTAACAATCATATTGTATTTATTTCATTTAACATATAGAGGCCAGTTGTACGTACAAGATTAAGCCATTTATTTTATTGAATGGCAAATTTTATATACGTTGCTTGTATATATTAAATGTAATAATTGAATAAAATCATTGCATTCAACTCCATAAATATTCTGAAGATTTAGGATGTAAATATGGAATAGATCAGTGAGTGATAAAATGGTGGATTCGATTAGATTAGAATATGTGGTCCAATATTTTAATTACAGATCCCTCATTCATCCTCAAATATTTTCCAAAATTACTCAAACTAAACATTGCTGGCAGAGAACATCAAGGTGTAACCTTTGCAGCAAATAGTACAAAAATAAACGATAATAATGCATTTTGGCAAAATGGTACATATATCACAGCATGTATGGGTAATTTCGGTCCTTTTCTTCCCCATGTCTTAATTTGTTACCTTATCAAATATTATTTACAGACTATTTAAATATAGAGAAAAAATATAAGCAACCTACTGTGATATCGTAAAAGAGCAAATTACCCTCCTATAAAAAAATGTAGCAATTTATTTTTTATATTTTTTTAAAAAAATATAATAATTTATTCTCCTATATTTTTTTAAAATGTGCAATTTATCTCATTTGCAATTTTACAGGAGTAAATTGCATTAAACCCTTAAATATTTAAACAATAGAGAGGAAAAGTATTTAAACAGAAACATAGGAGTTGAGATGATTTTGTAATTCAAATTTTACAGCTTATCGGCAGTTTACCAAATCTACCCTGGTAGTATCAGTATATTACAATAATAATCGAATTTTTATTGCAAAACAATCTCAAAGTGATCAATATATATTTTTATTTTGAATAATATTTAGGATAAAGGACCAATTGGCTTGTGCCACCTAACTAGGTTTTTTCGTAGAGACGCTTGCAGAAAATTACATTATGGACTGGTGCTATAATTTGATATGAAATAACAAACAGATACATTTTACAAGTGCTATGATCAATAAAAAATAAATTTCAATGTTCTAAATTCTGATTTGAGGAGTTATGGAAGAATCAATCTATCTACGCACACATTGTTTTTCAATTTTGACCGGTCTCGAAATTTTCAAGAATCGAAGACTATTATAGCAAAGTATTATGTGAATTGTAAAATAACGTAAAACAGAATTAAAAAACAACAAAAAGCAGTTGACTGGTAATTAACTAAATTTTTTAATATTGGTTAGATGATGATGAAAGGATTGAGGGTGGTGGGGTTAACAAGGTCTCTTCTTGGAACAATCTGGTACGACAATAGAGCAGGCACAATTATAGCCCAAGCCGGGGCCGGGGTTAATACATATTGCAAGAACTGAAAGGCCGCATGCTTTCTCGCACGCCGGCAGACATTTGGTGCCCAGCTCCTTGTCCAAGCATGGCACATTTGGGATCACTTTGTAGCAAACATCTCCCTTCACTGCCAAAATTTTAATGAAAAAAATCGGTTACCATCACATCACGAAGAAAATACAATTTACGTACAAATATCGTAGTCAAAATTACATCAAGTACGTACCCGAAAAGAGAGCATTAGCGAGGAGAAGCAAGTAAAAATAAGTAGAAAAGAGTGTTGTTTTCGCCATTCTCCCGAAATACCTAGTTTATTTTCTTGTTTTTTTTAGGACAAGCATGTTGCATTTGGTGTTGATTTATATAGGAGAGAAGAGTATTGATTACTGCAAATTACAACCAGCAGTTTTTAGTAAGTTGGTTGGCACACGCACAGACAGGAAACATATATTTGTAATAAAATTATAATTGAATGAGATGATCTCCATTTGTGTTCATGATCCCACTGCCCTCATTTACTATGATTATCTTCCAATTTTGGCCATCTTTTCCCAACGTTAATTACATTCTGAATCAATTTCTGATTCTGCTCAAATATTGATTAAATGCAATTTACTCTCGTATCATATTTAATCCCTTTCCCCTTCGACATCAATATCTATATATATGTTGACTGCAATTGAGCTAATTTTGATCGAATGCTAATTTTTGATAATTTTGAATTTTTAATTGTCAAGAAAAAATTTATTAGTTAAAAAACATCATCTACTTAAACATATTAGATATTACTTTGTATTTATCCAAAATCTTATTTCCTGGATCATAATTGAATTTTTAATTGTCAAGAAAAAAAAAAATTATTGGCTATAAATATTATCTATTTTAAATATCTTAATCAGTTATTTATATTTATACAAAATCTTATCTTTAATATTATAATTTAAATTTAAATTTATCAATAAAACATCAATTAAGAACATCATCTATTTTAAATATATTAGATATTTGTTTTGTATTTATAAATTTATATCTTCAATATTTATAATTAAGTTTTTTATTTGACAAGAAAAAATCTTAGTTTTTAGAAATACCATATATTTTAAATACATTAAATATTTATTTTGTATTTATCTCAAATTTTATCTCCAGCGTCAAAATACTAATTGAATTTGTATTTATTATAATTTTATATGTTAACATTAAGTTTTATTTTTATAAACTCTAAAAATATAAAAACCAAATCAAAATTTTCAAATATACATTATTGTGTGTGTATCCAAATCAAAATTTTGATTACCTGATGATAGTGGTCATTTTTATCATATTTGTATCCCAAAAGAACAAAGTCTACTCTGCATAGGGACAGAGGTGGTACGAGAGCCATTTTTTGTTGGCTCGAGCTGAGAGCTCGATTAATATGTTTCAGGCTCGAGCTAGAGCTCGGCGAGCTCTTATGAGTATAATTAATAGTTATTTTTTAAAAAGTTGTTGATCTTAATATATACATAAATAATAATATATAAAAATTAAATAATAATAATATATTGAATGCTCTTATAATCAATCACACCAAATATTGATTGATCTATTATATAATAATATATGAAAATAATCAATAAAATTATTCAAATTATTCAAATATCGTTAATATTACTATTACTATTATTATGTATTATTATTATTATTATTATTATTATTATTATCTTTAGATATTTTTATATAGTAATTAGAGAGGACTTACTTTATTATATTACACATAAAAAAGATAGTAAATCTTAATGATTAACACTTAATTATATTTATTATTTATTATAATATGAAGACATAGTTAAATTTAAATTTAATATCTTAAATAATAGATGCCACTTTCAATTTTATGAAATTACTTCGACTTATCTTTTTTTAATTATTATTACCATAACAATGAAGAATGATTAAAATTGTTTCAATTTTTTATATAATATTAATTTATTCGTATACTTAATATTGTATATTGTTTCAATATATAAAAATAATATAATACGGCAAATTATGTGGTTTCCACTTTCAATAATTTTAGGACGTATGAATGGACGCTCAAATACAGACCACTTATTGGGAAACACACAAAGCCTTCTCCGAGGAGAGTGTTAAGATATAAGATTACTAATTTCAGCCAATAGTTTAAAAGCAACAAACACTCAAAAATACACAAAATGCTAATAATTCAAATCCAAAATTATAGGAATGGGTACTTTACACTATCATCCTGTCATAACATTACATATAACACATACCAACTAAATTATATTTATTCAGAAGATTATTTCATAATATTATACAACATAATTGATGTGCAGCAGAGAAAAGGATGAGTTTCTTTGCTTTCAGTCAAACAAATGTTCACTCGACAAGAAATTTCAAGAAAAAAAAACCATCATGAGAAGAATCAATCTATTATAATACCCTCTAATCTCCTTACTTCTCCGACTATTTCTAGCCTTTCACGCTAATCTCACGACATCATATCAGTAAGACGTATTTTCATATCAAATTTTGTCCCAAACTATGTTGTGCCAATAAGTTGCCTCATAACTTGGCCCAAAATCTAAGGACATAGAGCAGAATCTCTATAGGGTATCGAACTTGTGGAGATTCGATTGTAGAGTGTCCGGATCCAACGGAGTGCCCCGCCGTCAATGCAAGCAGCGTTCTATTAGAAACGACTGGTTTTCGCTACTCTTCGCCCTTATCGGCCCTCATTTCTTCGAAGTAGAGCCTTACTAGTGTCGATGCCCTGCTCAACACAAACCTCATTAAGAATGAGGAATTTCATAAACAGCAGTATGGAAACGCTACACAATTACGTTACAATTTCTTACCTGAAAGGTAACCAGTCGTCACGTTCATCTCGACTTTTTCACTACTGTAAGAGGAGCCACGTCAGAGAAAAATATCCGTCTACTACGGATGGATAGGGAAACGACCAAGCATAAGGAAACATTAGTTATAATACTATGAAAGTTCTTAAGGCTGCATTTGGACCAAAAGATTTGAATGAACGATTCCAAATTAACTGCATATTAATGGCTTTAATCTTAGTTTAAGAGACAGAAGAATCAAGAATACACAAACCTTTATATCATCTACGAGTTGATGATTGACATAAATGGGTAATTACTATAGCTGCCACGTTGGAATCGATTGTTCCACCAACGCGTACAAGAATGTCCGTAGCATCAGGGATATCAGGCCGAACATGTTTTCTTAGCACTCCCATCATTGCTTCCCTCATTAGTTGCTTGATCCGATTGTGCTTCGATCCGTTGATTCTCCGTTTGTCAAAGTCACGACAAGGATGTTGGACCCCGGATAAGCATTCTCCATGTGCTGAGAGATCATGATACATCAATAACAAATCAACGGTACGATCAGTTTCACAATCAATCCCAACGATTCTATCCTATCATATGATGATAAAAACGTGATTGAGCTGGTGAGCTGCTCGAGATAGGGCCGTTTTCTAGCATATTCAGTAATTAATTACCTTAATTTGGGCAAAAATAATATTGATTAAGACATAAACATGAGAAATAGATCCCACGAGAAGAAAATCAACTGATGCTTAATTGGCGGCTAAAGTGTGACAGCCATGTCTAGCTACGGATCATCAATAATTAATAATGTAATAGAAAATGACAAAAACATATATCAATTCATTCTACATAAACAAACCTGATAATGAATGCTAATCCATTAGATGACAAAGCTTCATTGCGACAGTACTTGGATTATCATAATCTTGATGGTTAACGAAAGAATTAATAATAAATTATATCATAAAAATCGCGTCTAATAAGTTAAATTACGAACAAAATTTACCTGCCGTGTAGTAGCCTCTGCGCTCGTGGCGTAGATGAAAAACTCTTTTCCAGGACCACATGGCCAGAATTTATGCGGAAACTTAAGAAAAACCTTCGTGTAGACCATAATGTCGCAGTTGGAGATGGCCTCGGTTTTCCATCTCTGTTGCATTGTTTATTACATTGCGTATTTATTAGTATTTGATGCGCAATAACACAATTGAAGGAGCGTAAAATCATCGCAAACAAACAACGAAAGAAACAAACGTGTAGGAATTATTTATATATGTACTGCGGAACATAAAACTATTACATTGATTATGAAGATAGAAAAGTATGAACATGTATTGCTAGAGAAACTTGCGGTAATATCTGTCCTATCAACTACGATCAAACAAAGCAACACCAATGCAAAACCTTATATTTTGACCATAGTAAATCAACATGTACTTTGGCATTTGCCGTTATGGTACTCGCCTATAATTAACCAAAAGAATCTTACATACATAGAATGCAAAAACATCAAATTAACCTAATCATGTCATATCAACACACTATGGATAGATGTTTTTCCACCAGACCCATGTAAGAATTTCCCTCACCTCCAACACACAAGGAAACAAAACAACTCATGACAATACCTACCTGATCAGTAGGCAATAACAATTGATTTTTGTCGCACATGAGGCAAAATACTGTGGACTGATAAAATGCTACTCACTGTATTGGATTTGGATGCATTAAGACAAACATATGTAATAACATAGAAAGAGCCAAAGTTGAACAGGCTTACACTCATCAATCAAGCAAGTACATTAAAAATACATATATGTATTGTCCAAAATCAATTTTCTTCATCTCCTGAAAACTAATGCTTATAATATAATAGACAGGGCAGGATCCGGTGACCCGAAAAACTTGTGGATTTGAGCCAATTAGGTAATCCAACTCAGAGGGGGACCCATATGTTGGTTGATGTTGTAGAGACAAAGGATTTAATAAAAATGACCAAGTTCATGTAACTATTGATCGGACCCCATACTGCATCATATCCACATTGTCTGTCATACTCCCAATCACACACAAAATTCACTTGATATTTAAAAAAAAAAGAATGGTAAATGGTAAAAAGATAAGACGTACGGGCAATGGAGGAGAGAGAGATGAGGTGGCTTTGGAGAACACCAATGCTAACGGACAAAATCACGTAATTGGCTTCGTAAACGCAGCCATCCTCCGTTTTCACGGAAACGCCGTTTCTCGAGTGCTGTAATTCCCAACCACCTGCAATATTCCTCATTCGCATTTATATTCGACACAAACTCCCATCCCATCCCTTATCATCACATTTTCTCCATTAGTCAACACAATCCTGCACAAACTTCCACCCACCTACCTACCCACATAATGTGAGTCTTACTGTTGGCTTTTTTTGTTTTTTTTCAATTTTATTTTTTAATACATGATTAAGAATAATAATAAATTATATCAATATGATTGATATCAATAACTCAATTACTTATATAAAGTAAAATAAATATTCATATAAAGAGAAACGAACACCCACACGTCCAATGGGACTCGAAGGCTGCCATTGCCAAAATGTCACTTTCCACAATCTCAACAGCAAGGCAACCAACAGAAAGAAGGTGTAGAGGGCATTACATCAACATTCCTACTATATAATCACTTTTTCTCTTCTATTTCCTGCACCCTTTTTCTTTGTTTTTTTTCCCAAAATTAAAAATCTTATTTATTTATTATTATTATTGTTGGTTTCTAGCAGAATGATTGGTCGAGAAAAAAGACGAGTTAGCAAAATCAACAAAAATGATACATACATGGAATCCAAAATTATTTCGGGATTGATTGAACTAATTTTGATTCTTCTATTTATTATTATTATTATTATTATTATTATTATTATTATTATTTAGTGATGTGTGTATATCGAACAGAATAGAAAAATATAAAAATAAATTTGAAATAGGTTGAAAAAGTAATTATATGTACCTTGTTGAGTTTTAACCTAGAGTCGGAGATATGAGCGTGGGAGGTGGTAGAAAGAAAAGTGGCAGCCATTTGTGCAGCAAATGCTCGTACCCTCTCGTCAGCCACCAGAAATTCCCTCTCCCCGAAATCTACATATGTTGATATTGGCTCCACCTCTGTACAGTGTACCCCCAATATTAATTCATTAATTAATATTTTATATTTTCTCAATAAATAAATATTTAAAAATAAAATAAATAAATAAATGACCTGCCATTTCAAAGTCATGCAGAATAAAGTCTATTGCCAGCTCTATTGGAGTCTTTGGACCTCTGCTCACACACACACACACACAAGGAATTATTATTTAATTATTAAAATTAATTTCTGTAATTTGGAGAAGAAGGTAAGGTAAGGTAAGAGAGACACAGTACGACGGCGTTTCAGCGTCGGCATCTGGATTAGACATAGACGACGACGACCCTCCTGGTTGCGCAGCTTTTGTATGGCGGATTCCACCGCCTTCTGGTAGGAATGAGCCGCTATCCCGCTCGGAAATATCTTCCCACTACCCACCCATAAATAAATATAATAATTAATTAAGGAAGAAACTGCTTAATTGAGTCTCCTTTTCAGAGCAATTAATTAAGCTAATCAGATTAGATTAAATAATATTATTGTTAGAAGAAAGTAAAGAAACTAATAACTAAAACAGAATCTTCTTAAGAAATGGCGCGGCAAAGGCAATTTAACAACTCTGTGTCTGTGGGCTTTCAGCTGAGGTTAATTTGTTATGAAGGATTAGGGGGTGGTTTAATTAAATTTAAATACATGATTAAAAAGGCAAAATCCCCATAAAGAAAAAGCAAAAAGATAAAGAAGAAACCCATTAAAGCCCACCTCCAAATTTTAACAGAAAATCATGATTACTTCCTGCCCCCACACCCCACGTCTTCATCTCACCTCACTCTCCGCTTGTATTTCCATATTCACATACTGAAATTAAATTGCCCAAAAAAAATATATATATATAATTAAGAGATCATTAATTACGTTCAACCATTTTTTCAAGCGAAGCTGCATGCATATATATGCATAATTTTGTATGTGTGTGTGAGAGAGAGAGAGAGATAGAGAGAGAGAAGTGTCTGAATGTGTTTGTGTACCTGTGATCGTAGATGTTGTAACGAGCGTTGCTGTAGTCAGAGAAGCAGGTGCGGAGATTGGATTGGCGGGCGAGTTCCCAGACGGGGTTGGGCTGTTTACCGCCGACGCCGGCGATCCAACCAGCCCCGAGCTCCACAGTGACTCCGCCGAACTGCTCCTTCCTTATCCGGCCTCCTATCCTGTCTGCCGCCTCTAATATCAGCACGTCCTCCACCCCATTTTCGGCCAGCACTTTCGCCGCCGTAATTCCTACACACATTCTCACTAATTAACCACATCATTCACGCCTGTAAACGCTAATTAACCACTCATGACCATGCTATATATCTCTGCTCCCCCCATTCAGCATTTTCAGACTAATAATATATACAATTAAAAAAAAACAAAAAATAAAGAGAGAGAGAGAGAGAGAGGGGCATATATATATATATATATATATATATATATATATAGGGTGTACGTGCCTGAAATACCGGCTCCGACTATGATAACGGAGAATCGGGTGGGGTTATCCATGGTGATGAATTCAGACAAGAAGAGTGGGGGGATGTAAGAAAGAAGACAACAATAGTAGTGTGGATTTGTTTGTTCTGTGTTGTGTGTTGGCGAGAGAGGGTGAGGTAGCGGGAGACGGTTTTATATAGGTGGTATTAATTGTTTCTTTACCCCATATATATATGAGTGTGGGGCCTCATCAGTCATCACAACACTAAAACTTAATTATATATATCTCTACATTTCTTAAATTACTTCCCTCCTCATCTTAATTCACATTTGAATTTCCTTAAGCCGCATCTATGAACTTATCAACGTATTTTATTTACCATTAACACCAAACATTAATTGCTATACTAATGATGATGATTTAAATAAAATTTAGACAAGGACACTCAATATATAGTTGAAATATTAATTATTCCAATATGAAAATTTTATACATTAAAATGGTGAAAGTATTATGTGTGAGTGTGATTATCTAAAGATAATTGTGGTAATAAATTATAATTTGCACTGTAAAAGAGTTATGTTGTTTTTTGAATTTAAATGATACTTTTACATAAATAAATAATTAATATTAAAAACATAACTAAAGACTATAAAATAATAGGACACATATATATCAAACATAAATAATAATTATTAAAATAGAGTAATATAATTGATAAACAAAAATTAAAGAAATAATTTCGTAATGTTTTAAAATTAGTGAAAAGAGTAAAATGGTGTAAATATTATAATATTGTATGCTGATTTAATTTTATATATTTTTTAAGAAAAAATAATTATATAATTTTATATGCATAATTTTATAATAAACAAATTCATATAAAAATAAATCAATATTCATACCTTCAATCTTAATCATTAAAGTCTTAAGACCATAACATCATGGACTATGCTAATTTAGAGAGAAGAGGTGGAGGAGTGGGGGCAGAAAGGTGTGAGAAGTCAACATCAGAACGTGAAAAGTAATGAAGCGGCGTCGTAATCAGACTGTTAAACGAAAACCAAACCGACACACGTGTGGGACTGACACACACGTGTGGTTGCACGTGACCCTTTTAAATGCCAAATCTCTTCTCCTTGTGTAAGAATCTGCAGGCGCGCTATGTCCACTTCCACCCCAACTCATTCACGGACAACTCTACAATCCCTTTTTCTTTTTGGATTTATTTTTTTCACTCACGCACCAACCTAAGTTTGAACTCAAGATCTCTCGTAAAAAAATTTTGAGTCCAAAACTACTAAAAGTATGTTCATGTGTTTTTTTAGGACATTTTAGAAGTTTTAAGAAAGGATAAAAAATTGCACAAAACACGATTGAAATTACAGAATTAAATTTGCACACAAAATATTTGTAGTGGATGGATGGATACGTCGTACTTCTTTTTTTTTTTTTAAAAAAAAAAGAGGATATACCAATCCTCCAACCACCCAATATATTAAATATGGAGTGCAACGTATACCAGATCATTCTAATAGTTTGAAATTTTAAGTCTTCTTCTGCAATTAACCTCAATAAATGTCTTCACATGGATAGTATTCTAGTCCTCTAGCTGCACTGCTGATCTTTTTCCAGAAAGAGCTATACCATGGTTTAGAATTTGCAAGTATTTAAAAAAAATAATAAATAATAATGATAATAATATAGGCTGATATGCATTGAAACGGGTTAAATTTTGGACCAACTCGCAAAATTATGGAGCTAGTCCTAAAAATATAACGTCTTCTAGTAATAACGTAGTACAATAAATGAAAATCTATAGAAAATATGAAGTCTGTTAAAAATGAAAAAGATTCAAAGAAAAAAAATGTTCGAACAGTGATAAAAACAATGATGTTCAGCGGGCCCACACAACGAGACGTTGATAGGTTATTAAAAAAGGAACGCTTTGTAACTGGATCTTTTGAAATAAAAAATTATGATAATCTGAAAACCCTATCGCTATATTGTACTACACAGCGTTTTGGGTGATTCAGATGCTTCTGGTATATATCGGCCTTTGTTTTACGTTATATGTAAATAACATTTGATATACGGCGCGTCGTGTAAATATAAAAGATTTGAGTTTGATTTATGACCTCATTTTACTTAATTATAGTGGGATACTAATTAATTGATAAAGTGGCCGGTACAAAACAAAGATAAAAATAAAAATCTACTTATACCTAATTGCTTCATATAATAATTAATGGAGTTTAGTTTATCTTAAAAGTGTAGTCCCCCAGTTTGGTACACTAGCTAATTGTCTATGTGAAGGGATAATTTAATTAAAATTTTTAAAGTTAGTTGATTCCATTTGACTTAATTAGTATCATTAATCACAACTGGAAAAGAAAGCACCTCTTAATTAAATTACATTTATTAATTAATTTATTAATAAATTAATGAACTTCTCCAATTAAGCTTAGCTATATTATAAAATAAATGAAAAAGCATTAGAAGAAAAATACCTTGTATTTGGAATATATTTAAGTTAGTGGGAGGCGATATCATATCGATAATTAATTAAAATCAATATTTAATCAATATATATATATATTATATCTCCAATTGAAAGTCAACAAAATATTATAATTTATAATTGTAATCATACATTAATTATGATTAAATTATCATGTTTAAAAATAATACAATACAAATAAATTCAATTGCAACAGTCACGTAATAGCTATCGACCATGATTTTTGTCCTTATCACTACCATTTTAAACATAAAAAATATTTAAAAAAATATTAAGGTTCATTACAATGGTGCTTTTCTAAAATTTTGTCATAATTACGTAAGTTTAAAAAAAAGTCACAAATACCCGTCTAAAATAACGGTTGTCTAACAAAAATTCCCTTTAATTATAGAGAAAATATTTATAATTTTCAAACAATGACGAACGTATTTGTAATTTAGAAAATTCTATGCGAGCTCCTCGTCGTAGTTTAACCAAGAAAAATTAATGAATACGACGTGAAAGTAGTTATGAATTGTGTTGTTATGTCTTGATATAACTAACTAAGGAGTACTCTACCCACTCAATTATATAAATAAATAATTATTAATAAGATTAATTAAGAACGAATTATGCTGCACACACCGAATCTAAGATAAGAATTGGGTCATTATCTGTCGATTCAGTTGCTTGTAACTGGGAAGGTTCTACGTATTTATGTCGTCAAAATAGTTGTTTCCTCAATTAGGTATTTCACTTTAATTATAACTATTTTTTCCCCTCATGATTCCTAATTATTAGTTAATTATATGTCCGTCAGGGTGTTAACTGTTCACAAATAACATTACCCTTATCTAATTGTCACGCAGTAATTGGCCATTCCTGGCCGCCATATTCTTGCATCCCGCAATTTTATATTATCTCAATATAAATAAATATATGAGTCTTATAGTAATTAGTGCGTGGAACATAAACAAATAAACTAGTACACGAATCATACACGTTACCTAGTACAAATTCGACAGTATTTCAAATGTCATCACATATTATCTTATATGAGCCAATAGTAACAGTATATGTTACATTCGTGAGAAAGATAAAACTATATTCAATGTGACAATTGATCTGCGAGGACCACCACATATGAAAAAAAGAAATATAGAACCGACAAAAATTAGTGTCTAATATATCCTCGCCCGGTGAAAAGTCTCTGAGTCATAGTTTAAATTCTTATTTTTCTAATTAAATACTCAATCCGGCAACATCATATAGAGTCAGGATGTTCATACAGAGAAGAGTTAATCTTCATAGCATTTACGCATCTTACGAGAATAAGAAGAGATGAACATCGATAAGTAATCTTTAGTATAAATCTTTTTTATTTACAAATTATGCTTATTTGAGCTTCGTGAGCCTGAATTCGTATAATGTTATATGAACAAAACCTATATATGAAATTTTTTTAAAAAAAAAAAAAAAACAAAAATACATCAAACATAGAACTATTATATAATAGATGCACAATAGATTCACAGAAAAACAATAATATAATATATAAATATTCTATTATTACTTTTTTATCATCGGGTGTGCTAAAGACTATTTAAGCCAATTTTAGACGAGCATCGACAGAGAAGACATAGATCGAAGAAGAGTGAATCGTGGTGCGAGCGCAACCTCATTCATCAATGGCGACTAACCCGATCATGGATGTAATCCTACAAAGAGCAAGTGACTCATCAGAGGTCTAGGAACAACAAAAACACCACTACTACTTTCATGGTCACTGTGCGAGCGAAATTATCGACACGCCAATACAACGATTAAGATTGGTTGCGAGTATTAGCTTAATAAAGGTGCTCCATACAATTATATCTAAGCATATGTAGAATGTACGCTACCTACAAATATCAGCGAGACAATAAATTATTTATTTAATATTTAATTTGCACAAGATCACGCACCAATTGTATAGTATAAACTTATTATTGTACATTATCACACACGCGCACTCTCAAATTATTCGTATACAAATAGTATCGACCAAAGAGCTCTTATATAATAAACCTTGCGACAAAACCATGCCAATCATCAATCTACTAATATAATAATAGAACAGATTAACGTAAACAGATTGGGCATTACGTTTGCCCCCATGACCCCAACAGAGGGATTAGAACAATCGACATACCGTCTTGAGAATATTGGAGCTCATCTGAGATTCAAAAACAAAGTTCTGAAAGAAATAGCGGCAAACAATAGTTCAACAAAGATCGATAAGAAACCGTCGAACACAGAAAAAATCGCTACGCAAGCAGATTTCATTCCTATGCAAGATGAACTACCGAGGTAAAGGAAACCGAAACTGGGTGGAAGCTGTGACCTGGGAAAGCATGAGGTTCCCTGGGAGACCTGGAACAGGATGAGAAGAACCATCCTGGAACCAATTCCCAGTGTTTATGTTGCATGCTACCCTCGCAGAATGAAAGAACTAAAACCGAATGTGCCAAGAAGAAGGTAAGTTGTTTATCCAGAACGAACTATAACTTCCAACAAGTTTAATCGCCAGTGAGACTAAATTTATCGGCCATACCATCCTTTAGACCAAAGCCGTCTATAACCCTCCCACATGAAGCTCACCCCATCCTATTATCAGATGCATAAAGCGGCAAACAACACTAACAAGACTGTCACTTTATACAGCGCATACTAATTCAAAATTATAAAAACTCTAAACGAATAACGCCGTTATCTACGAGATAACACGTAACTGAAATGACGAGACTCTACACAAGGACAGAGTACTTACGAAGCACACAAATCCCGACTAGTACAAAAATAAGGAGAAACAGAAATGACAAAAAGCACAAGATGTACAATTAAGTTACCCAGAACAATGCAAACCACATATCCCTGGTCCTTACCAAATATCACTATGCCATCAATTTTTAATGCTGGTGATTACTTACAGGTGACCGAAGAGGCCCAGAACATTGTACGTCACAACCAACACATTACAAAGCTTCTAGCATATCATTTCGAGCACATAGAATCTAGCTTCGAACGTGAAGGTACAACTAGTAAAAATAAATCATTATATCCAATCCTTAGCATATCACACTCAGAGAGAGCAGCACTCAAGTTAACTAGATACTCTACCATCATGAATAGCAATGGCAATGTTGTCACTGGGACGTCAATAAATTAACTAATTAACATCTATTATTTTGCCTATCTTTATTATGAGAGAAGACGCCACTATCACACATCACGAATTGTATGCTCGGTTTCAAACATACAAATACGCCACTTGGTATCTACCCCGCTTATTTATTAGTATCTAGTCCTTATTAGGGTGCGATAATAAAGATCGAAAAAATACATTTTAATTACGTTTAGAACTTATGCATAAAATATAAAATAACATTCTCGAACTGGAACTAATATTCTATTGTATTCACAGACATCACTAATACTCACTTAATCACTTTGGGGTCTATCTGCATATCCCAGTCATAAAAATGAACGACCAATAAGATTGATTTAGGATTTTACTCATGAAATCTTCTTATCACCCTTTATACGAAGTAGTACAATTCTCGATTATTGATGAGCCCCACTCATTAACATGTTCAGTTGAGCAGGGGGCCCGGATACAGTATAAGAAATTGGATTGTGTATTTTTTATGATCAAATACAATCGATTGAAAACTTAACTTTTGATCATGTTCACTTTAGTTATAGCTAATATTTTGTCATTGATTGCAAAAACTGCAACTAATAATTGTTCCGCAACTATGATTAATTAATATTCGCTATAATTTTGCATCTTTATTGATAAATTTTGAGCTCGGAATATTGAATATAAAATTAAATACTTAACTAGTAAACTATACTTGTTAATGATGAGATAGGAAAAATTGCGATTTTAGTCCCATGTAATAGACTTATTTTCAATTTAGTCCTATTTGTTAGATTTTTCTGACATTTTGTCCTATATCGTTTCAAAATTCTCAATTGTTAGTCCCAAGTCATTTTTTCATATAATTTTTAACGAAAAAGTCACTTTTCCATCCTATTCACGTCACTTTTTTTGTTAAAAATTGGACGAAAAAATGAATTGGGATTAATATTGAGAATTTTTTTTAAATAAATAGGATTAAAAATGAAAAAAGTCTAACAAACATGACTAAACAAAAAAATGGTTGGCGAAATCAACCTTCAAACTTCAACTTCAACTTCAACCAGCAGATTATGACACAGTACACAATTGGCAATTGGAACGACTGGCGGCAAACACCATGCATTATTCCATGCATACATATCAAACTGCAAAAACACAAAACTAATAGTGCAAAACCAATACATCCATCTCAACAATCGCAAGAGCCATTGTAAAATTGAAGAAATATGTCTGCAAAGTGACGACACCACGGGCCAGCCGGAAAACACCAGTCCCGCCAATAATCGGCAGCTCCCGGTACTGTTCTCCGATAGGGTTGCGCCCAAGAACAACAACCGTGCTACCGTTATACTTGCCCTCTGTGAAAACAAAGGCCGCTCCCATGAGCATGCTAACTTCAAGAGAAGAAGTAGCGTAGAAACCCTGAGCGTAGCCCACCCTCTTCGATAAGATGTCGGGTCCCACGGTCAAGGGGTCGTCGGTGATCGTGAGTACTCCAAAATAAGGTGGGTTGTCGGAGAAGAGAGGGGGGCCTTTGGCAACTTGTACGGCGGACAGGTTTTTGTCGGGTTTCTAGAGTTGTGTAGTAAAAATGAAACTTTGTCACACTTTTCTTCCGATTTTAGGTTCAGGAACCAGTCTTCAACATCTTTAGGGGATTGGGCGATGGCATTCACCGTTGGAGTGGCTATGCCAATCATTGAGACAAGTATGATTGCAATAATTAAAAGCTTTTCCATCTTAGTATTTGTACTATATTTATGATGTCTTTGATTATATGAATGATGGTGCTTTGGGTCGCTATATATATAGCTAGCTAGAAGTATGTAGAGAGTTCAATTTCTATCTGAAATTCCGACAGTTGGTATGAATCCCTTTAATTAAATTTTCTTGGAACTAGAGCTTAGGTTAATGTTTAGAAAAGGAACTCCGGGTCATGCGCTCGGGATAAAGCTTATATAGATTATCTTTTGAATTCCATCAAATATTAATTTTAGAAATATTTTAGTTTAAACTTTTATGTGTACATTTATCACAATAAAAGGAAAAATGCAATTTATTCATGTAATTTAGGGAGAATGGCATTTTTTATCATACACAAATTGACTTTTTTTGCAATTTATGTAGTCCTGTAATTTTTTGACAATTTTATTTTTTTTGGCCAATTTGGCCAGAAAAATTACATGTGATCACTTGTACATGATCTAATTAAATTACAATTTTAGTTGCCCTATAACCTAAGGATATGCATTTTTGGTCCTGCATAAATTGATTTATAGAACTTAAATTGCAATTAGTTTGGTGATCATGTGCAGATTACAAGCAATTTTCATCCATATAGGTTGAAGAAGGACTAAAATTACAAATTACAAAGTTACAAAATTAAATTATGAAAATTGATTTGTACCGAACCAAATATATCACCGGCCCCTAAGTTAGGACTGAACATATAATTTTTTCACATGAAAACGAAACAATCTTAATAGCATTGTAATTAAATTGTAAAATTATATGTTTTGTCGTGTAATTATAGGTCGTTACTACATTTGGTTATGTAATTACTCTATTTATACATTTAATCCTCTTTTTTTTTAATTTAGTCCTAAACACCATTTAATCTTTTTTTTTAAACGAATTTAGTCATGTGTTCATCACAATTTTAGCCCCCTTCATATTGGAGTAGATCTCATTTTTTTATCATTTAACTATAGGTCGTTAGCATCAGAATTATCAATACAAATAAACGTAATACAACTAAATTTACCAAAAAAGAACTACGTCATATGTTCAGCACTAATTAAAATTCGTCAAAAAAAAAAAAACTAAATGTACAAATTGAGTAAGCAACAAAATCAAAAGTGCCACCGACATATAATTACAAGATCAAAAATTATAATTTTGCCTAATCAAATATTCGCTAGGCAGTAATAAAATTGTAGAGATTATTTTATCATCTATTAATTTTTTTTTATTTAATCAGTAACATCATCGAATAATTAGCTAGATAGTCCCGAAAAATCCATGAGGAATGATTTCCGTATCCCAATTATTAATTAGCCGACAATAATACGATCTTGATGATAAATCGATCCGACACGAAAAGATATTGAGAATTGATGTGTATGGTCTTTTATTCCTCAACACAAACATATGCTAACACCAAATAAGGCAAAAGTCTTATTGTTAGCACAATAACATGACGTCCGTTTTTTGTACTACCTGTCCCTAATATTGCTACAATTTTCTTCTTTTTTTTAATTATTCATATATTTTGTTTATTCTTCTCGTGTTTATCATTACACTAATATCTTAATATGCTCAAACACAGACAAATTATAAAATGATGAAATAATAAATTTACATATGCTTAAACAAATTTCGAGACACTGTGAGTCTTGTCCTAAATGTTGTCAAGATTATGGCCATTGGGTAGTTGGAGAATGTTAGCCAGGATCATGAGTCGTCATGTAATTTGTCTCAAAGGAATTGAGGTCTTTTCTTCTTTTTTATTTTTTTATGAGAAAAAAAAATCTTTAAAAAAATGACGTGAAATAAAAAAATAATAATAACGGAGGTGCTCGATCATTATTGTTGTTAATTATCTGGTGAAAAGAAACCCGTCAAATCATAATTTATAATTAGGGGTGTGTTTGTTAGCTCAGGTGCGTACACAATTATGAGTATGCACATTTTCGTTTATTTTTTTTATGAACATTTATTGAACATGGAATTAAGTTGAGTTTTCTCAAGTTTAGAATTATTTTAAAAATTTTATTAAGCAGATGACTAAAAATATTAAATCTCCAACAGTATGAACTAAAAATAGAATTTTAACTGGCTCCTAAGTTTTGTTCTAATCATATTAGATTGAAAATTACAATTACAACACGTAATATTTTGTCAAACCTTATATTATATATGCAGGGAAAATGTAAAATTAAGTGCAAAAACACCCTTAAATTTCCAGCCAAAAAAAAAAAGTTCAAAAGACAGGAAAAACCCTTTAGTACAAGGATTTTTTTATACCTTTTCATTAACACAAAGGGTAAATTGTATTTAACCTATAAAAATTTGGTGGCGCCCAAACACAGCCATTAGACTTTTGCTCTCGCAAACAAATATTTCTCCTCTCTCATCAATTTACTCTCATTCAGTCCATCATCATCACCCGTCAACCATGATTGGTCACCGATCATAAAGAATCTAGCAGATGAACTTACATGTAAGATGGTACAAACCTCGTGAAAAGTAACTATAATTTTCAATTTAATAAGAGAAGCATTTAAAATTATGACAAATCTCACTAAATACGAATGTAATTTATGCCTTTTTAATAAAACTTTTCTTTTTTATATTGTTCATTGCTATATTAGTACATTCAAACTGAAATACTAATTCAATATATCAGTATTTCTAAATAAATCAACCAATACATTAAAAGTACACAAATAAAAAAGACACTATTATTTAAAATAGAGTACCAACCCACATCCACGAGTCGTACTAGCAACCTCGTGTTGCGAGGCCTCTCCATTAATCACCAAAGAAGTCCTTTAATTTCTCTAGTTACATACTTCCCACGGAGCTTTAACCTTAAATTTGACATCAATGTAAGAAGTTTAAGATTAGTACTTATAATAGCCTATAAATACTTGTCAGTAGTTAATGTTCACAAACTTGCCTGAACCTACTCCTAAATAATTAAAGTTCATTAACAATGGAGAAGTTGCTTCTTGCAACCATTGTATTTCATACAATCATGATCAGCATCGTCATCACAACCTGCAATTGCGCCATAGATCAAAGCCCTAAAGCTGTTCGAAAATGGGCAAAAACCCTAAACCCTGCAAATCAAAAGCTGACCAAACTTCACTTCTTCTGCCACCACCTCCACGGCGCCACCGCCACCACCATCGCCAAAGCCACCTCCACCGATGCATCGCCCACATTCTTTGGCTTACTGGACACAAGGGACGATCCGCTGACACTTGGACCGGAGGAGTCGTCCGAGCGTTTAGGTTACGCTCAAGGGATCTCAGCCGCGGCGTCCTTGGAGGAAATCTCCTCATTTGATCCCTTCACCTTTGTTTTCACGAGCAAGGAGCACAACGGAAGCACGCTGGCGGCGTTGGGAAGCTGCCCCATTTCAAGGCCATCGTGTGAGGCGGCGGTGGTTGGCGGAAGCGGTGGTTTCCGGCTGGCACGTGGATCGGTTACGAGCAAAAGCTATTATATGAATTTCACAACTGGGAAAGCAATTCTTGAAATCAGTGTTGTGGCTTTGCATTACTGATGTCTGGTTGTGTGATTAATCAAGTAATTATTATTATTGAATAATTAGTTGGGTTGTTTTCTAACAACTCTACGTTTACTTGTGATGTTTAGAGAATATTGTGAACTCGTGAATACGTTTGACTAATGTCTGAAAGTGTGCATGTTTTATTCACCATTACCTTAGATGTTTATAGATCGAGCTCTAAAACAAAAAATACATTTTATTTACAACTCGCTACATTTCGACAACTTAATTTAAGTTTATTATGTTAAAAGTTTCAAATTTCTCCCATCCAACTTTCACCGCTCATTCGTAAAATTATAAATATTAATTTTTTTCCCCAATATTCCAACCTCAAGTTTTTTTTTAATTATAACAAAAACTCATATTTATTTTAGTCAGTTGTTTCTTGATCATCGCCGATCAGATAGCTGAAAAGATAAAACCAAACAGAGAATTTCTTGGAAGGATTTAATATTTTTGTTAAAAAAAAAAATTATGATCAAACATATATAATTAATCAAGAAAAATATTTTTCTTAAATTAATATTAACACGAGACAGAGGATGCTCCAACATTTGTCATGACATATGTTGAGACAAATTTAATTTACACGAGACAGAGGATGCTCCAACATTTGTCATGCATGCTTAGCTACTTTGTTCTTTTCGAAGCTTCATTTTGCCCTATTATTATTCATTTATATAAAATTCCTCTCACCCTCACACCCACCCTCACCTGTGATCGATCGCTCATGTTAGCTGTCGATAATCAACCACCATATATATATGATTAAATAATAAAATGCTGCTAACGAGATCTAATTTAATTGGCGAAATCGAAGCCTCATGATTTTAGAGGTCATGGATTCGAATTCCCCCAAATGTGTAGGATGTTGTCTGTTGTATAGCAGGAGTTGATATACTGCATAGTACTTGTAATCGATTTATTTCAATTAATAATAATCCATCCTTCTTACCTCAAAATAAATAAATAAAAAAAGTACCTAAACTTATATATATTAAGACAACAATCAATGATGGTTGCATAATTGTAGGTAAAACTACTATATATTCACCATAGCTTTTACTATTAATTATGATAATCATTACTTATGATCTCCACATAAAGTTTTTAATAAACTATCTTCTGAAAATCATTTTGCTCCTGATGGAACAGATTTACTGACTGTTGTTGTAGCCCTATAAACTCCAGTGTCGGTGAAATTATATTTTTAGTCATACGAGTTCAATATTTTTTAAATATCTATTTTATAAATTTTTAAAAAATTAGAAAAACTCCACACACTTAGTGCTATATTTAAGGAATTTTCAAAATGATTCTAAAATCAAAAGAATACGATATGTTTAGTTCCATAAATTCAGTAAAACAGATGATTCAATTAATAAGACCTTTTAGAAAATCCCGTAAAGTAAAGAATTATATATGAATTTTTTAAAATTTTAGAATCATTATAAAAATTTTATAAAAAAAAATTAAAATTATTAATTTAAAATATATGAGACTAAAAATATAATTTTGACAAACAGCATTGTTCACCAACTCCAATCATTATAAAGGAAATGACACCACGGGGTGGCGCACGCACATAGATATGGAGAAGTCACTAATTATAGCTGCTCTCTTTACACTTTGCTCTGCCATTTTAGCCATCCCATCTTCCTCATCCCAAACCCACGTCCAAAACTGGGCAGAAACCCTAACCCACAAGGAAGAAAAGATAACCAAGCTCCACTTCTACTTCCACCGTCTTGGCGATAAAACCGGCGTCCCCGTCGTGTCTCAGGCGAATATAACGGGCCCTTCGCCCACGGATATCGGCTCCCTCTTCATCAAAGATGATCCATTGACACTAGGCCCAGAGCTTTCCTCCACGCAAGTTGGCTACGCGCAAGGGATGTCAGCCACGGTCTCCATAAGGAACGCCGCGATAGTCGAGTCCTTCACCTTCGTCTTCACCGACGGAGCTCACAACGGCAGCACTGTGGCGGTCCTCGGCAGCAACTTCTTACTGCATGAGTACCGGGAGATGGCTGTCGTTGGTGGTAGTGGTGTTTTCCGGCTGGCACGTGGGGTGGTCTCGTATCGGACCGTCTTTTATAATATTAGTACTGGTGATGCCTCCGTTGAGGTCAATCTTGTGGCTTCGCATTTTTAGGGTTTGTGTGTATATGTATGCTCTCGATCGAGCTCCTTCGGATCTCTGTGTTGTGTGTGTTAGTTTTTGTTATCTTTGTGTTTTGTTTCTTGAAATATGGGCATTATTCACTACATAAAAAATAATTAATCGCTATAGTTGTTGTGTTTTTTACCATATGATGTCCAAGTGTAATAATTATTAGGGATAATTATACCCTCTTCTGATATTTGATATAATTATAGGTTTGAAAAATTATATTTAGTACCCTTGACGTTTGCTTCCGTCTAATAAATTAGTCCCTCCGTTAGTCAAAATTCACTAAATATACTGATATTAAAAAGAAAATTAAATAAAAATTTATATATACCCTTGATTGACTTATTAATTATTTATTGTTGGTTAAATAATTTTTTTCAAACTAAACTAACCTTATAACGGTAAAGATATACCTCCTCATATGCAATAACACATGAAGAACGTATGGGGTAATTTGATCATAAAAAAATTTATTTAACTTGCAATAAATTAGTAATAAGTCAATTGAGGTAAATATACAGGGAGTCTATGTATAATTACATCAAACCTCAAGAGTTGAGAGTGTAATTACCTAATTATTACAAGATCCTTCCTAAATACTAGTGATTGCGTATGCATAACTCTCTATATTTATTAAAAAAAAAAATTGCAAAAGATCATAAGCATCAAGTGAAAATGGAAAAAAAAATTGAATATATGTACATATATCATCCAAGTTAATATCCGTACGTAGCCTCATCGATGACTTTGAACTTAGCGTATTCTTGTGCTTACTAATTAAATCACAATTTAATTAAAAATAACACACAATGTTAAGAAATTTTGATCCTCTTTTTAAATTAAAAAATCAAATTGTTTTCGATCGCGAAAATGGAGGTTAAAATTAAAATAATTGGAGTAGAGGGGCATGAACACAAATTCCTATTCCTTGGGTCCTAATTAATAATATTTCAAATTTTGCATGGGAAAGAATATGACAATAGAGAAATTAAACACACACAAGCAAAGACCGGAATTCCAGCCCCCAATTTCTCTCTTCTCTCCCATTTGATGGGCTCAAACAGTAGTTGGCAGGCAATCAATTCTCTCCCACATATCTATAAAAACTTCAAATTTTCCCCTTAATGTTCAAGAAAAGAGCTGCGGGTTTCAAAGGGCAGAATATGGGAAGGTACTCGGAGCTTCTTGATGTAACTCTGAGGATCTTCTGCAGATTTCAATCTCACTGCCCGCAAACTGCCCGCATGTACTACCACCCTCCTGCTCCCCACAAGGATAGCAGTCACCACGACGACAACGGCGCCACCACGGAGCCTGCAGCGGCGGTGATGGGCCGGATTGGTGTCCCCTGGTTTGATACTACTGATTTCATTCTTTATACTGTTGCTTAAATGCTTGACTGAAACGTTATATGCAGAAGGAAATTTGTTGCATCACTAATTACCTGTACAACTTTCTTTTTCTTTTTCTTTTTCATTTAATTGAAGGGATTCAATCTATTTTAGTTTATAATTATGGTTTATCTCTTAATTTTGCGACATTAATTACGTCAAGATATTATATTGTTTTGCCCTGATCTTCAAGACGTTCAAAAGGGAGCCCATATATAATTTGGTTCACAATGCCGTAAAGATCATTGTACTTCTACTGTAAATCGTTGTATCTTGTTAGACAAATAATCAGTGTAGAGGACAAATTGTCGTTGTTGTTAGTACCTGTGCGAAACATATGACCTACCTCGACTTCACCAATGCACAACTACGGTCATCATGTCTGCTTATGATTACGGAACTTCTGTTCTTGCCTATGCAATTCATTGTTGCCTTGTAAAACTGCTAATATACTTGTATAAACATAAGTACTCGAGTGTGTGGGTGTAGGCAGACAGGTTGGTGCATAACCAGACCGCCATTTCTAGTTCATTTTACCCGGTGATACCATCCCTAGTGAACGTTACATAACTGTCTGAAGATAACAGATGCTAGCAGTTGGACCTGTGCAGCATCAGCTGTACCAAACTCCCATTTAGACCACAATCTAAGTTGGCTACACTACACCAACATAAGAGAAATAGATGCAATCAGAGAAATTCAGGTTGTGAAAAACAGTATCCTATTGTCTTGTCATTCTGAGAATACACTGTAGAGGAAAGATACGTAGGGGAGATAGGCGAAAGCAAGTCTCATGACATCAAACAGATACAGAAACAATGCATCTTAGAGGCAAAAAAATAAAAACAACTAGCGTATCACAATACACAAGACAGCAGGTTACGAGCAAATCCAACCTAGCGAGTACCAAACGGTCCCGAACAAAACCATCTATTAGTCAGGATCCCTAAAATTATTGGATACACAGTGCAGCAGCGAGCGTGCAGGTCCTGTCGCTTACACATTACTGAGTTGGCAAGTCGGGCTTGCGAGCCAAGAAGAAATACATCGATGTGAAAATCTCTTTCCTGAAAAACCCGACAATGAAGTGTCAGAAAGTATCTAGAAATTGAAAATGTCGTCATGGAACCTTTGCATCTTTACAAAGAGACTCGAAATGGTACAAAAATTTGAAGGAAATACAAGGAGACGAGACTCTTACTTGCCCCCGGCAACAAGTCCTTCTGCAGCTTTCTCTAAGAAAGCTTGAACCCTTTGGCTCCCCTTTGGGGCAACTCCCAGCGTTTCTAGGGCCTTAACCTACAAAGAGAGATACCGAGTAAAGAAATATCGTTAGCACGAATGGAAAAAAGAAGGGGCAGACGCGCAGCAAGAGAAAGAGAGTATAATGACTGATGCATACAAGATGTAGTATACAGAATTTATGTCTAAGTAGACGTATGACTATAATGGGGCAGGGCACACAGCAAGAGAAAGAGAGTAGATAATGACTGGTGCATACTAGATGTAGTATAAAGAATTTATGCCTAAGTAGACGTACAACTCTTACCATGTTTCTGGTAAAAAAACGTCCAACTGACGTCAACCGGAAACTGCTGAAAGAGAAGTGACTTGTATCCATCGGCAAGTACCACGGAACGGGTGAGTCCAACGCAAGATCTTTCTCCCACACAATCTTTAGCAGGAAGAAAATACAGTTAATGTTATTTATAATTATCTGAGGGACTCCGCAGAGCAGTCAAGATGTTGTTACTCACTTCGAAACCAGCTTGCTTAAGAGCTTCAAGGCATTGATGTGTCCGTCTAATGTCAGGGAGGCCATTACCGAGTTCAATTTCCGCCTGCATGGGAGGTATTTAATATCAAACCTAAGCATCATCGCAAAGTTAATTCAGAAGCATTTAACAAATATGGTGATTACCTTAATCTGCTGGTGTTCTTCATTGTTAGGGTCATAGCCATCAGTCATGCACCACTCATATGCAGCAAAACACTGGCCGGGTTTCAGTACTCTGTATATCTCCTTATAGCAGCCAACCTGAAAGGCGGAAGATCAAGCAAAAGGCAGCTTAAGTTTTCTTTTCTTTTCCTTACTAAAAAAAAGGGCAAGCAGAGTTACTTTGAAAAAGAGATAATAATGCGGACACCCCCTGGAGTCTAGGCATATAACAAAGGAACCCCAATTTTTAATATTACATCGACATTTCTCCAATCATGTTTTACATTATAGATTCTCTCCTTGCAGTCCAGTCCTTATGGAATCAATATGTAAAACAGGATTGTGAGGAGTGCAGTGTAATTTTTCAAAGCTGAGTATTTGTTTTTGTAATATGTTCTAGTCTCTGGGGATCTTAGTCTAATTCCAAATAAAAAGTTGGCATATCTTGGTCAATGATAAACAGAAATAGATCTACATACAGCATCTGGGCGTGGCATGTGGCTTCAATTGCATAGACTGCATCAAAGCTGTTCTCGGGGAATGGCATTTTCATGAAATCAGCCTGCAGTTACTAAGAAATATTAGAAATAATAGAATATCAAAATCAGCAAGCAATACAAAGTACAAACTTGATCTCCAAAGTACTGACTTTAACGAAGTTGCAAGTATGGTCCAGACCAGCCATCCGGTTTAGGGCCTGCACCGTCCAGAGAGAGATAAATATAGATGTAATCCGAAGAGAAAAAGTGTTCCAAGTTAGAAGAAACATGTGCACATGACACGATAATATGATATCATTTCATGTAAGTGAAAATAAAATCTGTTTGTTTCAGGTTAGGAGAAGGATACGTCTCGGACATAAAAATATAATATCATAGAAATGAATCTAAAATTGAAAAGTGTGGTAATGAAACAGAATCATGGAATTTTCCCAACTATGGTAGTCAAGAAAAGATGCTTCAACATGGTATAGATTTATGCAATCTTGCTTTCTGACAACGTAGAATGGAACATACCTGTCCCCGAGATATCTGGTACTCGTTGTTGTTGAGACCAGTGACTGATGTGGAACTGCACGATGTCAATACAAAATAATAAGCAGTTGAATGTTATACTAGGTCATGCTAAAGTGTCTGAAAAGCTTTCTGAAATGTCATAATTTCCGGTAGTGTCATCATGCGTTTTCTGCTGTGAATATCTTTACAAATTCTTGTGGGTGCAAAACTCTCATAAAACACTAGTTGCAAGGCATATCGAAATGAACACATAAACATTGAATTAAATAAAAACTGAATGAACTAACTTCTCATATTACCTGAATCGAGCAATTTCTCTTAATGGTCCACCAATTCCACATCCCACATCCAAGACCTACAGACATGGACTAAACCTCAACATTGATTCGGAGGCAACGATTATACAGGTAGCTCCGAATGAAAGCAGAGAATAATACCTTCTGCCCCGGTTTCAGCACAAGTTGTAAGGCAAGGAAATGCTCGTGCCGCTTAATGCTCTCCTTGAGAGACTCACCTTTCCATCTGCGGAATGTAGTGTTAACTTTAATTAGGTTGCAAAAGGCTGCAATTAGAAGGGTCTACAACCGTCTCACCACAGGACATACATTAGGTAAACATAAACGAAATTGATAACTTAATGGTTAGTTTGATTGTTGGAACATTTTGTCATTGCTACTGAGAGAAAAACTAAGTAGGGCATTGTCAAAACAATCAGCTTTGAAGTCATATTTATCCCAACGCCTTTTAGACCTAACAGGCAAATTTGAATTGTCATGTTGGAGAGAATTAGTTCATTCCCTTTATACTTTTTCATTTAATTTTGAAACTATGTAAATTAGTGCCCACGGTGCCTTCCACTGAGAAGCATGATTGAGTGAAAACATAATCTAAACAAAAAATAAGATCTAAAGAAATAAACCCTTCACCTGGGTGCAAAATGGAAAGATTCTCCCCATCCATACTCGTAGAAACTTGTGACAAGATCATAGTACTTGTTAACCTGGAAAACATGATAAGGTAATATAAGTTTCCAAATAACCTTGTAGCTAAGTGAACTGTGTCATATTTAAATGGTGAATTAGCAAAATGGATCCTGAAGATAGCAAGCATCTGAATGAAAGAGCACAAACTATGTCGTTTCTCAAAATGAGATCACGATTTATGTAAATCTAAAGCTTGGCTATGAGTACAGACATCAGCTCACATCCATAAACGAAAATATATGGCAGCATAGCCGCCCTTTCAGCAAAGCAAGAAAACTACATTTCAGGCAGATTCAAATACTTCTACATGAGTCCAAAGATGCTACTATTATCACCTGGTTCACTGGATTTGTTTCGAAGATTTGCTGTCATCTTAGATGTTGCTTTGTTCTGTAAGTGCCTATTGTAGTTCAAAAGCGAACGAAAGTGGAAGATAAGGGAAGCAGGGAAAACCGGGAACAGCATGCTTCTTAATTTTCTCTTGTGTGGAAAAAGATGGTGGTACATTGTGCCAAGGACAAGATCCCTCCTGTGTGTAACATCTAGCGTTGATGTGTAACCCACATTAGGGACCAACATGTGTTTGGAGGTGCTAAATATTTTGAGTAAGTCACTTTCAAATATTTTCAAGAGAATAACAGCCCACCCCACCACCCCAGGAATTGAAATAAATTACTTATGCTATTTATGACCTGCGTGAATCACGATAGAAGGCAATAAGCAGGTCCTGATTCCAATATTTTTCAAAAGCAAGTCAGTGAGACGGGATCTTGTTATTAACTCGTAATACTGGTGAGGATCACTTAAAAATCCTCAAAACCACCAAAAATTTTAGAATTACACTTATATTCTTTTATGTTAAAAAAATGAAATACAGTAAGATTATCGAAAACCAGGCAACAACTTACCATGTCGGTGTAGTTGGATTTTCTCTCTTCTTCCTGGCCTCCATAGCAGACATGATACTTCTCGTACCTGATTTACAGACCACACATGAATAACAATTCATAGAAGATAATGAAACTAAAAGGACAAACTACATAAAACCTTCTGATCAACACCATGAAAAACAGAAGAAAGTGCAATTGAAAAGGAGAACACACGGTTTTAGAATAAAATGATCTGAAAGCAACCATTACTAATTCCTGAAAGTTCCAATTCCATGTCAGCTTCGTAAAAAATTTATTCGATCCAAATCACATAAAGAGATACATATCGAAATATTTCAGATTAATTTTATTTTCATCCATTTAGTTTTCATCAAAAGTACTGATGCATAATTATCACTCAACACAAACTCTCCACCAAACAAAAAGGGAAACACAAAAAACAACAAGGGACCACATTAATACATGTGACTTCAAATTCAAGAATAGTAATAGCCAGATCTGTCACAACTATGACTAAGATACTAATCCAAATTGGCATACACTCACTTATCCCTACTTGGCCACCACAACAAGAAGAAAGATCAGCATATATCCAGCTTTCTTAATCAATGGTAGGCAACCAAGATATCATATCACAAGGAAATTTCAAAGGAAAAAAAAAAGACAGTCCCATGTTTCCATTAACCCAGAGACAGAGACTTGATTTGTTATGAACCCATCAAGTAAAACAAACAAATTCCATCCACGTAATTGAGCATTCATTCATAAGACATAAATTACACCAAGAATCTCATCAAGAACGCAAATTACCTGGAAAGCACACAACTTTACACTACTTCAACAACCACAGTCCAGAAAAACACACACTACACAGAGTGGAAGGGTGGGAAAAAAGTGAAGCTTACTTGTCTACAGCGGAGAGAACATGGTCCTTCTCAATCTTTCCACCAACCCCAGATGCCAGATCCAACGTTCCCAGGTTAGGCATCTCTGTTTCCACAAATCCTCAGCCTCTCAAAATGCAATGTTCGAGATCTGAAACAGAGAGAAACGAAAAAAAATCAACAGCATGCACATATACAAACAAGAAACAGATGGAACAATGCAGGTGAAGTTGAGTCGCACCCAAAGGGTCGAAGAATCTGGGACCCTTTTGAGAGACTAAGAAGTGGAAAAAAGTGGTTTTGATCAAGAGAGAAGAAAAAGGCGAGAGGGGTTGAAAGAGGTATGAAATTGGGAGTAAATAAAAGGGAAAGGAAGGGAAGAAACGGGAAGAGAGAGAGAAAGGGGGGTATTAGAAAAAGGTGGTGAGAGTAAGACTGTGTGATGACACCAGAGTGTGAACTGTACAGTGGTCTTTTGTTGTTTAGCGGTTTCCTAAACGACAGTGCTTCTAAGTGGTTGCCATGTCAGAGGCTGCACGTGCCACTGCCACTCAAACTCAATCTTCTTCCTTCAACATCGGCCGGCTGGCTGGCGGCATAATTGTCATTCTCATCCACAAATATACAATCACTTTTACAGAAAAACTCTAAAAAGTATTTTGATGTTGCAATTTTAGTCTTTCAATATAATTTTTTATGTGTTTTTTTAGTTATTCTGTAAATAAAATTATTAAAGTTAATTGCATTTTTATTTTGAAAGAGAAAAAAATAATCATTTTTTAGTATTTTTTGGTACAATGTACTCATTTTTTCTATTTCTCTCCAATTTTTGAGAGAGAAAAAATCAAAAGAATCATATTTAAGCAATAAAAATTTCTATATAATCTTAATAAAATATAATCAGTAATCTGTTTTGTGTATATATGTAAAGCAAAAAAACATTTATATTGCAAAATACGTTTTCTTTAATTAATTAAACATCAACACAAGTAAATTTAATGAAAAAAATAGGGAAATGAGTGCATTAGCCCAGAGTTTGAAGAATACCAAAATTTGAAAAGAAAAAATTAACTATTTTTTTCCCTTCAAATGAAATTTTCATAACGATTTTGAGAAAACTAAAAATGTAAAAAGAAAATAGTTTGAATATCAAAATTGCAATCTCAAATTATTTTAAAACTAAAATATAAATGACTAGATTTAAGGATTAAATTGTATTTATCCCTCCAGTTGGCTATGCTTAGAGTTAGAGTTGAGATTCTTTCTACAACTTAGATATTTTATGACTTTTTTTTATATAAGTGAATCAGTTACAATTGAATTACAGATTTCAATCATTAATAATTAATATATATTAATTATAAATATCAAATATATATTTAATCAAACTATTATTACACCTAAAAAAAATTACTATTACAGTCAATATACTTCAATTACCAATATCAAATATGTAGATAGCGAATCAATAATTATTATGAGGGAATCAGTTACAATTAAATTATAAATCTCAGTCACTAATAATTAATATATGTTAATTATAAACATCATATATATATATATATATATATAATCAATAACTTCTTTTACAATCAATTATCAACAGTTAATAGCGAATCAATAATTATTATTACTGCAGACCAATCACTACTATTAAAATAAATTAATACCTACAGATTGGTGGACGCAAGCTCATGACCACTCTTCGACTTTATCAACTAATCTAGATTTCGTTAGTATTTTTATTTTTTTTTTTTTTTTTTTTTTGTAAATTGTTTAAATATTTCCGCATTTTTTTTTTTTTTGAGCAATAACTATCGACCTAGGATGAGTTCTATTGTGTTGTGCTTTGAGCAGTAATTATTAGGAAGTCTTCACAATTTGATAAATCAATCGAATCCAAGTGAACCCGAAATTTTGTTATGTACTAAAACTGAAAAAAAAATTTGAATTAGTATTTGACTTTTATTTTTATGAAATCTCGTTATTCAATTTAATTTATTTTAGTTTTGATTTATCAAATATAGAATTATTATTATTTATATATATTTTTTATATTTGTTGATTCTATTTTATTATTTATGTAATCTTATTTATCAATAACGAAAAATACATCAAAAGTATACATTTATGGTAATTAAATTTTTTTGCTTGTTCTTTTTTTTTCTAATTTTAAATAAAAAATCAATTTACCGTACTGTTGAACTGAAATACCCAAAAAAAATCGATAATTTTCCAAAATTGGTGAACCAAATTATTCTCGATAAAGTATTTTTTGTATATTATAAATTTTTTACATATTGAAATCTCAATTTAATTTTTTACCGAATTAATACCCATGCGTTTAATTCATGAGTATATAGATGGTTCACGTCCATCTCTTGATTTTTATAAAATATTTCACTGAAAATAAATTTATAGTTATAAACTTTTTATCCAAATCAAATTTGACCACATCAAATCAAGTATATTATAAATAAATTGAACTTGTTATTAATTCGTCCTTCTTCTTCCATTATATATCTATATAAATAAATATGACAAGCAAAAGGAGGGAAACTTTTTTAATTAAACAAAGGGTAAAAAGGTCCATATAGTTATTTTATTTTTAATTATATAATTTTTGCTGTCATCGAATGACATATAAAACTTGTCATTATCGCAATCACTTTCTTGACTGTCAAAGAGTCGTACTATATTAATTATCAATAGTAGAATATTACTTTGTATATTTTGTGGAAAAATTGTATTTTTCATCCTATATATTAAGACATGTACGTTTTTAGTTCCGTTATTTATGAGCATTTCAAAATTAACCCCATGTCTTAATAAATTGCTCAACTTTAAGTACGTCCTATTTTCAACTTCCATAAAAAATTTGACAGCAAAAATTAAGTGCAACTGTCAATTGTCCCTCAAATTGAAAACTTAAGGTAGTGTTTGGATTAGGTTTTGGAGTGTTTTGTTTTGGTGTTTTTGAGATAGAGAGAGAAAAATAGAGAGAAATAAGTATGTGTTTGAGATAGATGGTATGTTTGGATTTGTGTTTTGAGATAATATAAAATATTTTGAAATAAGTGGTGTATGTTTGATGTTGGGATTTAGGAAACAAAAGCTACCGTTCAATGTCAAATCATGTCTTTTTTATATTATATATTATTATATATTATATAATATATACATATAATATATAATATATATATTATTATATATAATATAATGTAAGTTGAAAATACTATAATTAATAGTTAAATGCACTATAGTAATGTATTGAAAATACATTTGTTAGATTTTATATTCGAAGTGATAAATTTAAATAGATAATTAAATTAATAATAAATACGAATTAGGTATATATTACTAGTATATTGTCCTCAATCTACAAAACTGCAAAAGTATTTCAATGAGGTATAAATTTTTTAAATATTTTTTCTCAGTAGCATTGATATTTAAATATCTTTAATATAAATTGTTTCATAAGTTCATAATTATTATTTGATTTATAATATTTGATTAGATTTAATATATTATATAACATATTTAATACAAATAATTAAAAAAAAAAAAAACTAAAGTCTAACACTTGTGGAAGGATGCAACATCAAAATTAATATTATATATATATATATATATATATATATTATAATACTTATTTAATTATATAAATATATAAATAATCTATTAGTATTTATTATAATATAATATATATATACATATATACGTGGAGGAATTTTGTCAAAATGGGCTCAAAACCCAATAAAAAATGGGAGGAACACTACTTAAGGTGTGAAAAATTAAAATCCAAACATGAATTTGGTTTTGGCCCATCTCCGAATCCAAAACATTACCTAATAGTTACCTGACTTACACGTATTTTTTGCCGTCAAATTTCTTATGAAAGTTGAAAGTAATAAGATTCAAAAAATACATAATTTATCATTTGAAGTGACTTTGATATACTCCGATCTAAAAATTGAGTTGTTGGTCTGTAAAATTATTTATTATTAACGTCTTAATAAAATACCTAGAAAAAAGACAAATAATTTGATTAAGTTATAATTGTATGAAGATGCATAAATTATAATTAAAAAAAATGGAGGAGATTTGGGATCAAAGAAAAATAACTAAATAATATGCAAGGAAATAGTAAAGAAATGCCATGTCCCACAATTATTGAGCATCTACAACACCTCACGTGACCTGACCTGACCTGACCCACACACTCATCATACTCTATTTCTTAATTTCTATATATTCTCTCCTACCCCTTTAATTTAAATATAGTTTGTTTATTTATTTAAAATAAGGATCCCTCTTTTCACTACATATAATTTTTAAATGAATTTGATTCCGATTTCCGATCCCGCTTATTTATTTAAATTGTAGAAAAGAAAATTTGAGGTTGGAGTGGTTGAAGATAAAAAGATTATAAATTTAAAGCATTTATAATTTTATCGGAGCTGCAAGAATTGATGAGGAGAAGTTTATAAATTTTGATTTATATGAACTTAATTTAAGCTATTTAATAGCAGGGGTACACGCGATAAGTACTCATTTTAATTTTATTTGTTTTTAGCAAAGAAGCTGATAAGTATTTTAAATTTTGCAAAACAAACTCTTTGAATAGTCGTGTTTGTTTGCTTTGAGTTTGAATATTTTATACTCAGAAATTATTTTTCAGGAATTATTATAGAAGTTTTGTGTACAAAGCCAAATATGTTATGGAGCACATAACTTTTCAAAATTTTGGAGACACGACGGAGTTGCAATATGAATGTATGTAATTAGTAACAGGACTCGACAGATAATTATTTTTTAAATTGAAAAAAAAATCAACTAGAGAATTAATATTAGTTATGTTAAAGAAATCTCTGCTAGTTATGTTCTTCGATTCAAAACGATGATAATAATAATTAAGATGAAAAGTTTGATTGGAACAAATAATCACTACTTGATATTCAATAACTGCTAGAAATTATATTAAAATCAAAAAACAATTTTTGGAAAAAGAAGCGAAGATCCAGTTGGGTGGCACCCAACTGGGTAGACTCACATCAACAGTGTTGATAGTTTTAACAGTCGAAGTCCCCAACATGATTGTCGACATTTAATACAGCACTTGGGAAATTAGCAGACAATTCTGTCATCAAGCCCACGATGTCTGGGACGCCGAAGCCCAGACAAATACGATTTGGGTTATGAGGCCTAATTCTAACGCACTAGATGCTCTGACGCATTCCATGTGCTCAGTCACTAAGGCCCAGCCAGGAACTTTCTTTGACGTTTATGTTTTTCTTTTCTCCTAAGAACATAGGTGTGGAATATAGACCAGGAACAGGAAGTGAAGAATCTTGCCTTCAATCTGAGACCAGAAAATCTACTCTTTGCAAATCATCTTCGGCGAAGTACGATCACTTTGTCTCCTTGCTGACGCAATTGTTTGTTTTTGTGTTTTTCTGATGTATTTCCCTTCTGTGAATTTGTGTTGATCAGTGAAAGAAAGTTTTTGTTTACTTTGACTAAGGCCCGGAAGAAATCAAAATTCAAATTTCTGTAAAATAAAACAGTATCTTGGAAATTAAATTAAATGGTGGGGGCAGTAATAAGTTGTTCTATATCATAGTTTGCTCTTCTTGAATGGTAACAGTTTTGCTCATCGGTCAGCGCATATAAGTTTTGATCCTGCGATGGGTTTCAGGATTGTCTGATCTTGAGTGGAATTTGTTGATGTTTATGGTGGCTAATTATTGAATGAAAGTTTCTTGATATGGTGATGGAATTTTTGTGCAGAAGCGAGCTTTAGATATTTGAATTGGAATTTGCTGGCATTTGGGCGAGAATGGCCAATGATGATGATTTCACTTTCTGTCGAGTAAGTCCTTAACATGTTAATGAACTTAGTTTTAATTTTTGTTTTCGAAGTCTTGGCCTGCAAAATTTATTTAGTGCAGTTTCCTGCTAAGTGGGGTTCAGGTTCAATATGAGCTGCTGCTTCATGTTTTTTTTTTTTTCTACCTTTAAATTTTGTTTCTGAGAACTGATAAGATTGGTTATAATTAGGTTGGCCCCCCTGTAGATGGTTTTGAAGCTCAGAGAGTTGCTGATAATATTAATGAGATTCATATAGATGAAAAAAATACGAAAGCAGCAAGTAAGGACGTTGTTGACGGTACCAGCGAGACTCGTATAGATAATGGAAATGCAAATGCTGCAGATAGTAGTGATCAGAATGGTGGCAGTTTATGGAAAGTTGGTGCTTCTTCTTACAAGCAGGGAACAGTTGGTTCTTTGGCATTTAATGTCGTCGATGCATCACGTCGTAAAGAGGTAGATCAACAACCCAAACAAGCAGGCAAGAGGTTGCAGGAAGTTCTAATAAGGCTTCACCAGAAAAGAAGACTCCTGCGAGGAAGTCTGCACCCAGAGCGAAGGTTCCTTTTGAGAAGGGTTATAGTCAGATGGACTGGCTTAAGCTTACTAGGACACACCCTGACCTAGCAGGTACTCAACATCTTATGCAAACTTGTTATCATATTGATCATGTGCTATCATATTCTTATCTTCATTTCATAAACACCACCTTGTAGCATTCTGTACTTTGTAATTGTTTGTGTAATCTTAGATTTCACTTCAGCCCGAAAATGGGTCTCAAGCATATCTGTCTATTTTTAAAGCTCATTCATCACTGTCAATTAGACTGACTACCACATTGCCATAGGGCACTGCTGACTTGTTTCAGGTTCATATTATATTTTTCTCAGGATTGAAGGGGCAGTCCAATAGAAGACTGATATCTTTAAATGAAGTTAAACAAAACCAGTCTGAAGGCTGCATGTGGACTGTCCTGAAAGGTCGTGTCTACAATATAGCACCCTATATGAAGTTTCACCCTGGAGGTTAGATATTAATTTTTTTGTCCTTTTTTGTTTAATTTGGTATTCATGTGGTTCTTGTTATGGTTTTGTATGTACATCATAAGCAGCAGAGGGTTGTTACTCCCTTGACTTTCACTTTTAGTTGTTTTGGGAATAATTTTGTCGAATGCAAAAGGTTGGTTCCAGAAATGATACCTTTTTAACATGTCATACTTCTAGCTCATGACTGTTGTATGGTTACTTTTGTATCAACGTTATTGTTTGTAGATTATATTCACATGAAACATTCCACCATAGGTTAATGTGCTCATGTTGTTGATTTGGTGGGCATGCTAATCACATGTTTAAGTGCCACACAATGGGAAATGTTAAAAAAAGGATCATATGAAGTTTGAAACCATTTGATTTTGCTTCCCCTGTAAACCTTCTAATCAACAGGCTAAGCAATATTAGTTTCTGTTGTTTTCACTCCAAATCATTTCCATATGCATCTGTGGACAGTTCTCCAGGCAGTTGACAGAGTCATAGAATTATCTGTTATACATGTGCCGTTTTGATACAAATGCAGCATTTTGAATTGCTGCTTATGCAAAAAACATATAGACTGCCTCCAAGTCTCTTCCTTCTCCTCCTTATGTATTCAATATTAGTTAAATGTTGATTTCTAGGTGTGTTCTATAAGTCATTTGCAGTTTTCTGACCATTTAATTAATTGAACGGTGATGGTATAGGGATCCAATGACTTTCTTCCTGTTGGGAGTTTCAATTCTTACCTGCTCTTATTTTTTCCTTTTCTTATAGCTTTTCGTACTTCATTATCTGGCTGCGATGTGGTAAAATCTAAATGAAAATTGACCAAGAATTTCATCATTCCAAACTCCTTGTTGTAATTAGTGTATTGCTGCTTTGAGTTCATGTTGATTCTGCCTTGTTTGATTGTTGAGCGCTTGCTTCCTCAGATTAGTGTTTGCATTAGTTTTAAAGTTAGCTGATATCAACTAATTATTTTCATTTCTCTTGGAAGCATGATTTAGCTTCCTTTGGGTTGTCTGTATAACTCAGGTGTTCTTGAGTGCTTATACTTTTTCGCTCATGTTATGCCGCATTCAGCATAATTGAGTGTTTAAGGTAGTTTCTCTTGTATTTGTTAGAGATGTGCTTTCCTTTCTAAATTTTTTGATGATTTCCTGCTGCTAGGTGTGGAAATGCTGATGAAGGCTGTTGGAAAAAGATTGCACGTCTTTATTCAGTATCCTTTTTTAAATTTACTAATATTTTAGCAGAAACTGCTTTGTAATTTTATCTTATTTCTGGGGCTGTTGGACTTGGTTATCCTGATTCTTTGTTCAGATAAGTACCATGCTTGGGTAAACGCAGATTCTTATTGGAGAAATGTCTCGTGGGTATTTTAGACGAGGGCCAATGAAGATTTCCAGTTTCATGAAGAACGGAGATTCAGTTATTGGGACACACCACTATTGTCTACAAACATCAAGCAGATGCCAGATGCAAGGTGCAAGAAAATAGAATGGTATATGTATATGTTTTATTGATAACATCAAAATAAGCGAGAAAGAATGATTCAAAAGCCATAATATCTTGGCAGTATTATGTTTCCATTGGCTGTGGCAATATAATTGCTTACTCTTCTGCATTTGAGAAGGCAGCGGCTATAGAACATAAAACAAACACAATGTAGCTTCACATTCCTTATGACACTGACTCTATCCAACTTTAGTTTTTCTCCTAACATTTAAGATTGGCTATCTTTATTTCATTGAATTGGAATGTTCAATTATTCTCCCATTAACTATTTCAAGCATGATATATCAACTCAAGAACTATTAGCTCATGAGGAGGTTTGAATTGCTGTTGATAGAACTCTATTACATGCATTAACTCATGAGCGTGGAGCAACCTGATGCATCACTTCTTAGCAGCAGGGAGCACCTGGACTTCATCAAGTACAGGACCACAAAGGCTTCCAGAGTCATCGATCCTTGTGTGGTAAAACGAGCTTAAGAAAGTTATTCTGGTCCTGTACGACGTTGCTGTGAACTGGAAACTGAAAGCCTGGAACTTTCCTTTTCCTTCAGATTTGAAGGGAGCTTTGATGCTTGCTTTTGCAGCAAATGCTTCAACCATCATAGATCCATGACAGCCATTTTTTGCATCTCCAACAACGAACTTAAGATTGTAGACTTTGTTTGGGATAGTTCTGATGATTTGTGCAATGGCGCTCTCGTCCTGCAACAAGTTCTACTGCAGATTTTCCAAAGGGGATGTTGTAATATGTTGAGTCTATGAACTTTACAGCTTTGAGTGATTCAATCATCCAGCCAGGTAGTGGGGATGTTAAGTCTTGCTGTTTGGGAGGAAGGAGGACTCCGTTAGAAGAGTTGAACAAGCGATGAGGACCCTCTTCAAATCCAGCATTCTTGACCAGGTTCTCTGCAAGAATTATGACAGATGGCATGAATTAGCCTGAGCAGTCAATTTTATGCCAAAGGTACTAGAACTTCCTAAAGTTAAATGATTTACTGAAACATGGTATATGATTACTTCACGTGTGGTCCAACTTGTTTGCACGTTGTTCTGATACGTATCCTCTTGGAATGCATGTTACGAGTCAATAGGAGAAATTTTATTATAACAAGTTGTTAATGTTTGCTACATACGATCTAATGATTTATAATCTATGTAGTTAGGCATCACACTATAGTGTCATGACATGCGGCATTATAGAGGATTTTAAACTTACTGACATGGTACAAATTCATAGAAACAGGTTTTGATCTGAGAATAGAATTTGAGGAAAATGAATAAGTCAAACTAGTCCAACCTGGAGAATCAAAGGGATAAAATAACGACGGATCTAAGAAGTATTCAGTAGAACATAATTTTAATAGGATTTGATTTAGGATTTACTGTGACCGATTATGCAATAGAAGATATCAATCAACCAAACAAGAAGACAAAGATAAGAGAGGGTTGCTGATATAACCTTTGGTAGGCCTTGGGGGCTTAAGTTCTTTGATGACAACAGCATCCAGAAGAGGGCCACAGGCTGGATCCTCTTGCAGTCCCGGATTGTGAAAAATCACCTTAACTGAATTGGACTCAGCCCTGAATCCCCAGGCGTAAGTGTCGCCGCCATTGCTGCAATACAGAGTCTGCAGGGGGAGGTCTCCCGTCTGGGGGGGCACAGACACCCTCAGCACCTCGTCTTGCGCACAGGTTCTTGATGCACTGAATGTGAGTGCATACAGTGAGCCATTATTTACTGGGATTGTTTGGGAGATGGAGGCCTCATTGCCAAGGCGGACAGCATGGATGCCTTCGGCCACAGGGAAGTACATTCCGCCAGGCTGTGGGCCGCCGGAGATGTACTCCACCAGTCCATTGATTTCCCATTTGGGCAGTGCGTATTTGCCTTCAAGCACTGTTTTCTTGATGCCTGTGGACTTTGGCTTTTCTTCAAAGTTGCCATTGGGAAGGAGACCTGACGAAAATATGGATTAGAAAAGTTAAACATGGGTGAGTTTCACTTTCTCCCTCGCCCTCTCTCTCTTTCGCGCGCACACACACACACACAGAGTACAAGCGCACAACACAGACTGCAGGGGGATCCGAGTAATGTGGAAGGAGACAACAGTTGAACCCAGAGATTGAGAAACTATGAAAGAATGTAACAGGAAGATTGCAGTTCATGAATGAGAAACAATATAAACTTTATATCTATAGCATGAATCAGAATGCTATGTAAAATTGACATACCTTCGGAAGCAGCTGTGGAGACTGAAGGCCAGAAACTGTGTAGAGGAGGTAAAGAGAGAGCAAGAAAGAAGTCTTCACTGTCATTTTTGCACAGAGAAAGCTATGAGCTGTAGAGAGAGAGAGAGAGAGAGAGAGAGAGAGAGAGAGAGAGAGAGAGAGAGAGAGAGAGATCCAGTGGCTTTAAGCCTTACTTCCTCTGTATTTATACAGAGTTAAGTGTGTGAGTTGTGTGTGAAAATAAGGCATGTGGAGGAAGAAGAGCATGAGAAGCAGTGGCAGAGACAGCATCTTGATAATTCAAGTCGTGTGCTGTTTCAGGATGTACTTAGGAGGACTTAACCTCTCTCCTTAATCCACGCTATCACTTCATGTTCATGTTCTCATATGCTTGCTTCAATATTTAATCCTTAATTCTTGCCTTCAATGGTTTCCACAACACACAAACTCTCTTTTTTCAGCCCTCTAACATTTCTTTAGTTCTGATCCATCTTTCCCTCTAGTAGATGATAAAGGAAAGAAACAGACAACCATTAGAACATGATGAAGGAATGAAACAGACAAACATTGGATGTAGTTCAGAATACAATGACAGTTTCTTTATTCATCAAATTCTTAGTTTCATGTTTGTTTTTACATGCTTGTAATTTAGGTAACTTTCACTTTTTTGTCACTAATCGCCAACAACTTTGCACAATTACATGTGTTTGTAAATATTACAAACTTGATTGGTAAATAGTTTGTAGTGTAATTCATAGCCAATTTCAACATATGGATTTTCATAAAATTTTGTGTGTGTTTGCATGTGCTCTTTGACGTATATAAAACATCTTATTCACCGAGAATTTCATCTTATTATTGACTTGTGCATTAGAGGGCCGTGTCATCTTTAGAAGGTGGAACGATTGTTGTATGTAGGCATATGTGTTGCAAAGTCGTTGACATAATTAGTTGAACGGCTGACACATACCCCACTTTTTAAAAATGAGGGATAATAGATAATCGATATTTCAAGCTTTTAATTCTAACAAAATAACGTCGTTTCATTATGACTCTGATGTATTGCATATCGGGTGTAGTATCTACATGACCCTATTGCTCCCTTTTGTAGTGTCCCATTTAAGTATTGTTGCCAAGGTTAAGAAGTAGAAGTCTAAGCGGCGAACATGGACCAATAAGATTTTAGTTTAATGATAAAAATTGAGATTTTATGAACAAATTTTAGGTGATGGGTACGAGTTTCCGGTACAGTTGAATTTAATGTAATTTACTGAGTTCATTATTTTTCAAAAATTGATTATTATTGAGGATATTAAGGAACATGATTGATTTTCGGAGAGGTATTATTGTAGTGGAGTTGTAAACATGGTCCATGTCCTTGGATCTTGTCTTGCTGGGGCACTTGAATTATTACTTTTATGTCATTTATGTTTCTATAATGCAATATGAGTACATATGAATTAGGTGATCACTTTAATATATGTATATATTAAATGTTGTATGATCTAGATACTACAAATATGGATATTTTAATTTTCTTCACATATGAATATTTTCAAAATCTTAAAATAATTTTTTTTAATTAATGCATCCAAATCATATCATATCTTGTAATTCTTTATATATATATATATATATATATATATATATATTTTATCGTATGCTCATCATTTTGTTTTTGTATTATATTTGCATCAACATTGTAACATAATTAGAGTTTTCAATAATTTCAAAATCTTTTGAATCGATATTTATATTATTACAACAATATTTGAATAAATTGAGCAAAGCATCAATATAACTAAGAATAGTAAATAAATTATAATAACTAACATAAAATGACCCAAATATTTTACATAAAATAAGATAAATACACGTATTTTTATGAGATGCGAATTTCATAACATCAAATTTTTGTATCAATTGATAAGCTAAGACATCATGTGTATAACTATCTCAAATCAGAGATCTGAAAAGCCAAAACTATGACAATTCCAATTATTACAGGAATAAGCGGCGTCATTCACTCTTGCCTTTGCTGCTCCCATGTGCATTTCTTGTCACAAACTGAAACACAGACGAGTTTCATAACGTTAATGTCGTTAGCAAAATTAATGATAAAAAAGTTGCGCTTGTAATTGGAACTAACGAGTTAGACATACGATGTGTAGTAATGTCCAGTCACAACAAATAATTATTTTCACTATATTTGTATTGTCATTGATTCAATTGTTGCTATAAATGTGTTATCTATTATCTATATTGATAACTTTGTATAGTACGATGAGATCAAAATTATTTCACTTAATGTATTTTCAGCAACATATTTAAGATTGTAACTTGAAATTTTATCGTTAATATTATCTTTTTGTAGTGTCGGACGTTCGTTAGACTCAAAAATCATGTTTGGTTGGATCACTAAGCAAAAAACTATTGCGAACATCCTCTAAGTGGTAGTAAAGTTCATGAATAACCAGAGACCTTACATCTCTAACAACGCTAAGTTCTTCGTTGCAAAACGACCTTCGGAACATGAGCAATCTTGAGCCGATCCTCCCCCGTGTCCCTCTGGCATCTGTCGAGCAAATGTTCACATTCGACAATAACCAACTCTTTCAAGTTTGCAAGACTATGCATCTCTTCTGGTAGGCAGGTTATGTTGGGGCAGTCGGATATCCGGAAATCCTCCAACAATGTGAGATTGCCTATCCATTCCGGCAATGCCTTCAAGTTGAAACACGTCTCGATATTCAGAGACTGCAAAGTCGTCACGTGTTTGAGGCCGATTGGGAGTTCCTCCAGCTTTGGTAGATAGTCTAGAGAAAGGGAAGTCAGGTTGCTAAGGCCTTGAAATTGCAGGCTGTCCTCAGAGAAAACCAGTTCTTTACAATCACTTATCCTCAGTGTTTGAAGGGCTGTGAGGTGCTGAATTCCACTTGATAAAGAGTTTAGCATTGAGCAACGACGAATCCTGAGAAACTGGAGAGATTTTAAACCTCTTAACCCTTCATCTGGCAAGCATAAAAGCCGACTGCACCAACTGATATCTAGATATTCGAGAGAGGCTAGTTGCTGAGCCCTTCTTCTGGTAGATAATCCATATCTTTGACTCCAAGAATGTAAAGGGACTTCAACTTTGAGTGTGAAAGTGAAGATGATGAAGCTGCGCTTAACGACTCTGCCATGGCTGTTAATTGTTGCCTGAGGAGCTTTTCGCTGGCCCTATGAAATGATAGTTCTTCAACATGCATCTGCAGAGGAAGTGATGCTAAGTTTGTGCAGAACTCGATGGTCGTCTTAGACAGGCAAGGAAACGATGGCTTGACCATTGATAACGTTGATCCCGTTGCTGCTGCTCCAGATATATTTCTAGCCCACCATCCCTTCAGATTAGGCAAGTTATTCAAGTGCAGTTCTCTTAAGGAAGGGAAGAATATTGTCGATTCTTCGCTGTCATTATCGTCAATGTGCTCTACCGATGACAGGTTAGAAAGTCTAAGAATTTTAAGACGTTGTAGTTGATAGAATGGTGGAAGCTGTTGGCAATTAGGGCAGTCTCTGATTGTAAGCTCGACAAGATCTGTCAGAGAAAGAGGTAACTGAGCCATCATCCACAGAGGAAATTTAGCCCCCTGATATCTTGTGATGAAGAGATTCTTCAGGCTAGAGTGCGGCTGCAAGCTGTCCAACAACACCTCATCATCTCTACCATCATTTGCTTCTTGATTCCACTCCAATCTCAATGACTGGAGGAACTCTTTTCCTTTTAGAATTTTATCTTCAGCGCTTGCTGCTCCTCTCCCACATCCTAAATTAGTGATCCTTAATTCTCCTTGTATATAATTTAGGCTGTTCAACTCATGCAGCCCTGCATGAACAGCACTATCATCGCCTTTTCCCACTATAAACATCGTTAACGTATGAAGAGAAGTTAACTTGCTAATCCCACAGGGCATATATGCCAAATTTGCACACTCATCAAGCTCCAAATGTCTTAGGCTGGCCATGCCTTTGATCCCTTTGGGCAGTCTTTCGAGGTCACCACAGTAAGAAAGCCTCAGTGTTTGTAGATTCAGAAGCCCTGTGATAGATTTGGGAAGTCTTCTTAACTTGTTCTTAGTAAGATCGAGATACCTTAACCTCTGCAGCTTCTTTATTGAATCAGGAACGACTTCAATTCCTGAGTCATGGAGATCCAATGCTCGCAGGCAGAGAAAACATGCCAAAATTGAGGCACACGTCGACTTAGTTATCAATCTGTCGTAAGACATGGACTGCACTGGTAAAAGAAGTGTCCTTATCCGGTCAGCTTTGAGCAAGGCCTCGGGGATTTTCCACGATGAGTTCGTGCTCGAGCACAGAGAAATGTGTCGAGTTCTTTCAACAATATCTGTACCATCCAGATCAGTCACCGCATTCACAGCCCCCGCTACAGACCTTGCAAGATCGTTGAGAAAATCGTGCATTTTACAACTTTGTACATTACCGAGTCCATTGATTTTAACATCCTGGAAGAAAGACATGGTCAATAGCTCCATAAAGCACTCATTCCCAGCATCTTCCAGGGACTGATTCTTGTAAAATGAAGGAACAAGCCCTTGTGCAATCCAAAGATTTATGAGGGTGTTCTTGTCCATGGCATAACCTTTTGGAAACAACGAACAATACGTAAAGCAGCGCTTCAAGTGAGACGGCAAGTGGTCATAACTGAACTTGAGTATTTGCAAGATTTTGTTCCCGCTCTGGCCTATATCAGAAAGCTTAACGTCTTTAAGGCGACGCCGTTCTTCCTCACTTTTCCGAAATAGGATGCCTCCAAGAACTCTAATGGCTAGCGGGTTGCCTAGACACTTCCAGACCATCTCTTTCCCGATACTCACCATCCAAGGGTTCTCCATATCAGCTCTTGACTTGAAAGCCACTTGCTTGAACAAAGACCACGATGTTTCTTCAGACAGGCCCTCCAATATGTAGGGGGGAGCCGTCCCACAGATTGTTGCAACCACTTCCATTCGAGTCGTTACTATAACCTGGCTTCCCCTTGCACCACTTAGCAGCAACCCTTTGAGGTTAAGCCAATCGTCCCGGTTCTTATTCCATACATTGTCCAGAACCAGTAAAAATCTCTTCCGGCTAATTTCCTTTCCAAGAAGAGTTAGCAGTTGATTCATGTCAAAGTTCTCAAATCTCTTCTGATGGCAGATTCTAACATCTTTTGCACTATTGCTTTAACATCAAAAACCTCTGATACAGACACCCACATTCGTGGTTCGAACATTCTGTTAACTTCCTCATCGTTATAAACTATTTGAGCAAGTGTTGTCTTGCCCACTCCACCTATTCCTATTATGGGAATCACAGAAACATTCTCTTCATTCCTAGTGTTCTTAAGTAAACCAACGAGCTGTTTCTTGTCATCTTCCCTGCCAACAACGTAAGGCTCATAGACATAGAAGTGCACTTCCTCAGTACTCCTTGCCTGAGAAACTATGATCTGTCTGGAAAGGCCAAATTTGGCTCTATCACCAGCCATATCATCCAGCCTTCCCCTTATGTCCCTGATCCTTTTGGCCATGACAGCATAAAAACCAAGAGTTGAGAAGAAATTGTTTACCTTCGCAATCACATTCCTTTGAGCCACAAGTCGGTTTTTCAGTGTTTTTGTGGCGAAATCATCCACCAAGTCATCAGCATCATGGAGAACGTCGTGCAGCTTTTCGAGCCAGTCTTGATCAGCATGGCTCAGATCCTTCAGCTCTTCCAAGTCCATCAGTACAGCCCGTATCACGGATAACGTGTTCATCAGCTTTTGCGACTCATTCTGGAGATCAATCGCAGTTTGGACGTAGGGGAGAGCTAAAGTACTGAGTGTCTGTGTGATTGTACTGGCTATTCCAATAAGAGCTGTAGTTGCCATCTTTGTCCTGTCAAACTAAGGGATCAAACAAAGCACTGATACACAACACAGGAAATTCAAACAAGAAGAGAAGTGAATGATGATCTAAATTCAAGTTGCTTCTGAAGTAAATATGCCTTTGGATTCATAAGTCAAAACAAATTAATTGAAAATGTTACTATCAACTTCATTAATTAACATTTCTGTGATGATGACTTTATATGATATCTTTAAACATGATCAAACAAGTGTGTTTTTTGTTTTCTTTTCCCTGCGGAGATGATCAACATCACACACACACACATATATATATAATTTATTTATTAGCCGGTGGCTAATCTTTTAAGCTGTAAAGCAATTGAGGTGGCGAAAGCAATAGAAATATATGTTTTATTCATCAAACATAACACTTGCAACAAACCTCCAAGCTTAGGAGTTCTTCAACAGCCAACCCCCTACACATAACTCAGTTTTGACCATCTAAGCTTACCTCTTATTCTCTACTTCAAATCATATTACATCTTTTTTTTAGTTAACATATACACTTTATGTTCATACAGATTACATTACTTATTTTATTTAAAAAAAAGACATGTATATATATATATATATATTAAATAAAAATCAAATATGAAATAAAAATTTCGACTCTGTTGGCGAGAGTACTTTTTGCCCAAATGTGAGGGTCTAGGGATCGGCCCCTGATGAGAACAGTTTGGCAACACGATATTGCTTTTACTTAGGAGTATCGGTAAATAATCAGCGAATATTGTGTGGTTTGTATTATCAATGGTAAATATGTAATTGAGTTGAAGACAATTGAATGATTTGTTAAAAGTTTTAAAATAAGATGGGAACTCCTTACCTCCTAATTAACTATAGTAAGCCTACACCTGTTTGTTATATTATAGAGCATAACAATGTGGACTATTGTTGATATGAGAAGTCATATACAATAGTTATTTTTTGTGGTGTTATTGTAGACTAAAATATTCTTAAATATACTTGTTTTTAAAAAAATTAATTTTTGTTAGTGATTTTTATTCATGCATGTTTAAGGTCAGTTCATTTTAGTTATTTTATTTTCCTTTGCTTTCATTTAACTAAATAACTATGATAAATTTCAAATTATATATACACATCGAGTGTGCTCAATTTACTCGTATATATGGTAGAGAGGAGGATTGGAATGTGATTATCACCAAGCTTCAAACATCCCTTCGTGCCCTTTTCCGCGATTCACTAGCTACACGGACAGGATCCTCCAGTGCATACTGGGCTCTTACAACTTTTTAGCACATTTTTTAACACAGGTGTAGCATATATTTGTGTTGCGAATATTGAGGAGAACAACTCTCATTCACGCAAGAGTTCACACATGACTGACCCTATGAAACATCGGTTTAGAATCCCTCACAATTTTCTGTAACAATTGGGATGTCGCAATTAAACATCGGAGGTTTGCAAATTTATTCTCTTACAAATCTCTTTCGGCGATTTAGGCATGTAACTTTTAATGATCTGAACTTGCTAAAATGATCGCAAACACGCAACTAATTAAGCATGTCATGTGCACGATGTCTGTTATTTTTGTCGTTTGCTGGATGGATTGTGTAGTAAGTCTGGAGAAAAAAGAGGCAGAGAAGAAACATGGCCACCAGAGAGCAATAGCGTTCCAGGGACTGTTGAAGTAAGTGTGGATGAGATCAGTCATCCAAGTCTTGGCCTTACTATCACAGTGCTTATTCATTCTCCTCTTCACTTCTTTAAAAAATCCGCGCGTTATCCATTCATATGTATCAATCTCTTTAAACACTCTCACTACTTCCTACCCGCTTCCCAGGTTGCTAGCCAGCACGCCCTTCAGCAGCTCCTTCTTTTGGGCTCTCAATCAGCCATTTGTGGCGGCCGTCTGTGAATTTTCTGTTAGGCCAATGAGGGAATAAGAGTACTGACTTGATCAGCTGGAGAAGCTCCTTCCTTTATTCCATAGCAAGAACAGTTTTGAGATTCTTGGTTTGTGCTGTTATTGGCTTTTTCTGGGGATGAGTGGTTCGCCATTGATATGCTAGAAGACACAACTGGAACCAGGAGAATAGAACAGGTTTTCTAGGTTCTTTAACCTAAGGAACTAGGTTAGATGTCTTCAATTTACAGTGCTTCAAGTAAAGAACTATGCTGGAATTTCCTAGTTCGCTTCAGTGTACTTTCCATAAGGGTGGTAGCACATAACTAAAGAAAAGCAGCATTCAGACATTTGGCCTAACATGTGTTCTGCATGCCATAAAACGTCATCATCAATTTTCCTAATGGGATGCAACACCTAGTTATTTTTGTTGTTGCATTTATTATCAATGAAAAATTGTAACACTAGTAACTCTACCCCGTCATTTTAAGGATATATAGATTGATAGAAATGTTTAAAGTCTACAGAAAAGTTTTATGATATCTAGGATCTGTCAGACACGTCACAAGTTTTTGTAAGTCCATATCCAATGTCGCCCCCAGGCCACGGCCGAACTCTATTTTCTGTTTTCTTGAATATGCAGATACTTTAAACAGCATGTCAGACATGTGTCCAAATAAGATCAACTCATGTTCATGTCCGGCACTCCACAGATGATTTCTTGAAATGTCAAGTTATTATAAGTTATTGACAACTTTTATTCTCTCTATACTGCAGTAAAATTATTGTCGTGCCATGTATAGTAGAACAGTAAAACTATAGCTCAGTGATAACTTTTACTTCTCTATAATATAGTAAGGAAAAAGCTGGTAAATATGCAAGAATTTAGTACATGATTGAAAATTTGGACTCACTTCTCTCCACACAGATTCAATCAGTCAATAATCTAATAACTATCAACGGTTCTTGAACACAAATAGTTGCGGGAAAATAAGTAAGCAACATCTTTGCCAACTATATTACAAATGAGCAAATGGAGCAGCACATCATGTGTCAGAAGATCTCATACCGACCTTCACAGTCATTTATCTACCACTACAATACAGTTCTCTATATAGATAGCAGATAGCAGACAAGTTTCTTTCTGTTACGAACAGATCCAGATCTTTTAAGTGCACTGTTAGCTATATATGTGTTACTATGTGCCTGGATCATGATAAGCCATAGGATAGACATGAAAAGTTTCAGCAGAAATCTTCAGATGCATATTGGAAAGGAACGGGTGATTTGGATAACAAAGGTCAAGACATAGAATTTTTCATCTGAGGAATAATATAGAGCTTGAAATCCAGTAGCAGCTGTCTTCTATCAGGGTCTACAATATGAAGAAAACTTACCCCAGTTAGCTTCTGCTATGTTGAGAAATCCCATCTTGTTGATTGCCATTTTACTATTAAAAACAAAGGAACTTTAAATGGGGAAGATAATTAGCACGGAAACAATTTTACTAAACTTTGCAAAGCAGTAAAGTATAGAGTATGTAACCTTAACTTAGAATACTTGAAATCAACATTGGCCCGAAAGTATTTCAATTCCTGAGGAAACATTAAGGATAACTTGCCACAAGTCAAAGACATATAACCTCCATTGCTTTCCAGTCTTGAATTATGACTTTCATAAGAGAGACCATGATGGCAACTCCAGATTTTCACAGGATGAAAACCACGCCGAGCTTCTGCTGGTCTAGACTTGTTATACTGTGAGGGCCAGGGATGGGTGTGGAGTAGAAAGCCAGAAAGGCAAATAGGGAATCTCTAAGAGGGATCGCAACTTAATCGTTCAAAATAAGAACAAAGAACTTTTATTGCCCTCACCTACCTAGAAGCCAGCCTAGCTATTTTTCCTCTTTGGTGCTGAGCCTAGCTATATTAAGCTGTAGCTTATGTTGCTATACAAATTTTGACCTTCTTTTACACACAGTCACCAACCTACATCTCACTTCAAGAGTTGAAACCCTTGTAACAAACATCATATTCAAGGAATTTTCATCTCTCAACAACCGAACATAAGCATCGCCATAATCGAATGCAACAAATCACGGCAAGCAATGACAATATGTAATAATACTCCTGTAATATAGACAAATATGAACTCAAACCGTACATTATCTACAATGTGGTAGACATATAAACTTGTACACAAAATTATTTCCAAGTAATTATTCACTGCCGCATATAGAACTTGATACAGAAGATTATTTTCAAGTAGTAATCCAATGCTACCACCAAGATTCAAAGGCAAAAACAAGAAAACACCTTTTTGGTCAGAAGACTCTATAAAATCAATCAAGAAACTCAAACTCATCTTCCCTCATGTGTGCAGTGAACTTCACAGGATTCCCATCACGCCCCAAAACCTCATCGGCCACGAATTCCACTTTATACGGCAAGTTAGCGGAGATTTTTTTTCCTTTATGAACCCCAACGTACTGCTTCAACACACCAATCTTGCCCGTCAACTCGAACTCGGGCACTTTTGGCACATGGTACACTTTGACTGGCTCCTTGACGCGGACTCTTGCCCCGATTCTGGACTCGGCTTCCAGCCCCTCGTCACTAACACTGTCATTGTCAAGAGTTGTTGAATTGCTGATGGTGGCTGAAATGCAAGAACCGGAGGAAGAGGGGGACTTGCCAACCACGGGAACCGAATTGATGTGGTGGAAATGAGTCAAGAATGGCTTTTCCCTCGCAAAATATTTGATTTTGGGCAAACCCACATCATGATTCGTGAGTTTGGAGTTGGGAATGTTGATCAATGAAGATAAGAACGGAGGAGAAGTGGTCATGTTTACTGGGTTTCAAGAATTTTGAGATCTTTTTGGGTTAGATTCTTGTAGGGGATAGGGTTGATTTTGTTGTGGATTTTGCCTGGTGATCATTTTAACTTTTATAGGTTGAAGATATGTGGTTGAGGGATTGGGGGCAAAACATGATCAAGAATGCTCATCAGAGGTTCGACACATGACATCACTCCGTTGGAAGGTAATCGGAATGGAAGAACAAGGGTTTCATTTATTGGGCTTTTAGAAATGGACCAAATCTATTTGCAAATCATTTGGGCCCTTATCATTTTCACATTTTCAGTTAGGAGTTTGTTTTTGTATTTGGTTTTGGTTTTTGCGATAAATAAAAATATATTTGGATTTAAGTATTTTATGATAATTTCTTTTTATGAAAAAAACATGATAAAATAGAAAGTATAGTTACTTTTTACGATATTTGACATAATTATAAATATTATTTTAATATTAAAAAATTACAAATACCTCCTTTAAATAAAAATTAATTATGTAGCGTCTACATGGTGAAGTGAATATTAACTCATTTTCAAAAAAGAAGAATAATAATAACAATACTAAATGAGGGTAAAAATAAATAATCCATATGGATATTATGTGGAGTGGTTTTAATTTATTTATAATTTAATCAAATTAGGGCATTTTTTTATATAATGATTGTGGTTTAAAATAAATGTTTTACAATAATAAAAGATTTCTATAACCACATCTAAGAATTGTTGGTATGTGAGACACTCGTCGCTATTGTTTAAATTCTTAAAAATATTGAAAAGAATACTTGATGCATGTGCATTTATAATTTATGTTATATTTATTTAAATAAATAAAAGAGAACAACAATAAAATGACTAGTTGATCAAAATTAATAATATAAATTAACTTTAAATGTATAGTGTTAATTAATTAATGAGATAATTATTTATATAAAATATAAATACGTGAGTCATACAAAAGAGCATCTTACATTAGTCTTTTTTGGCACACTCTTCTTATCATAATGTTCATATGGTAACATGCATTAAGGGTTTAATGTAATTTATCTTCTATAATATTGTAAAATAATAAATTATTCCATTGTAAAAAAAAAATAGCAATTTAAAACCATTTCATTTTGAAAAACATAGGGGGAGTAAATTGATGTATTGTAAAATAACACAGGGATAAATTGATCTCAACAAAAATAAATATCTTTCAATAATTTTATATTTTTTGAAACTGAGAGTTCCTATAAATCAAATTCATACGATCAAGTGCAATTTTTCGGAAGTTATATGCATAAGTTAATGAGTCTAAATTATGAGGGTATTTGAATGAGTTTATATGATTTTTAAAGTGTTAAATTTATTTCGGCCCCTTGTATTATGGAGATGGTATAAAAAAAATACTCTTTTATTAAAATATTTCAATTAAAAAAGAAACCCTTTGACATTTTAATTGCGTTCATATTCATCCCTTTAAGAATTGAGTTCAAGATTTTGCCGCCCTCTTCTCATAGATGGACTCCCGGCATATATAAAGGAGTGCGATACGTTCACATTTTTATTGATATTTGATATTTTTGAATTGTTCAAAATTTTATGAATGTAACAAATAAAAATGCTATCCTCACTCATTCCAACACGTCACTTTTACTTGTTCTATTAACAATTTAAAAGAAGTAAGGTCAGAAATGACGAATTTCTTTGTAATATGCCTATTCATACAAAAAACCATGCTAATGCCGTATACATTCTTGATACAAATGCTACACAAAATTAGTTCTCATCTTTGGAGATTACGAAAAGTCCCCTTTCAAAGAAATTTGAGTTTGGGAACCTAATTTTTTTTATCTTTTATGATGAGGCATATTTTCACCGTACAAATATTTTTCTATAAAAAGGAAAGGTGATAATAATCCAGTTGATCATTTTATTTTATTTTTATTTGTGAAAAGTCTAGAAGTTACTAGTAGAATTGTTGCTGAATTTTAAGCTTGGAAGAGGAAACGGGTCGGACCCAAGATTTGTAAATAGAATCCGGTGACCCGCATTGGGGAGCCCTTTCCAATTCAAAATTCAAATTTCAAAATTCAAAAGAATAGCCGTTAGTCCGCCATTTTTAACATACCCCCAGTTCTCCCCATCTCCCATTTTCACTCAAACCCTCAAAAGACACTCTCTCCGTGTCTCTCTCTCTCTTGAATTTCTGATTCCTATGGCCGGAGCCAAGAAAGCCCCTTTGACCACCAGTAACAATGCCAATATTCCACCACCTGAAAGTACCAACGCCGGTGCGGGCGCCGGCAAAAAGACTATAGAACAGACCTACCAGAAAAAAACCCAGCTCGAACACATCCTTCTCCGTCCTGATACCTACATTGGGTCCATTGAAAAACACACACAAACCCTGTGGGTGTACGAGGACGAACAAATGGTCCAAAAATCAATCACCTATGTGCCGGGCCTCTACAAGATCTTTGACGAGATCCTCGTCAATGCTGCCGATAATAAACAGAGGGACCCCAAGATGGACTCCGTGAAAGTGACGATTGACGTTGAATCCAATTGTATTAGCGTGTACAACAACGGGGATGGGGTCCCTGTTGAGATCCATCAGGAGGAAGGGGTTTATGTGCCGGAATTGATTTTTGGGCATTTGTTGACTAGTAGTAATTATGATGACAATGAGAAGAAGACTACGGGTGGGAGGAACGGGTATGGGGCCAAACTCACAAATATATTCTCGACTGAGTTTGTTATTGAGACTGCAGACGCGAAGAGGCAGAGAAAATACAAGCAGGTACAATATAATTAGAGAATTTATTAGGGTTTGCGTTTTGTGTTCTAGTTCGTTGGTCTTTTGGGGATTTTTTTATTATGTTATGGTTTACTTGTCATGATTTCCATTTCAGGGGTTTTGTTATTTCAGATGTGATATGTTGGTCTTTGTTGGGTTTTTTCTCGAGTGTCTATGAGTTCTTCTAAGAACTTTGGAGGATAATGTCATGTAGCTTTGATCCCCTCTCTCTCTCTGTGGATTTTGTTTTCATGAATTGCTTTCATTCCTGCTCTGATTTTAGAGTAGTTGCGGATTTTTATGGTGATGTGTTGAGTAGGAACTTCTCGTGCTTTTTAATTTTCCTTTTTCACACATTTCTTTAGGAGTTCTCCTTTTCAGGAGAACAACACTTTGTCTACTTGATATTAGGATCTTTTGGATTCTTATGGTTAAAAGTATCACAACTAAAGGTTTATATTTTTTCTTATCTGGGACACTTGGATGTTGTATCTTGGTCATTTCATCATCTATCACATACACCCAATGACGAATATTTGTGCTGCTTGCAATGCTTCAATTTGGCTAAATACTAATTCCAATAAATCCGGGTACTGTGAAGGTTTTCTCTAATAACATGGGCACGAAATCTGAGCCTGTTATATCAAAATGCAAAGCTGGGGAGAATTGGACTAAGATTACGTTCAAGCCAGATTTGGCAAAATTTAGCATGACTTATTTGGAGGAGGACGTTGTCGCTCTGATGAAGAAGCGTGTAATTGATGTTGCGGGATGCCTTGGGAAGACTGTGAAGGTGGAATTGAATGGACGGCTGTTCCATTTCAAATCATTTTCCAACTATTGTGACCTTTATCTAAAACTTGCATCAGCTTCCAGCTCAGATCCACTCCCAAGGTTCTTTTCCAGTTTCTGGTAGTTGATGTAATTTTCCCCTAAAGTTGCTGTTATTGTTTAATGAGGATGCTGATGTTTTTATCAACTTGGCAGATTTGAAGAGGAAGTGCATGATAGGTGGCAGATTTGTATAAGTCGTAGTGAAGGACAATTTCAACAGGTAAGGAATAATGGAATATTTTTCGGGCTTATTTGTAGGTTTGAGTTAATTATTATGTTGATCAAAATATGTCGCCGAGACAGCAAAAGAAAGATCATAAGAAGAATCTGTAAAGATTGATATACCATTTGATTTGACCAGGTCAGCTTCGTAAATGGAATTGCAACAGTCAAGGGTGGGACTCATGTCGATTATGTAACTAATAAGATAACAAGCCATCTTGTTACTGTAATAAAGAACAAGAACAAGAAGAACAAGAAATTTGACCTTAAACCTCATGCTGTGAAGAACCATTTGTGGGTGTTTGTCAATGCCCTCATTGACAATCCTGCTTTTGATTCTCAAACCAAAGAGACCCTAACACTTCGTGCAGCGAGTTTTGGTTCTTCGTGGGATTTCTCTTCGAAGTTCCTAGACAAAGGTAAGTGGCACCAGTTCACCTGACTGTTATTTGTCCCAAAGGCTAACTGTGCAGTATTTTTAAATGAAAAGCTCTAACTACATCGGTTTGTCCATACAGTTGCCAAGTCGGATATAATGAAAAACATTGAGGAATGGGCAGAATTCAAACAGAAGAAAGATCTTAAGAAAACAGATGGGTCAAAAGACAGGAGGATTTATGGACTAGCCAAACTAGCTGATGCTAATGAGGCTGGGGGGAAGAATTCTGACAGATGTACCTTGATTTTGACAGAAGGAGATTCAGCCAAGGCACTTGCGGTAAGTAGTTAAGCTTTATGAATTGGCAGCTTACAAAATCTATATGTTCTGCAAACATTTCACACGCTATATTTACTCAGATTGCTGGACTTTCTGTGGTTGGGCGAGATCACTATGGTGTGTTTCCTCTAAGAGGAAAGTTGCTGAATGTGAGGGAAGCAAGTCATAATCAGCTAATGCAGAATGTTGAAATACAGCATATCAAGCAGATTCTAGGACTCCAGCATGGTAAACAGTATGATAGTGTCAAGTCACTCAGATATGGACACTTGATGATAATGACTGATCAGGTGACTTGCTGTTTTTTATATATGGTCTTTTCTTCTTTCACTTCCATATTGCTGAATGTTATAAATGTTAGACTTGGTTTCTTTTCCTTCAGCTGAAATCAAATTTTTTCCAAGTGCAGGATCACGATGGTTCTCATATCAAGGGTCTATTAATTAACTTCATCCATTCATTCTGGCCATCTTTGCTCAAAGTTCCCTCCTTCCTATTGGAGTTCATAACTCCCATCGTAAAGGTTTTGAAATAAGCCCATACTCGTGTCAACTCTTAAATTACAGCATGTTAATCTTTGTCCACTATAATTGTGATCTCTTATTCTGTAGGCCACTCGTAAAGATGGGAAGAAAAAAGAATCCTTCTACACTATGCCCCAGTACGAAGCATGGAAAGAGAAGTTGGGGGCAGATGCAAAGAATTGGTCTATTAAGTACTATAAGGTATGGCTGGTGAAGAAATGTAACACAACTGGTCTTTGAAATTCAGCAACTTATGCTGTTCAGAGCTTACAATAACTCAGTTAAATCAACTACACCACTGACAGATTCTTTCATCGTCTTTCTCATATCCTTGTAGGGGTTGGGGACGAGCACAGATCAGGAAGGGAAGGAGTATTTCGAAGATCTTGGCAAGCACAAGAAGGATTTTGTTTGGGTGGATGAACAAGATGGGGAGGCAATAGAACTTGCTTTCAGTAAGAAAAAGATTGAAGCAAGAAAGAATTGGATCCGGCAATTTGAGGTTGGAAGCTGGTCGATCATATTTATTTTTCCATGCAACAGATATTGAATCTTATTATTTTCAACATTCTTATGTAGATAATTACTCATAAAGCTTTCCATTTTTCATTTTTGCAGCCTGGCACATACCTTAGTGAGCAAGATAAACACATCAAATATCGTGATTTTGTCCATAAGGAACTCATATTGTTTTCAATAGCAGATCTTCAGAGATCGATTCCATCAATGGTTGATGGGCTGAAACCTGGTCAAAGAAAGATTCTTTTCTGTTCTTTCAAAAGAAACTTTATCAAGGAAGCGAAAGTTGCACAGTTCTCTGGTTATGTATCAGAACACTCTGCTTACCATCATGGAGAACAAAGTCTTGCTAGTACCATAATAGGCATGGCTCAAGATTACGTGGGTAGCAACAATATAAATCTTCTTTTACCAAATGGGCAGTTTGGCACACGAGGCCAGGTGAGAAAACAATAGGATACTGTATCTCTGCTTACCTTACCTTTTGTCCTATACTTTGTTTTATCATCACTTAGCACACATCATATGTATGGACTACTGTTCTCAGGGAGGGAAAGATCATGCCAGTGCAAGGTATATTTTCACACAGCTGTCTCCTATTACACGTTATTTGTTTCCAAAGGCAGATGACATTCTCCTCAACTACCTAAATGAAGATGGGCAATCAATTGAACCTACTTGGTGAGTTTTTTAGTTATTATTTGGATATATGTGCATATCAGTAGATGATTGGAGCTGATGTAATCTGTTAAAATAATAGGTATGTGCCAATCATACCAATGGTTCTAGTAAATGGAAGTGAAGGAATAGGCACTGGATGGAGTTCTTTCATACCTAATTATAACCCTCTGGATATTATTGCCAATTTGAGGCATTTGTTGAATGATGAACCAATGGATCCTATGCATCCATGGTATAAAGGATTCAGAGGTTCAATTGAGAAAACTGCCACAAAGGAAGCTGGGAATAGCTACACAGTCAGTGGAACCATAGAGGAACTGGATGAAAGAACATTAACTATAACAGAACTTCCAGTTCGAAAGTGGACCCAAGATTATAAGGAATTTTTGGAGTCCATTTCTGCTGAGAATGATAAGAGCAAGGATCCATTTATAGAGGTATTCTTACAGTTCATTTCAAAATTATGTGGATGGGAAATGAGAATCTCACAGAAGCTTCTACTTTTCAGGGTTGCCGCGATAACAGTGGTGGAGAAATTGTGAATTTCTTGGTTTATTTGTCAGCGGAGAATCTTTTGATAGCCAAGCAAGAGGGTTTGCTGAAGAAATTTAAGTTAACCACTTCTATAAGCACAAGTAACATGCATCTATTTGATGCGAAAGGTGTAATCAAGAAGTACGACACCCCTGAACAAAGTATGACAGAGCACCACCAAAGGCTTCAGTTTATTACTTAGCATGTACATGTACTAATTTATTGTTCTCTTTTGCAGTTCTTGAGGAATTCTTCCATATAAGGCTTGAGTTTTACGAGAAAAGAAAGGCAAGTTTTTAATTATGGTGGATTCTGATAACATTTTCTGTCGTACGCTATCCATGTATTGCTTCCACTAACCAATGAATTTGTCCTTGCAGAGAGTTTTGTTGGCCAACCTTGAAAACGATATGTTAAAATGTGAAAATAAGTGTAGATTTATTCAGTGTGTGGTGGAAGGTAGCATCATTGTGAGCAACAGAAGAAGGGCTGATTTGTTCCTGGAGTTAAAAGAAAAGGGTTTTACTCCTTTCCCAAAAAAGAAAACCGCTGCTGAACTTGCTATTGCTGGTTCACTTGATGAGTCAGAGGAAACTGAAGAGAACACTTCTGCAAATGATTATGACTACTTGTTGTCTTTGGCGATTGGTACCTTAACTGCTGAAAAGATACAAGAATTACGTGCTGAGAGGGATAAGCTCATGCAAGAAGTTGAAGACCTGAAAAGCGCAACCGTAAAGTCTTTGTGGATTAATGACCTTGATGCTCTTGAGAGCAAATTCATCGAGGTGAGATCTGATAAACACTTTCTTTAATGTTGTGATGTGACTTGCTCCAGCTTTGCTTATATGAGCTTTTTAATTCAGGAACAAAACAAAAGTGAGAAAAAATGGGAGAAGGAAAGAGAAAGATAATGGCACCGTAAACATATCGAGACCAGTGCAAAAGAATCCACGCAAGAACAACAAGAAGGCAACCAACAAAGAGTCGCAAATGGAAGTGTCAGATAATACTGTAGCTGAAGCAGGTGGGTCAACATCAGTTAAGCTTCAAGTTTCAGAAGCAATTAGTATCTAGAAGTAATGAACATTTTTGCATTGTTTCAGGTAATGCTGGTGAAATCAAGAAACCAAAAGGCAGGGCAGCTGCTAAAAAGAAAGCTCCAGCAGAAAAGGTTTGAAATACTGATTTCTTCATACATGACATAACTTTATTTCTCTAAACTGTATCAACATAGGCAAATGACAGATAATAATGTCAGTTTAAGCAAAGTATAAAAAAAATTAGGTGGTCCCAACTATTATTTATTGGCATTTATCATAGCAGGTTACAACAGTTGCAGATGAAAATGATGATGAAGAAATATCTGATCTGAGACATCGACTCGCGGCTTACAATTTTGACTCTTCTCCTGATCGCCCACAAGGTATTTTAGTTGAGTCATGTAGATCTTATTAATCAAACTTTTGCATGTTTTGGGATGTGTAAGGAGACAACAGCTAAATGATCACATAAGTAGTTTTTTACAGATTACTTCTAGAGCAATGTGTGTTGTATAGTGTTGGTCATACAGAAATGGGTTCCCGTTCTTGAACATACCAGTTTATCCCGTTCTTCAATTGGAAAGAAGGAACCTCTTTCTACTGAATTCACTAAAATCATGGACTTCTGATCTATGTTCATTGCTAAAAATAGTGTTCTTCTACATGGTTTTTATGCAAATTAATTGTAGAAAGATCAAAATTTGTGGCATGATATACGTTCCAGGTCAATGTTTGACAAAACACTTGGTGATTTGCTTTCATGCAGAAATGGAAACAGAAGAGGTGTCCCAGTTGCAAACAAAGAAGAAAAGAACCAAGTAGAAAGGCTGCTGCACAGAAGAAGCCATTGTCAACTGTTTCAGAGTCCCATGATGATGATGACATCCAGATCATTGATGATGATGACAACTTTGAGCCTGAAGAGAAGAAAAAGAAGGGAGGCAGAAAGCCAGCAAATGCCAAAGCAGCCAAACCTCCTGCAACAAAGAAAAGAGGGCCAGCTGCTAACAAGCAGTCTCAGGCTTTAGGCCAGAAACTGATCACAGAAGTGCTCAAGCCTGCAGAAAATTCGCCTGAAAAGAAAGTGAGGAAAGTGAGAGCATCTCCATTTAACAAGAAAAGCGGTTCCATTTTGGGAAGGACGATCAATGTCGAAGAGGAAGAAGAGGGGGAGACTTCAGCAGAACAAGCAGACTCGACTTCTACTTTGGGTAGCGTGACAGACGTAGGCCAAGCAGTGGCTCCGAGAGCTAGACCTCAGAGAGCTAACCGAGGCAAAGCAACATATGTTATAAGCGATGATTCCGAGAGTGATGATCCTGCTGAAGATTTTGAGAGTGATGCAGCTGAAGATTCCTCTGACTTCGATGATGAGGACTAATTCTTTTATCTCACCTTAAAGGACTTGTATGCATGACGAATGCTGACTTTACAGCAGCAAGTCTCTGGCTTGCCCGAAAGAATTCAGTATTACTGCTTCATGCATTGGATGTTGGAGTTGATAAATCTTGGGCACCCTTGACTGGTTTGCTTATGGTTTGTGAAGCATTTAAATGTATCTCCAACAATGTTTAAATCTTAGATGAATCGAATTCGTAATGACTATTGCTTTTACAAAAGATATTTATTGGACTTTTGTTAAAAAATCTCACCTTAAAGAATTAATATAGACTATGTTCCATGCACCAACAGCACTGTAATGCTGAAAGGGCGTAAAATAGTACGATATTTAAACAAGCAATCAGAAAATCAAGAATGAGTTTGCAAGCTTATTCGGATCAATTTTAATCTCACATCTTCAATACTTCAAAATCATGCCAAATATATTATTATAGATTAAAAGTTATTATTTATAAGAATTTCATATCGTTTAGCAAATTACGTATGTAATAAAATAAAAAAAAAATTATATTATAGTATTACTTAGAAAACCAGTTTTGATTGATTCAAACCTAACAATTTAGAAGTGAAAAGGTCTAGGGTATGTCTAGTCACCCGTCCACAAATTTGTCTATAAATGAAATTAAATTTTTTAAAATTACATATATCAACAATATAATTAAAGTATAAAAGGATAATAAATGACTAAAAATCCAAATTTACAATTAATATATAATTGTAGACAAATTTAACATACAACTCACATAATATAGAAAAAGAACACACATTCGACTGACTTGCCCATCCTCAACCCATTATCAATCCCTTAACCGGTCCTACCTAAAAACACCACCACGATGATAACAACAATTTAACATTAAACCCCACACTCAGGGCTACCAACACCCACACTCCTCGATTACCAAGCGAAACAAATACGGAGGCACACACCAATCACAAACATCACAAAACATAAAAACAGTTACAAAAGCCTCAACCCACCCCACCAAAAAACCCACCAAAAAAAAAAACACACAACCAAAAATTCAAAAAACCACAGCACAAAAAAAACACAACTAGACAAAACACACAAAAAAAGTTATTAAACTCACAGACTCATCAGCAATTACTATTAATTGCCCCTTTCAAGAGGCAAAAGAAAAAAAAAAAAGTATACAACTTAGGAAACAAACCAAGAAAATATAGATTCAAAAACCTCACAACCCACAAAACATAATCAACCTCAAATTCAAACCGTAAGACCACAAAAATCTTGCAGAAACAAATCTAAACTAAACTGAATTAAAAAAACCTAACATTACAAAAACACAGACAATGCGTGAATAAATTAAAAAAACTAAGGACAAAAAAAAAAAAAAACTCTAAACAACAAACAAACCAACAAACAAACAAAAAACACAAAACAAACAACAATATACAAAAAAAAAACAACATTCAAGATAAACTCTGAACCCACAAAACAAAACACAAAAACACCAAACATGACAACATCAGCCTTAACAAGAAATCAGTCCAACATTCATGAGACAAAACAAAACAAAACAACATACTGATTGGGGAGAAGGCAGACTGAAAACATCTGCAAAAAACTAGGGCTTCAAAAACCCCGATCTCACTTTGAAAGATTACCAAAAAACACGCACTGAGGCGAAATCGGAAATGGCTAACAAAAAATGGCAACCAATAACTTACAAACACAAATGAACAGCAGCGGGAGAAAGTTCTTCCTCTTCACCCACCAGCACACACAAAATTCACTCTCTGATATGGTACTCGTGATGGGGAAGTTCAAGAAACTGCATCAAGCAGGAACGGTGGCTGACTACTCGGACAAGTTTCAGGAGCTGAAAACTCAAATGCTCATGCTCTTCAAGTCTCCTCAGGATTTCTTCCTAGCCAGCTTCATCAGTGGCTTGAGGCAAGAAATAAAAACACTTGTGCTTGCCTTGGAGCCCAAAGACTTTGCAGATTGCTATATCTCTTGCTAGGCATCAAGAATCAGTAGTAGAGGCTATAGCGAAAAGGGTCTCTTCTGAGCTGTATAAACCATAATCAGATCCTGAATTTCCCACCGTAAGATTGCTTACTGGAGCAGAATGACGGTAGGTGGGAAGAAATCTGCTATAACTGTGATGAGGTATACACTACCGGCCCATCGTTGCACAAGAACCAGCAGGCGTATAATGTTGATTGATGAAGAAGAGGAGGCGGCGCACATGCTGAATGGGATACGGTGACGAAGGATCTTCGGGGAAGCATCCGTGCAAGAACCGACAGTTGTTTATGTTGATAACTGAAAGAGAAGGAAGGCAGTACTACAATGAAAAGGATGCGCAGATGAGCGAAGGAAGTTGAGTTGTTGGGGAATACTCTGTTTGAAGTACAATACTTTCTTCAATGGTAGTACATGTTTCCCTCTTTTCGAAATAACTGGGGGCCACTTGTGAAAAAATATGCAAATGGTATTGACATGTTCTATGTGTGACTTCTGTTCGTTGTATTGAAGAAATCATACTTCTAGCAGGCAACAAAGTGAGTCAGTCGTGGAATTCACTTCTTCCCTGTTGACACTAAAACAACTGAAAAAATCCATTTCTTCCCCGTCTTGCCTGTCAACCGCAATGACTGAAAACAACAAAAAAATATATCCATCTCTTCCCTGTCGACCAAAATGCGTATACTCAACAGTCATAAAAAAGAAAGCAACAGATACAAGAACATACGGGAAAGGGATGCAAAAAGGAAAAACTAACGGATGAGCAAAAGACTGACATTTTTTCTGAGAAAACAAATTGAATTTAGGTTCTAGTGGATGAAAAAAATATACTAATGAAGTTCGATAGCCCATTTCTCCCCTTGATTCTGTTCATAACTACGAATCTTCTAGGAGAAGAAATGGAGATGGCTACCTTTGTACATATTCTAGTTAGCACTAAACTGCAGTAGTAAACCTACAACCAATTAACATGCTTAGTCGAGCACCAACCACATAAGAATACTGGGATGGAGCCCAGTGGATTTCCAGCAATGCAGAGAGCTCCCAGAACACTAAACTTGTTGGTCAGGTGGAAAGATTCCTTCTTGTTGCTTCCATTTTTAACAAAAGGTCCTTGATATCTGTTTCCATCCTCATTTTCATATTGAAATATTCCTGATATATGCTCGTTCAAGAGCCTGGAGCTCATCCACTTTTGTTTTCTCATCTCATCAGCTTCGGCCAATCGCAGTTTGCTGATCCTGCTCGTGTATTCTTCCTCAATCCTTTCATTTTTTGTGACTGAAATTCGCTTCAGAGCTTCCGACTCCCTTCTTGCATCGTCAGCACGTGCTTGAAACATCATTGCCTCTGCCTGTTTGATTCTCACAATGCTCTCCAATTCGTCAAATATAGGTTCTTTTGGAGAATTCTTGCGGAGATCCATGTTCGTTGTGTATTTATCGTTCCTGTTGCTATCAAAGCCAGGAAGTAAATTGACAGAATTTTCCAAGCGCGGAGCCTTATCTGGATAAATAGACTTCAACCACCCAGCTCCTTGGCTGGACCAGGGATGCCACTAGCACCTTCTTGGTTTTTGGTTGGCAACTCCTTTCTGGATTCAATTGGTATGTTTACGGGCCTGTCTGAATTCATTTCTGTAACCAAAGGAACTGATTTAAGCAGATTCAATTTGAGCAGAAGACAAGCAAAACTATATTCAGGTAAAAAATAGATATGGAAAATTCCAATATCTGGGATAACTTGAGAAACTTCTACGATCAGCATTCCTTAATAGTATCAGTACCAATATTCAAAAACCTAGGTCAATATGTTAAGACTCCGGTTTGGGATCAATACTAAAGCACAAACTTTAATTGGGGAACAAACACCAATTAACCTTATATCATTACATATATGCAAAGTGAAAAGACAGTTCTGTATGGAACAAGTTTTCACACAGATTCTTCATTCCTTAAACTTAAGCCTCACAATTCATTTTCATTCCAGAGTTTCTTTCAGAGATAACAAACTCATCAAACAGGTAATATCCAAATCAGTACCATGACATATCAAATATTACGCAAAGAGAGCTCAAACTATATGAAAATTTATGTCAAATTACATTCCGTGACCGTCCTTGATTGTTAGAAAAATTACAACTAAACAAAGGCCACAAAAATTGTAGAGTAAATGTTTTTCTAGCAGATATTTCTTTTGAACTGTCGACGGATGACCTTTTTGTCAGGACTTAGATGCACTTTAGGGGCCCAGCGTAGGATTGACAAGAAGATTTTCAAGATATCATGGAAGAAACAGAAGAAGAAATAGAACCCTGAATTTTTTTTTTCACGCAGCAGAAGGCAATACAATTAGATTATGAAAGTTTGCCCAACCGAAATATATCAATGTAGTATACATAAGGCTTAAAATTCCATCAACACTCGTGGAGGATGAATGTCTAGAAACAATAAAGCAAACATATTTGAAGTTGGTCACCCAATTTTTTGCAGATTCTCACTTGAACATACTGGAACTAAGAAATGGGCAAAGGCAAATGACTTAACTATGTGTAACCGATGAAAGGTACCAGTTTCAGTTCCTGTTGACAGAACTACATTGATCAGTATTTCTATGGCTCAACGTCATCTAAGTTTAAAAGTTAGAGCTAAGAATGATATTCGAAACAAAATCCAACAGAGAGGGAAAAAGGTTCCAAGAGTTTCGAGCACAACACGATTCACCTTTTATAGACCATAACATGTATTTTATGCATGCAAGTTAAAAAATGTGTTTTCAAGCTCCAATAAAATATGTGTGATAAGTGTGAAGGGAGTGATATATGCAGTCAATGTGCTTATATCAGCTAAAATGTTGCAGAACGAAATAATGGAGAGATCAATCTTACCGGTGAAAAAACTAATTATATGATTCTGCACCTCCTTAAGATCTGCCCTATTTGCCAATTTGGACAGCATCCGGACAGCGATTTCATGCAGCTGTTTCCCTCTTACATCTTCACTGGCAGAGAATATTCTTCTTACATATTCTAGTTCTCTAGAAAGGTTTTCAGCTGTCCATTCTTTCACAAAGTTCTGGAAAACTTCTTTTATAAAACCGAACATCTCAGAAGGATGATCACAGGCAACACAGTAGAACTGCATTTCTGTAGTGCCTTGAGCACCTGTTGCACTACGCCCGTTTCTGATATGAGATTCTCGTAACCCACAATCTGCATGGCACCAATGTAGGCATACATCACAACCCACCCAACTACATGTGTTAGATGCATTGTCAAACTTCGAACATACAAGACACATGCAATCCCGGCAAAAGTCACTCCGCTTTGCACATATTTTGCAGTCACATTCATCCACAGGCAGGAGACTCTTGCAATTGAGATTTCTACATCTCATATTGAGAAATATCTCTGCCAACTCGGAAGATGATATTTCATATTTCTGCGTACAAATTCTCGAAGCCCTGTTTTCAAAGCCAAGATTTCCAGTTGAGTGCGATGTGCATTCAGCAGCATATCTAGGGAAACGTCAGGCCTTTTTTGTAATGCTTTCTGCAAAGCAATCAGCTGCCACTGCTTACCGGGATTTGAAATGATGTCCTGGACAAAATCTTTCACACATGCCACTTGTTTTCCAGTCATATCGTAAACCTCCGAGCCATTGCATGTAGAGGTTCAGAAACTATCATGGTAACTATTGACTCAGCAAAGTCAGCTCCAAACCACCAATCCTTGCTCCTTTCCATCTAGGTCATTGCTCTTTTGTAAACTACCACTATCTTTCTCTGTCATTAAATGCTTCTGATCTTTGGAATATTCTGGTCCATTATCATAAGTGCCAAAACCCTGCACTCCAGCTAAATGTTTTGAAACTTAATTGCCTCTCAACTCCAATTGGTAGTTTCGAGCTCTCCCTGCAACTTTTAGATGTGGTACACTGGAGTTGCCTTGAAATACTGAGATTGCTGATGCAAGCCATTTTCTCTTGATGACATTCCTTGAAAAGTTGGATTCTCTTTACTTTTATTCTCATCCGACGACAAAGCTTTCCAATCCACCCCTGAAACAGCGGCTTACTACCAACAGATTGCTCGTAATCATGCACATTATAGGTCAGGGAACAGCTAGGGTTGTGAGTGAACTGCTGAGAACCAGAAAACGACATGGAAGCTGTAATCCTTCAGAATTTGTCCGAAATGAGCTAGCGAATGAATTGGACACTTCTGGCATGGCTAGGAGAACCAGGAGTTTGTCCTCTGTTCTGAGAACCGATCGGCAATAAAACGTTTGGCAAGCTAAGAGAAAAGTTCAAGGGCCAACTTATCATCTTTAGGCCGGTTGTGAGTCAATGGCTCAATTTTCTCAGGCTTCTTAATCGGATCCGTTGAGAGAAACTGAAACCCCCTGGTACTTGGCCCTTCCATTTCAAAGACTCCATTTGTTTCAAGGTCCCTTGATTTGTTTTCAACCTCCAGATTAGTTTCTGTGAAATGAATACTGTCAGAGGGCGATAGAGCAATACTTTTGCCCTTATCCTTCAAAGTTTGGGCGTTTTCTCCATCGAAGGTTCATTTCCAGCTGTTATTTCCATATTCCCAATTAAGATGGTATGTTCTGCCTTCACTTCAACATTGATACCGTCATTTTCTATTTGGTCCTGTAAAGATGATAACTTCTCATCACATGTGCTGTCCGCATCCTCCTCCAAACACCCTTCTCTTCTGCTCTCCGTTACATCGTTTCCGCCTTCATTTTCTCTTTTTGTATCAATTTCATCCGTATTTTCGCCTGCCCCTTGGAATGATGTACCCTGACGATCCGGCATGTGATCATTTTTGTTCAGAATATTTTCAACATCCTTAGATGAACCACCTTCTGCTTGCTCACTACAGCTGCCCATTTTACTCGCATCCCCATTTTCCACAGACAACAAACTCACTTTTTCCTGCTCAACTTTGTTCTCAACTTGGTATTCATTGTTGAGCTCCTCTTGAGAGGAGTTCAATTCAACAGCAGCTTTATCTTCAACAGCTGGCTTAGCCAAAGGCGCATTGGATTGTGGATCAGGTTCCAGTTCCCCTTCTTCTCGTTCACTGCTGGGGCCACCACTCTCCACTGGCATATCTTCAGATTTCTTGCCTTCAACACTCTTGGACCGCTCACTTCCAGAGTCCTTAGACCAAGCTGGAGATTTTGCATCTCGAGGTCCCTGTGGGGACTTTGCCTTCCCAATTTCCTTTGCTTCCATTCTACTTCCTCTGCTTGCCTCATTGACATTCCTCAACCCATCATCACCATCTTTCCCGCCTCCAAACCTCCGCCACGATGTAGCAAAACCATCCCTCTTTGGCCTATCCCTCTCTGATCTAAACCCCTTTGGAAAGTCTCTCCTAGGTCCAGAAAAGCTCTCAGACCGATGCATCTGATCCATTCCATAGCCAGTCCTTGGCGAAGAGCTCACAATCCCCCTGTCGTTCCCATCTCTATGCCGATCATAACTCTTTCTCCTATCATAATTCTCCAAATCATAATCTGATCGCTTCCGAACCAACCTTGAACTCTCCCTATCATCTTCTAATCGGTCATACCTAGATGTTGATGAAGATAAAACCTTTCTCCCGCTGTCAGAAGACTTGTAATATGAGCTTCTATGCAAAGAAGACGAGGAGCGCTGCAATCCAGAATCCTCATCCCTCCTTCCCCAATCTTTCACAACACTCTTCTCCCCGTACGAGTGAAGATCATCACTTGACCTCAATCTCTTCATAATTTCCACCCCCAAAATCAATTACTACAAATACCCCGCATCACCGGACCAAATTACAACATAGACATACTTTTTTCCCCAAAAACACCAGACGAAAATATCTACAGTATACAACAATACTTGGTTAATAAAAACCTACAGATCAAACGCAAAACACCAAATCAACCACTAAACCTACCAATTAACTGAGCTGAACCAAACATTAGGCATCAGATGTATTGAACTTATAAAACAAATCATCATCAAACACAAAACAAGAAGCACCAGCTCAAGTTCACAATCTTAAACTTTCCTGAAACCCTCACTTTGCCAGTTGGGAACAAAAGTCGAAGCTCCGGGTACAACTAGACCCAGATTCGAAGACCCTTTTCAGAGAAACACCGGATACACGTGGTAGAAAGGCTCGCCGGTGAGATAAACCGCCATACATGTAGAGTTTGTGTGTGTGTGTGGGGGGGTTGGAGTGGTGGAAAGATTTGTTTCTGTTCAGTCAACGGAAAATTTTTAACTAGTGGGGCTGGGGTTGGGAGAGAGAGAAGGAATACTTGAATACGCAAAGTGCGCATAGCGCACCGGTCAAGGCTTTGGGAAGTGTAAAGAGTTATGGGGTGCGTAATGCGCCTCATGTGCAGTTTAGACGAACATGTTTAGTCAACTTAGGTTTGAAAAAAGTTAAAGCTAACCATTCGAGAGGTCTTTCCACGTCACCATTTCCATTGTGAACTAAATTTAGGCATTTTTCATTTTCTTACTTTTTTTTTCCTTTTAAAAAAGTGAAAATTATTTTAATCAAAATATAATAATTATTTCTTGGCTCATTTTTTTACTTGGTATTTATTTTTTTGCCTAACATTTTGTTACATTTACTTAAATATTTTATTAAAATAAATCACTTCTTTTTCCTTGTAATCAAAGTATATTTCGAGAAATATATTTTATTCAAATTTACTTATAATTTTATTTAATTTTTTATAAAATATTTATACAAATTACATATATATACGCATATAACGCTTACAATAAGTTTTAATTAATTAGAAAAAAAAGACACAAAAATGTGGTCATTAATTTTATTCCAAGTGCAATAAAATAGATACAAAATTTAGTACCACAAGATGCAAATTACCAACTATTATTAGTTAGGCAACCAACTATGTGAATAATATCAATTATTTGAGCTAATTTGTATTAGACTTTATTGAAACTCATTTGACCTCAACTTAATTAATGCCGAAAATTTAATACGGACACCACTTTTTTAAGTTGGATAAAATATTCAAATGAATTTAAACAATAAGAGTCATATAATTTAATTCGATTCGATTCGTTTATATTCCTAATGTCGTTTAAGAATCTCAAATAGTGTATATTAATCATCATAAATCGGGGTAAGTCTAGAAATTCCAAAATTAAGCACCATAATAAAATATAGAACCCCACATCAGATGGTTATCCTGAGTTATATTAGAACCCATTTTTTCATAGAAAAATAGATATTTTCTTTAGATTTTTTAAAATAAAATACAATAAGTTTTATATTTAATTAAGAGAGAGAGAGCGGGGGGGGGGGGGTCATGTGGGGTGTTTCTGACTCGTTGTAGCCTTTGAATTGACGCATCAGAATTGCCTTCTTTGACTCTTGTTCTTTTCCAATCATAGATCAACCACACGTTTGCACCCACTTAAAATTACAATTCTGCCCTCGCTTATTTGTTTAGTTGACAGTTTTATCCCTTTTGCCCTAAGTTTGGGCCTTCTACTTCAAAGTTAAAAAGCCCAAGAAGGGTAATAGCAGCATTGGGCTTTATTATCGTATATTTCAGAATGAGGAAAAGAAATATCCATATCTGTACACACACAAACCTCCAATAACAATAAAGTCCCAAAATGAAAGTAAATTAGAATCCACTGAATCGTATAATTTGTAAGAATACATATAAAAAACATTATGGTTATAAACAAGTCAAATATAACATAACGCTGTTCAAATTTATTTAAATTAATATAAAGTCTTAAAATTTATATTTGAGCCTAATTTAATTATCGAAACGAGATTTGATTAATTCAAATTTTGGGAACTTGAAATAATTTGATATTTTTTATAATTGAATTAAGTTCATATAGAGTTAGAAATTTTATCAAATAACAAAATTAAATATTTGATGCCCTACAAATATTCAGACTTTTTGGTTATTGGTTTTGTAAAAAAATGGAAAGATTTGGGATATTCGAAACATAGCTCCAAAGTCTAACCTATGAATCGTGATAGTGCAAACAATGCCGCCCCATCTGTCTCTGCTGATGCTTTAGTAGCCAGAAGGATTAAGCAGTGGTGAACGCGCTGTGGTCTGAACTTCTTCCGCCAATTATACTGCTTCTAGGCTTGGATCTCAATCCAACGTATCAATCGCCACAAGATTAAGATTTTTCTCTCCTGTTCGTTTTCCAAAGTTATCACTCGATCCAACCGGATTTCAGTATAAGGATACACATATTTCGCGGCACTGATTGAGTTTTGATTCTGTGTTGGAGTGAGAGCAATATATGATCAGTCGGTAATTGGGGCACGACCCTTTTCCTCGATTCGAACTTTGAATAATAGAGCTGTGTGAACGATGGCGGCCATAGCAATACTGGATCTACTGAGGAAAAATCCCAACTTTGGTGGTCAAACGTTTAATTCGAGAAGTCTATTCACTACCAAACTCGTCGGCGCTTCAACTGCCGGCGCTTCGTTCGCCATTGCAGCTCCTTTTGCATTCGGGGCTTTATTCGGGTATGTTGGTCTTCCTTTGTGTGTTTTCTTGTAATTTTCCTTGCTTCTAGAGTTGTGGAGAGGAAGAGTTACCGTACGCGGTAAATTACACTGTAAATTTAAGGCTAGTGATTGTTGCTTTTTTGTACTTTGTTTATCCTGGGAATGAGGAAGAGGTATTGGCTTTTTTCTCCCTAGTCTATGTTGCTGGACGAAGCTTAACTGGAGTGGAGAAAGGGACCAGAAACAAGCTTCATTCTTTAGTTGGTACTTAGTTGTTAAAACTGTTTGAATCAGTGATTGATGGAGTAGAGAGATAATCTGTTGCAGCTGCCTGCCACAATGAGTTTTGAGATTTAGAGGAAGTACAGTGTAGTTGGAATTATGATGTCTACTGCTTTGCTAGCAGCTGCTGTTATATTTATTTGTTTGTATTGATATTAGCAGCCGATTTGTTGGAGATTCCTGCTATTCTTACTCTTCTCGTCTTTAGTTATTTTGTTAGGTTTTAACCTCTGTCATGCTAGAATGTGTTTTCCTGTCAGGTTGTGTAGGACTAGGGTCCTCCATCATGTGAAGACTACAGTAACAAATGAATAGTTGTAGAAGAATCTTGGCATCCATTGTTTTCCTGTACCACATTTATGGATTAGTCGGAACGGACTGAATTTGCTGATATAATGGAAACGAAGAATATTCAATTGAAATAAGATGTATGACTTTTCTTTTGGCTGGACTACAAAGGAATGAAATTCTAAAGCTTACCATGATTCCTTCCCTGTGCATTGGTGAAGAAATAGTGTATTCCAGTGGAATAAAAAATGTGAACGGTACTTGGTCGTCATTACAAGTTCTCCATTAATATTAATGCAGCTAAAAGAGAGTACAAAAAGGGCGAGCTTCCATGATGACTATGCAATCAGTTCCTTATGTAAAAATATGTGTTCATCTATTCTTATTAAAATTTAATTTGGAATCTGCTTATGTTAGGGAGTGTTTCATCTTTATGATCTAACTTTTGAGTACAAAACAGATTATGGGTGAAGAAGGTTGGTGGGTTGTGGTTTGAAAGCTATGGTGGAGGTGACCTGGTGATGGTAGCAGACTGGTGGCAGTGGGAGGGTAGTGGTTATTATGAGAGGGGAGCATATGAAGAAAATTAGTGTATTCCATTTCCTTTCTTTAAAAACTTGAGGTTATTATTTGGTAGTTTATAAGTGTATTTCATTCTAGACCTCTTGGTGTTGGCCAATAAAGAGAAACCAGGAGAAGGGAAAGGAGAGCTTTTGCTCGTGATATGTTCATTCTCTTACAAATTAGTGTTGCTAAGTTATTTGATACCAACTATATGATTGAGTGGAATTATATTTGGTGTATCTATTTCAACCTCTAAAAGAGATCACCATAAATCAAAGACTTTCTTCCAATCCTTGTTTGTATGTATTGGGAGTGTGGATCAGGGATTATTGACTTTTATTCATCAATATGATTAGCTGAATTTAGATACTTATTGTATGGAAGGAAACTGACAAACTGGGAGTTGTTTATGAATCTGGTGAAGTATTGTTCTTCCCTAAACGATAAAATGCAAACAAAAAAGACTGCTGAACGAACTTGATACATCTTATTAATCTGATGATGATACTGATGTACATATGGAAATGTCTGTCTCAGAAATGGCGTGACACAAGTTGCATACTGCGATGCTGGAGCAGCTCTAGATGAAGATTTCATTTCTAGTATACAGACTGCATCTGGAAATATATTTCAGAATGATGCGCTGAAATACAGTACCAAGCAGTATGATATTCAGTTGAAACCCCTGTTCTCTGCATTTCATTGGAAAACTCTGGCATTGACATCGCTGAGGTCGTTTTTGTTATTCTATTTGCCTCTTCTGGAGCCCCACTCACGCATGGAAGAGGATGATGATGATTTTCTTCAGGAAATTCCTGAAGAAAAGCATTTAGATTTAGTTGATCCGTTCAAGAAATCAGTCAAACAAATAGTTCGTGAGGTAACAATTTCTTTTCCTTCAAGAACTTCTGGTACCTTCTTTTCTTCATGGGCTCTTTCGGACTAATACTTGGATTACAAACTTATAACTGACTCTTCAATCTTCATAACATTCATGCTTGGTAAATTTTATATAAAATGTCCTACCAAGTTATTGATCAGAACCATCCATGTCATGAAGCCCTCTTTCTGACACAAAAAATGCAATAGCTTTAACGAAAACTAATTTTTTTGGCTGTTGATCTTCCTGCTAGCTTTAGTTTAAAATATATCTAGTCTATTAGCATCAGTTCGAAAGATTGGTTACTTGGCTAATATTAACCTTATACTACCGTCTATACTCAGACCAGTGTAGTCACCACAAGACGCATTCTTGAAAGACTTGCAGTTCATTATGTTTCACAACGCATGGCCTGGAAACTCCTCAAAGGTACTCTTCACTTGTTAATCCCCAATGCCACACTTTTTACATTCTTGACCTGCCTGATATTATCTATCAACTGTGGCAGATGTTCCCAAGTCGGCCACTCGCAAAGCAGCAAGGGGAATGCCTACCTTAACATACATCTTCTGTGTCAGCAGAACCACTTTCAGAGGTCACATAATTAAATTTCTTCATACTTCCATTTCTTTTGCTGGCTCTTTTTGGTTAAACCCGAACTTGCTGATACGTGCTTTTTGTACCAACAGGACATTTTCTCGGAGTTTTAGCATCATGGGTTGTCCAAGTTGGCACTGATATCTACCGGTTCTTTACATCTATATCTAAATCCAAACAAGACAGTGATACAGTTGACACAGCAGAACAACTTCAGATTCTTGGAAATAAGGTTTACGGTGCTACTGTGCGTTGTGGCGCTTCTCTTATTTTTGCTTCCATAGGAGCTGGGATCGGAGCAACACTAGTCCGTCCTTCGGCTGGTCAATGGATTGGTATGACTTCCATATCAATCTTGCATTAAACAAAATCTATAACAGTTTATGCCCAAGATCTAAATGCATTGCACTTTTTGCAGGATGTGCAATTGGGGATTTAGCAGGACCAGTTATAGTTGCATTTTGTTTCGAGAAACTCCACACGGACCTCTAATGTTAATTCTTCCCAGAATAAGGATGCATGACTCTTTATCGCTCTGAGTATAAATTCGTTGGAGGTTCGCCTATCGAACGAGAGGGTTGCTCCTGCAGTTGCATAAAGTTGTGTGTTTCTCAATCTTAATGTTCTTATCTAACATGTTGGATTGGCTTCTTTTTGCCTACTTCTTTGGAGTTGGGGTTGGACATACAAACAATGGTAGGTAGTAGCTTCTTGGGCTTACTTGCAACAACCTCTGAGTTGATGGGGACTCCATCTTTGAATTTTCAAGTCAAATGTTAAACTGTCAGATATTGAAAACAAGGCTGTTTCTTCTTCCCTAATTTAGAACTTAAAAGAGAGTAAGGATAATCCATGAGTAGGCATGATTGAGATATGCTTTGAATTTAATTTTTCAGTTCGTTTAATTGCTCATTCATTCAAAACTCTAGCAACTTTAAATATTTTTGTAATTCATTAGGAATTGGTGACTTTCACATGTAAGAAATGTGTTTAGAGGTTTATGCATGGTATTATATTTGTAATTTTCTTATTTGTTTTCATTATTGTATACAATTGAAACATGAAAAGAAGGGTAAAAGTACAACGAGTTTTTTGTTTGAGAAATTTTCAATTTTTTATTTATTTTAATGGTTGTCCAACATTTAGTATAATTTGTTAGTTTGTGTTAGGTTTTTATCTTTTTTTTTTGTGAATTGACAAAAATAATCTTGTGGATTATAAATTATATTTTTATTTTATAAGATAAGAATTTCTTTTATGGACAATTTTTTTTTTTACAATTTTTCAAAATTTCCATTCAAGTTGTCTAAATTTTTGAAAAAAAATATAATAAGGATTAAGTTGATGGTTACAAATCTTCATATAAAAATTACATAATTTCATCAAATATGTATCGCTAATTTTTCAAACAACAATGAATTATTCATAATTATACTTAATTTTTTTTTTAAATCGTAATTTATCCTTAAAAAAATAATAGAGGGGACGATCTAGTATGTGAAAATTGTACTTTAATACCTTGATTTTTCTGTTCTTTCTTCCCCCACACCCTAAATTAATTTAATAGTTTTTTAGATTTAACTTAATTATAGATACAATTTTGTTAAATTAAAAATTATAATAATTATATTTCATGTTTTATTTCGTTTACATGTAACTCTAATTGGATATGATTCAGACAGATTCTACATTGCATATTCAAAAGATACACCTCAAATTATTTTGACTGTAACTTGACTTTTTCAATTAAAATGCCATTTCACCTTAAATTAAGTAAAATATTTTGTTCTTATAACCCAATATTTTCAAACAATTTATTGTTTATTGTTTTCCTAATATTATATTCAATTAAAATCAATTAACATGAAAAAAAAAAAAAGAAAACAGTGATACAAAACCAAATAATAATGGAAATAAACACAATTTAGATAACATATTCAGTTCAATAAAATATAGATATGGAAATGGCGTCAGCTGTTTATTCAGGTTTCAAACTTTTGTCCATTTCTAGCAAAAATTTAACCCTCCAATCACAAAAAACATAATTATCAAAGTGAGCGGTAGTAGCGGATTGGTAACAGTAAACATACTAAAAACTGAGGTTGACATTTTTACCTGTGATAGCATCATGGAATTCAGCATGACGACAAAAGATAAGATCATCGCTGTCATCTTGTTTCATGCCTATCTCCATGGATTGCCAAAATTATAAATTTGGTCCCACAAGATAGATAATTTTAAATTAGTTCTATACTTTATGAATTTTTAAAAATAATTCTTTCGTTTGGTTAAATTTTGCAAAATAAAAATCATTAGTTGCACAATTAAACCCGCTTGTTAATTACCGTTAAAACATAACGGCATATGTCGATCTTCCCTTAACTTTTAACAAAAGATGTGGATTTTCTTTTTTTTTTTTTGGCAATTCACATTCTTGTTTTTTGGAGAGGAAGAAGAAGAAGCGACTTTGGAGCCTTAAAGGCTTCAAATTGAAGATTGCAGAAATTAAATTATTTTTTATTTTTTGCCTTTTTTTTTTTTTTTTGCTGTCATTTTGATTTTTTGGAGTAATTGTTGTGATTGTTGAGTTTAATCTTGCATACATGTAAACAATGCATTGCAGACAAATAGATTATCTTAGCACTTTTCAATTTTTGTCATTATGACTTGGTCAAATAATTAATGAATTTATTTAATTGTTTATCATTATATTTGTGTCATATAATTTTTGTCAGTATAGTTTGTTATTGTCTTAATCTCAATCTCAATATGTTAGAAACTGATAAATTCTATTAATGTATATTAACTTTGATAAAATAAATATGAAGAATAAATGATAATTTTGTGGAATAAAAATCATTTTTCCTAAATAAATAAAAAAAAAGAACGTGAATCGCAACTTATTTTTTTTCCCCATATTCTGTTAGAGTTAACGGAAAAATAGACATATGCCGTTATGTTTTAACGGCAAGTAACAAGTGGGACCAACTTTGCAACTAAATGGTCCTTATTTTATAAATTTTAATCAAATATGGGATTATTTTTAACATTTATAAAGCTTGGGACTATTTTTAAAATTACACAATCTAATGGGACTATATTTGCAATTTTGCCTCACGTGGGATTCATTCGTACGTACTCCACGTCCATTTCTTTTGCTGATCTTCTGCGCTTTTTGTCTTCAGTTCTGCAGTTTCTACACGGTGATTTTTGTTTATCCTTTGCCGGCTTAAATGGAGTCAGGGAGCATCAATGATGAAGTTATCAACACCAGCCCTTTGCTCCCGAGATCAAGGCCGGAGAGTGGTGGCGGAGAGGGGCGGAGCAGTCCTGATTCCGCCACCGCCGTTCTTGTGCTAAGCACCTTCGTGGCGGTCTCAGGGTCCTATGTTTTTGGTTGTGCTGTAAGTGCTGGGGCTGGATATAGCTACGCATATTGAGTTCCCTTTCATATGTTTGAGTTGTTTTCTCTCTCAGTATTGGATTTTTATGGCTTCTGAGAGCACCCAATAATGATTAGGGAAGGCCCTTTTTTCATTGATGATTAAGTGACCATTTTTATTGGCAAATTTGTGGTATATATACAGGTGGGATACTCATCACCTGCTCAGTCTGGCATTCTGGATGATCTTGGTCTAACGTTGGCAGAGGTGAGTGTGATAGTTCTTGGAATTTGAAAGAGTTAGAGTTTCAATTATAATTAAAAGTTTTAGGATTCTTGTGTTGTTTTGTTGTGTCATGGAGATGAGAGCAGGTTGTGGGATTTAAGTTGGATTGTTCACTATATATCAAGAATTCCGAAAAACAGGTCGATCCCCTCGGGAAGGAGATCTATGGAGGAACTTGAGTTTAAGCTGCATAGATTAATATGAGACAAGCAAATAAGTATATGGAAGGAGTTGCAAATAAGTTTGAAAATACAACAATGATTAATTTGGACATTTGATAACACAAACTTAAATGGTAATAAGAAATTGGGAAGTTTGTGGTGAACTGCATATGCATTCAGTCATACTACTCGATGTGAAGTCGTAATTTTTAGTGCTCGTGTTCGTTCATGTTTGCTAGAATCAGTCCAGAATTGAAAATTTTGTTTGCTATTCTGATATTCATTATTTTAGTTTCATAGAATATATTTATTTTTCGGCCTCTTTCATTGTATTCCATTTTGCAGTATTCATTGTTTGGGTCAATATCGACCATTGGGGCTATGATTGGAGCAGTAGTGAGCGGAAAGATAGCAGATCTCTTGGGGAGGAGAGGAGTAAGACCTCATCTAATTTCCACTCTGCTTGAATCTTTTTATAAAATTTCAGCTGCAGCAGTCTTATATTTCTTGTTTTCTCATGCAAAAAATAATGAATGCAGGCAATGGGGTTCGCAGAGTTGTTTAACATTTTTGGATGGCTCGCAATCGCCTTTTCCAAGGTATTTACCTCTGATTCTTTGCTCATGCTTTTGTATGCTGAATCGAGAAAGACCGCATTTTTCATTTTTTTATGATGTTTCATGGGTGGAAGGAGACGGAAATTTCAATATCATAAACAAGTCTCCATAAGCAATGGGGAGCTGACGCAAGTTTATTTTAATTTGAAAACCAGTACCTGGGAAATGCAGAGATAGACAACAAAAGACATGAAGGATATAAGTGCTAATTGTGATTAAGTTAGTTGCCCAAATTTTGTTGGAGGTTTTGATGTCCAATGAGTTTTCTACTGTTACTAATCTTAGTGTATACTGTTTCAATGTGATGTCTTAAGTGCATCATTATGTGACAGGTTCAAAACTTGTAGATAATTCCTTCATACAAGTGAGCAGATGATTCCTAAAACCGCAAATTGCAGATCTCCTTTGACACTTCTTTTTGTTCCTTCTTACTTTATCAGTTTCCGCTTATTTAGCATTGTCTTATTGGCTGTCAACAGAATGCTTGGTGGCTTGATACGGGGAGGCTGTCAACGGGATTCGGAGTCGGACTTCTCTCGTATGTGGTATGTACGGTTCCGCTCCAATTGTCTTTTTCATATTTTAATGTTCCAAAGGTTCTTAGCCTTGTAAATGAATAGGTACCCGTATATATAGCAGAAATCACGCCTAAGAATCTTCAAGTCAACCAGTCAAAAACACCGCCCTCAAATTTGAAGTTACAATCATTTTATAAGTATAGGTATTGAGAAAAAGTGCTTGTGATGCTTTAGTTGATGATATGTTTTGGTGCCTCCGTAATGTATCTTGTTGGTAATCTCATCACCTGGCGCATCTTGGCTTTAATAGGTAACTACGTTTCCCTCGGCTAAAGACTTTGTTATATGCAAGATTGGGCTGAAGAAAAACAGCTTTTGCCTTCATTTTCAGGAACTATTCCATGTTTAATCCAGCTTGTGGGACTCTTCTTCATTCCCGAGTCTCCTAGATGGCTGGTATATAGGTTTATCAAGAATTTAGTCGAAGTTTGTTAAGAGGGACCGGTCCAAGAATGCTTTTGATAAGTTGTCCTTATATGCAGGCGAAGATCGGTCAGTGGGATGGCAGTGAAGTATCTTTGGTACGTCTTAGGGGGAAGAATGCAAATATTTTTCGAAGAGGCAGCTGAAATCAGAGTAAATATTTTTGCCTTTATTCACATTGACACACATACTTAGATAATTTCCTTTGTATTCCAATTAATACTCGGATGAAACATATACAAGTTGCTGATGATCTACGCTCTACAGGATTATACAAAACTCTAGAACAATTCAAAGACTCCCGACTGATCGACTTATTCCAAAGAAAATATGCTCACTCACTTATAGTACGGTTCTAATTAGTTCTTGTTTGAATATTATAAACTGATTTATCACATGAGAATGTCTCCAGATATATTTCCTGTTCGTTTAGGTCGGAGTCGGGTTGATGGTGTTACAACAATTTGGAGGAGTCAATGCAATTGCGTACTATGCAAGTGCTATATTTCATCAGCAGGTAAACTAGTTCTTTTTAAGTGACCGAACGACTAACGTTCACTCATAGACTGGCAATAGAAAATATGCTAACCTCTGAATTGCAATAGGTTTTTCCTATAGAGTTGGAACAACAGCAATGGTCATTGTCCAGGTTAATAAAGTCCAAGAATTCTTTTACCCCATTTGTTAGGTTCAGCGCTCCTCACGTCTCCCAGACATTCCCATTTTCCAGGTTCCTTTGACTATTATAGGAACACTCTTGATGGATAAATCCGGCAGACGTCCACTGCTATTGGTAGATGCTTTTACATTGCCTTCATAAATTTGTGTATCTCTATAAACATAACATGGTCTGGCGCTGCTTGCAGGTTTCTGTGGCGGGAACTTGCTTGGGATGCTTTCTGATCGGGTTATCATACCTATTACAGGTTATAAGCTTATAATATATGAAACCACTCTCCTCTAGTAGTTTGATTCTGGCACTTGATTACCACTGTCCATCTCACAAGTGCAGGACCTCAAGCTTTGGGATTCCAGTCCCTCTCTAGCTCTCGTCGGTGTCTTGGTAATGCAATCATCATTTTTCCGCACAAAACAAGACAGCTCCATTGATAAAGAAAGCAAGCTAATACAAATTCTTTTCTTGCACAGGTATTCACAGGTTCTTTCTCCTTAGGCATGGGAGGCATTCCCTGGGTCATAATGTCTGAGGTAAAGAACATCGCGCCCTTCTCCTTAAACGTTCTACTGGAAGCTCAATATTTACACTTCATATCGTCGTTATTTCAGATCTTCCCGATAAACGTGAAAGGTTCAGCTGGAAGCCTGGTGACGGTCGTCAACTGGTTCGGTTCTTGGATTATCACTTATTCGTTTAACTTCCTTGCGCAGTGGAGCTCTGCAGGTAGTTTTCTGCACAAATTTATGCTAATTTAATGCCTAGTCTTGAAACTCGGAATTTGAACTAATGGAGTTTCTGTTTTGTTTCATGTGAGGCACTTTTTTCATCTTTGCAACTGTGTGTGGTCTGACTATCATCTTCACCATAAGGCTGGTTCCGGAGACGAAGGGCCGCACGTTAGAGGAAATACAGGCATCCATGATCTCGTTCGGGGCAGCAAGGTAGTGTTGTTATTGAGCAAACACTGCCCAACTTCAGTAGTCTGTTCAAGTGTTGTGCTGAACTTCAGCTAGAATGACAGCATATGCAGGTCCTATCTTTACTCTGGGAAGCACAATTAGAGTGCAAGTGTAACATTATTATTACAATTAATTATTTTACGTAAACTATATTATGGAAAAAAATTCAAGAATCTCCTGTGATATTGAGAATGTTCGAAAAAAACCTTAAAAAAATAAAGTATCAATTAAATTCCTGTAATATAAAAAAATATTCAAAAAAGACCCCTGAGACCAGGTTAACCTGGGGTTGTGAGGGTGATGTTTGAAAAGACCCCTGAGACCAGGTTAACCTAGGGTTGTGAGGGTGATGTTTGATATTTAAATTTTCACATGGGGCTTTTTGATATTCTTCTATATCACATGGGGTCAAAATGAATTTAACTCCTATATTATTAAGGTTGAGGTTTAGGGTATAAGTACTTTAGTTTCGATCATGTGTATGGACTAAACTAACCCCATATAAAGAAGGGAATGACAATTTTTTTATTTTTTTTATTTCTTTCTTTTCCATTATAATTCATTCTTAATCCCCTAAAACTTCACGATATTCTTTAGGGTTAAAAGCAGACACCCCCCAACCTTTGGCGCGTTTTGCACTTTGCCCCCCAACCGTTTTTTTTTTTTTACAAGTCACCCCCCAACCTTTGTATTTTATAGCACATAACTTATTTTTTCATTTTCAGGCGAATCTTGAGGGAATATTCCATTGGGTGTACCACACGCGACTTTATAGTTGTCTTCTCAAAGGATATTTAAGTAATTCACCTTATCCCCTCCCAAATTAACTATAAAATGAAAGTCCCAAATCATTTGCCCTAATTTCTTCATACACACAACGACTTGACGGAGGATTAAAGAGAAATGGAAGACAACTGCTACTGTGGGCGTCGATCAGTGAAGAAAACGTCATGGACAGATTTGAATCCAGGCCGAAGATACACTATTTGTGATAAATTCCGGGTAAGTGCAATTTCATTGAAGGGAAAACTGACGGAAGGAGAAATTTTTTTTCTTATGAATTTTTTTGTTGTTTCGGAAACCTGGTGTGTAGCAAGTGGGAGGTTGCAGCTTTTTTTCTTGGCTTGATCCTCCAATGTGTGAGCGTTCGCGACAAATTATCCCGAGCCTACTTAGAAGGATCAACCGTCTTGAAGATGAAGAGAAAAAAAGAAGAAAGAAGGAGAAGTGGTTGTGGGGGGTGAAAAAAACAATCTCCAACCCATGGCAGAAAAATATTTCTTCTTCAGTATCGACGAAGCTTGCCAAACGCAGTGAAAAAAATGATTTTGGGGGTGAAATTAGGTTTTTTTACCTCAAAATCGATTTGAGGGTTTTTTAATCCTCCTCACGTGAAACTCAGGTGGGTGTGGGGTAATTACTGTTCTGCCCATCTAATGACTCGCCCTAAGTCGCGTGTGGTACACCCAATGGAATATTCCCTCAAGATTCGCCTGAAAATGAAAAAATAAGTTATGTGCTATAAAATACAAAGGTTGGAGGGTGACTTGTAAAAAAAAAACGGTTGGGGGGCAAAGTGCACAACGCGCCAAAGGTTGGGTGGGTGTCTGCTTTTAACCCTATTCTTTATAAATACATTCATCGTATTCTGATAATTACCGCATTTACTCATTTAACATTTTTAAAAAAAAAATCACAAAAAGACATTTATAACCAAAAAGTTACATTTAATATATCAAATTAATGTTATACCTATAATTATTTAAGTGCTAAGTTAATTTTTATTTTATTTTTTTAAAAATATTGGCGTGCCACAACAACTAATTTGATTTTATTTCTATAGGCACTTTAAATATAAGTTAGAATTATAAATTCAAACACTATAATCATTCTATTTTAAAATTATCCATTTTCTAATTTAATATATAATAATTAATTATACAATGGTCAAATCTCAAAAAATTTAAGAACAGTGCATTAGCAAGAATTAGACCTCCCTCCCCTAGAAAAAGTACCAAAAGACTTTTAGAGCACCTACAGAAATAATACCATATATTTATTACATCCTTTAATATATACTTGAAACCTTTCACTTCTTGCCTTAACAACAACCAAAAAAAAAAAAAACTTAACTGAAAAAAAAGAATAATTATATTTTCATTTTTTGAGATTTTGTGTAATTATACATAGAATTCCTATAATTTGGAAAATTATATCTAGCATTTTTTAGGTTTGCTTCCTTCTAACAAATAAGTTTATCTTTTAGTTAAAATTTACTAAATTTACTAATATTAACAATATAAACTGAATGAAAATTTATATTTATCTTGGATTGACTGATTACTGACTTATTGCAGGTCAAATAATTTTTTTTCGAATTAAATTACCCTCTTATGGGTAAAAACATACCTTCTAAATGTATTAATGCGTGAAGACGTATGAGGTTAAGTTGGTTATAAAAAAAATTATTTGACCTGCAATAAGTTAGTAATAAGTCAATCATAAATTAATATATTTTTTTCTAATTTTTTTGTTATTATCGATAAATTTAATGAATTTTGAATAATAAAGAGACTTATTTATTAAATAGAAATAAACTTCAGCGTGTTAGCTATAATTTTTTAAATTACAAAAGATATACATATAATTATACAAAATTTTAAAGAAGAAAAATGTGATTATTTAAAAAAAAAAGAAAAATCTTCCGCACATATTGACCGCCTCACACTAGTACAGGACGAGGCTGGCTATTGGCGGCGGAATAGACTTTGACGGTAAATCATTAAGTATTAGACATGTCGTGTCTTTTCCCATTCCAAAATTTAGGATATTATTTTTATTTTTATTAGTTGTCAAATTCTATTTTTTTTTTTTTTTTTGTTTTATAACTTTATATTTTAATAAAAAATATCACATATTATTATGCTTTCGTCTCATTAATTTAAAAAATTTCACATTTGATTGCATAGACTTAACTGCTATGGCCTTTTAATGAAAAAATGTGCCATAAAACAGAAAATTGCTACTTTTTGAAAATTATAAGAATAAAAATAATAATTTAGTAATCAACAAAATCAAAATTAAAAGGGCTCTAATTTTTTTTTATTTTTTACATAATCTTTTTTGTTTAGATATCTAAAAATTATGGCATTTATTTTATTTAAATAAAAAATTTATACATATTTAATAAAATAGAAAATACTGTGAATAAAAATTCAATTCAAACACAAACTCATTTCCCAGCTATAAACTTTAGACATTATGTTAATGTTTCCCTACAAAACAAACAAAGAAAATAGAGCAGCAAATTAACTATGTCTATGTCTTCACTATTCACACTGTTTCTCCTACTATCACTTGCAGCATCGATATGGATTCGCCGGCGGGCCGTGAAGCCAAATCCAGGGCGCCGGAAACTCCCGCCAGGGCCGAACCCTCTTCCCATAATCGGAAACATTCTGGAGCTCGGCCAGAAACCCCACCAATCGCTTGCCAAACTCTCCAAAGTTTACGGACCCTTGATGCGTCTCAAGCTGGGAACCATGACGACGGTTGTGGTATCCTCGCCGGAGATCGCCAGGATCGTGCTGCAGAAGTCTGACCAAGTTCTGTCCAGCAGGACCCACCCGGATGCAATCCGGGCCCTGGATCACCACGAGCTTTCCGTGGCCTGGATGCCGGTGGATAATCAGTGGCGGAAGCTCCGTAAACTGTGCAAAGAGAAGATGTTTTCGGTGCAAAGGCTTGACGCGAACCAGGGCCTGAGGAGGGAGAAGTTGCGGCAGTTAAAAGATTATGTGAACGGGTGCTGTGCTGATGGTCAGGCAGTGGATGTCGGCAGGGCTGCGTTCACTACGTCGCTTAATCTGTTGTCGGCCACTCTTTTCTCGGTGGACTTTGCTGCGTTTGGTTCCGATTCGTCTCAGGAGCTCAGGGATGTGGTGTGGGGAATCATGGCTGTCGTCGGCAGGCCTAATTTTTCTGATTATTTCCCTTTTCTTCAGCTGGTTGATCTACAGGGAATCTTCCGGGAGAGCACGGTTTATTTCAAAAAGTGTTTCGCGATTTTTGATGAGATTATCCATCAAAGGCTACAAGGTAGTGATTCAATGTCAAAGAACGATATGCTGGAAGCGCTTCTTGATATCAACCACAAAAACGAGTCTGAATTGAGCTTTGATGACATCAAGCATTTACTTTTGGTGAGCATAATCAATTTTTATCAGCTGTACATGAATGACATTAAATATTAAATGATTCTCATTTCAAACGGATTTTGCATGTGGACTCAATACTTTGTGAAAAAATAAACACGAATTCGTGTCTAACATTTTGAATTGTTAGGATCTATTTGTTGCAGGGACAGACACGACTTCAAGCACAGTGGAGTGGGCAATGGCGGAGCTAATGCGCAACCCTGAGAAACTGTCAAAAGCTAGAACCGAGCTAAGAAATGTGGTGGGACAGAATGAAGAAGTTCAAGAATCGGACATATCTCGACTCCCTTACCTACAAGCCTTGGTGAAAGAAACTTTTAGGCTCCACCCCACAGTACCGCGCAAGGCCGTGGAGGACGTAGAGATCAATGGGTTCATCGTCCCCCAAAACACACAAGTCCTCGTGAACGTGTGGGCTATCGGGAGAGATTCAAGCGTGTGGCCGAATCCTGATGTATTCATGCCGGAGAGGTTTATGGAAACGGAAACTGATTTCCATGGCCAGCACTTTGAGCTCCTACCCTTCGGCGGGGGGAGGAGGATTTGCTTGGGGTTGCCGTTGGCCCACCGTATGGTGCATCTCGTGCTGGCCACATTGATAAGCAACTTTGATTGGAAACTTGAAGAAGGCTCAAATTGGTAGAAGTGGACATGAAGGAGAAGTTTGGGCTAACACTGAAGAAAGCCATTCCTCTGAAAGCACTTCCACTTAAAGTATCTAACTACTTTGAAAACCATTGTTGAAATCAGACCAATGTAAATTGTGTTTGTATCTATTAATGATGAATAAGGAGAAATCAATTGTCTCCCCAAAGAGTGGTGCATAAAAGTGTATGCCTATGATTATATTTCATGAGTGGAGATGCATGCATATATGATTAGTTCTTTTGTCAAGATTTACATAGTAATAATTCTTTGGATTTTTGAGTTGGAGAAAGCCATATTTGCTACCATAAGGGGATCTAATTTTCTATTTCAAATTTTATTGCATCTTCAATTCTATTTAACATAAACGTATCATGTGTATAATTTTTTTTAAATTAATAAATGAAATAATCTTTATATACGTATTGTGTATGTATTAAATAGATTAGAGACGTAGTATAATTTGAAATAAAAAATTTCAATTTTAACTTCCTAACACTGGACTTATTAGTCCAATAGTGCCTTATCTAAAGATGAAACTATTAGGCCATGTTACATAGCCATATTAACTTGGATGATTTTCTCAATTTGATTTACTTTTGAGTAATTTGTAATATCTCCCCAATTAATAGTGAATATTAAGTTTTTTTAGGAAATTATTATTAATGATGAGATATTACGAATTGAGGTAATATATAAATATAAGTACAAGTTCAATGTTATGAGTTCGAATTTCACCGAATACATTATTTGTCTCACTTTATGTAAATTACTGTAATCTAATTCTCATTGTTATATTGATGTTTTTGTTGAATTTAGTTGTTATTTTATATATCAAAATAAGTTATTATAATTTATTTTCACTATTTATATCTAAATTATAAATAATATTAATATTTATTGTAATATTTATAATAATTAATCATACATTTTAATTAATAAATTTCTAAATTTAAGTATAATTAAAAATATAAAATTTATAATTAAATAATTATAATATATAATATATATAATATATAAAAAAATAAAAAAAATATAAGATGATTGTTAAGGCTGTTAAGCAACAACCTTGATCATAAGAGAAATAAAAAAATAAATAAATAACGAGTCGCGGACGCTATCTGCGACTTGGCTTTTTTTTTAAATTATTTTTTGGATCGAATCTTGGATGACGTCCACGACTCAACATCTAAAATTTAAAAAAAAAATAATTAAGTGTCATGATTCGACATAAAAAAGTTATACTAATTAAAAAATTATTATTTTTATAAATAAATTTCTTTTATAACAAATTATTAGATAAGCCTAGCGCTTAGTAATGGTCAATAGGGTGTTCACAAGGCATTTGGGCAGCCCCTATTACACCCCTTAGCCCGCCACTGACACGTATTATGTCCACATTATAATACAACCAACATTAGCCATATTAGAATATGTGGGGCCCACCCCATTATACTATTAACCTTTTGTGCCCTTCTTGTCCCATTACCTGCGCACAATGACTTAAATGCCCATCAACAATCACCTCTGACTTGTAATTAATGATTTGCACTAATTTCTACAAATACCTTATGCGACTTGTTTTCCCTTGCCACCTCCATTGTTGTCTTCATTGGAAATTGATTGTAATAACTTTTTTTTGGACAATAAGGTGGATTCTGGCTATAAAAGGAAGGATTGTGAAGTCTTGGTTTGTATCTGTCTAATTATTAGTTTGTGCCTAGATGTCACTTATTCGCCAAGATCCAATCAAGATATTAGGAAAAGATTTTATGGGAATTTAATTAATTTTTTGTCATATATTGTTTTTTCGTGTAAGAAATTTACACAAGAGAGAGAGAGAAGTAATGGCAAAAGTGTTTCAACAACATCACGGTGCTTTTGTCGTTATAGCAGCTTTAGTTGCGACTATATCGGAGCCGTAAATAACGTGTTTGTGGGAAATCCTTCATATGATCACATCTTCCCAGAGAGGAATTTTGCTTCGACGGAGACGAGTGGAGATCTAAAGAAAGAGGTGGTGAAAAAGGCGCCTCCAAAGAAGAGACAAGTCAATCGTCGCTTCGGTTGCCAGAGGAAGGTAGGTTTGACTGGATTTAAATGCCAATGTGGCGAGCTATTCTGCGCCAATCATCAGTACTTCGACCGGCACGATTGTACCTACGGGGCAAGAAGCCATAGCCAGGGAGAAACGGTGGTCAAGGTTGCTAAAATCGTTAAAGTGTGACAAAAAAATTGAACCCATGAGCAGACCTTAATTCGCAAATAATATATTGAAATTCATCGTATCTGAAAGTAAATGAAGATTGATGGTGGTCGATATATTATTGTTGTGTTTCTGTTTGCGACTTTGTGTGGAGTGGGGGACGTTCTTCATTAAAGTGAAAGGGTGGGAAAAAATTTGTCTTATTCACGAACAAAATGATAAAACACTAATTTAATCCATTTTGTAATATAGGAAAACAAACTGACTATTTTCCAACCATATTATGTCAATTCAATTATAAAAAGTAAACAAATGAGACAATAATAGTATCCAAGTTAATATGTCATTTGATAGGACATTAATAATATCGTACAAGTTAATGTAATATGTGTATATAAACATGGACTTAGTGTCAATTCACGCAAGATTTTGTAGAGATATGTACATCATTAATTAATACATTTGAGTTCATGTCGGGACCCTAAATTTGTCCATTTGTTTAGGAAACAGAAGCCCCATTCTTGAATTATTAACTTTTAATCAGATCCTCACCTCTACAACAGTTGCTAAATTGACGTCAGGAGGAAATTTTTACTACTGTCTGGTACTTAATTATATACCCATCTGACGTGGGCGCCAGAGATGCATTGACGTGGCTCTGCATAGAAATTAATGTTGCATGGCACTGAGAAAACCAACTCATTTTCCTGATGTGGCACACACGTCTTGAACAAAATAATAGAAACAACGTATTTATAAAGAAACTTTAATTGAATAAAAAAAAAAACAACAAATATAGTAAAATGTCGATTTGGACCAGCATAAAAAAGAATACTTATGAAACCTACATTATTTTAGTGTCAATTACACTTGGACTTTATATGAAAATATAAAATTATACTTTCTCCCAAATAAGTTTCAGAATTATACTTACACCCATCCAAAAATTCACCGTTTATATACCTAACTCCTTTCCGAGATGGTTTGAACGAAAAATGCTGACGTTAACAAAAAAGATTACATAAATTTTTAATTTTACCCCTTGTTTAACTTTCTCAAGTAATAATTTATATTCCATAAGGAAAAAATGTAATAACTTTAACATCACTCCACACACACACACGTATATATATTACATTTATACCCTTACAAGTACAAAAATATACGTAGAATGTTAAGTGAATTTTTTTTTTTACCCAAAGAAGATCAAATGTAGATGAAGAATTTTCGACGGATACACTCTTAAAAAAAAAAAATCAACGGATACTAATAATTATCACCAAACAGACAATCTAAATTATCACCACTATGATTCTTTGTTGAGCAATATTTGCATTATTTTGCTGCAGTGTTCCTCCTGTTTGTAAGACAAATTAAGGAGGCCCATACACACCCTTTTCCTTATCCATGACATTTGTAAGCTCCCTCCTCAGATATTTTCTCACATTGCTTCTCAGCACTATCACTCTCAAATCTTCTGCTTTCAGCCAAACTATCTTTACTCTTTAATCTTCTTCCTCACTGCACTCAAGTCTTTCCATGCTGTGAATTTCCCTAATAATTCCATGGCTGCCCTATCAACTGCCCCTTTATGCCACTCCAAACACAATCCCATTATAGTTTCCAGTAGTATGAGATGTGATTCAAGAACTTTCACCATAGTTTCCTGCCAAAATCGAGATTCTACGATGCATTCAACACAAAGACAAGGAAGGGGAGTAAGGAAGAAAAGGGATCGTTCTTGCAGAGGTCTTTGGTGGTGTGGAGAAACTTGGGAAAGGGATCAAGGATAATTTGACTCCAGAAAGGAAAGGGGACTGGAAGGACTTGGCACTGATGAGTCTGTCATTTGCTGTATATGTGTATATGTCACAGAAAATTGTTTGTGCTACTGTGCATGGATGTCCATGCTTAGACAATCATGGTGATGATCTATCCGCAGGAGGAATTATTTTCTTGTCTTTTTTTTTTTTGGGGAATAAGAAGATTTTGATGATGAATCAAGAATGAGTTCTTACATATGTAATCTATCTGAAGACTTTCCTTTTTGGTGCTAGATAAACTAGGGTCATGTGGCATGTATTTTTATTTGGATTGTATATTGTGAATAGTTTATTGATCAATGGAAGTAATATATAACTTCGGGAATATGTTTATTTTGTTTCTTGTGTGAAAAAAATGAAGAGAACAACGAAAAAGATGTCGGAAAATTAGGTTCTAGGAGTACATAACCTAGAAGCTAAATCTTGTTTACTCTCCGCAGCATCCCTAAAGCCAGATTTCACAGGCATAGACCGACATCTGCAGCGTCTGCCAAACAATTTGGCTTCAAGTGGCCTTGTTAGCAGAGGTTCCCAAAGCAACGGATTTTTTGACAATTTAGGCATCTCCAGGTAGGTGAAGCAGCCATATCTCAATTGGGATAGAACTGTAATGCAGTTTCCACAAATATGATACGGGGAAACAAAATGGAATGTCAATCAGAAACGATTTGTGGACTTGGAAATTGAAACAGATATTCAGACATCTAGAACCACAAAAGCCAGCTGAAACTTCATGTCGAAAACCTTCAATTGCCATATAAAAGTATGATTCAAGATGGTTAAGGAGCAAGACAAAAATATCATTGGACAAGTTCTTATATTAAGGAGTTGGAGAATGAGTTGTAAGTAATGTGCACTTCACAAGTCGTCTCTCAACTTCGAGCAACATCAATCAGCCTTCTGCCTCTGTCGCTTGAAAAGGCGATAAAATAATGACAACAACCATTGCCAAATTAAAATCAACCAATTTTTCGGCTTTGGTTTGGGATCTGGCCTTGCTCCAAATAATCCTTTGTAGAGCTCCTTCTGTTTCTGATATACAGCTTTGTCATGTTCTGCTAGGAGACGCAACTCTTTCGCAATTGCTTTGTCTTGTGGGGCATATTTGCGCACCTTCAAGAAATCTTGACGAGCAGCATCTGTCTGCCCAAGTTCTGCTCTAGCCTTGCCACGTCTAAACAGTGCTTTGACATTGTTTTCATCCTCCACAAAAACTACAGAACATTATCCAGTCAGCTGCTTATTTCAAAACTCTACTTTGCTTTGTGTTTAATTTACTGATGCAAGATTTTGAAGTCTCAGGGCCAAATATCAGGTTAAATATGCTTAGAAAGCTAAGACGCAATAACATTAAGAAGACGATACAAGTGCCTGTGCACCATTTCTAGCCTAGAAAAAACTTTTTGTTCGAGCTTTCATCACTCGCGTGCCAGCTTTGTCTGAAACAACCAGCAAAGCAAAACATGCCAGGCAGCACAGTTGCATGTCGCCCTAAATTTTATGATATAGTAGTCTTTACTCAGTTTCCATAACGTGAGATTCATTTTTAATACAGAGACACAGACAGCTATAGACAACCTTGCACTTACAAATTGCCATTAACATAAAATTGAGTGGTTCAAAGACCAAGGAGAACAACAAATATTGTTCGGCAACAACTTGTGTCATCTTTTGAGGACCTAGAAGAGAACGATACCCTCAGTTGACGTTGCAAGGTCAGGAATCAGTACTGCGTGAGTGTTATACTAGCCTAGACTGACAGGAAAACACAATACGGAAAAAAGAATACGGAACCCGAGAATATTGTATAGGCATCAGAAGGAAAGCCAATACCAATTGAATGCATAAACATGACGGAGGATGAGAGCACCATAGCTGCAAAGGCGAACAAATTATTAATGTGAGTGCAAGGAGAGAGAAAGAAGTGGTACATCACAGATCGAACTAGAAGATATCACGTTCAAAACTCACTGAAGGGGGCTTTCGGAATAGAAAATATGCAACTTAAGTACTATGAATACACAATAATTGCACAAAAACAGATGGTAAGACAGCGAAAAAGCACGATGCTACGAGTATTTTGTCTTCATAAAAATCAACTATAGAGAGTGTACAAAACCAAGGATAGAACGAAAAGATGACATTATGCCCAACTGGAGCTAGAGTGATGAGCGGCACTATCAGGATAGATAGATTTGCTCTACGATAAAGTGCAAGTGAGTTCAATGCTGCAACAAAGCTTGAGTATCTCTGTGTTATTATAATGGTTTCGTTCGTGTCATTAGTTAGCACGGCAGGTCGTTCTTCTCGTCTGGAGATACCTTAGATGGTTGATACAGTTGAGACCGGAGAAGTGTCGCGTTGTTGGATCTGCGCGAGAGCTTACAGCGATAGGCTTCAATAGAGGAGCAAAGCACATTTCCCTCAATCACAATTAGCTTACCAAAATGCTAGCAATTTATGATCTAACTTATATTTCTCACCAATGACGATTCGCAAATCCATATCTTGGAATGCAGGACTTCGTATCACTCTAAGGATGATTTCAGTCATTGAAAGATTATCTATACGATATCTAATACATCACTGCAGTATTATTGAAGGAACATTGGTGTGCTGCGTTATTTACATTCGACTGTGAACTTTATAGGCGGGTTTAATTAGTAAAAAGACGATGGCACACCACGATGAGGCAGAAGTGAAGCAGATATGTTTAGGCTTAGTACTTGACGAGGCTTTCCTATCATTCTTCAGTTTTCATGACTAGAAAGAAGTAATCCTATCACAGTAAACATCACTCATTACTCTTGTGTGCAAGTAACCTGTCCACTGCCAGAACGGCAGCTTGGAAATAATATTAGGATTGTGCATTTAGGCAGGTATTTTATAACATACAGATAGAAAGTGATCAGCAGAAAACAAAAATAATAGCACGGCAGATCTATTTGTACGGGTAACAAATAACCCGACACACTGTAGAGAATTGGCTTACATATACGCGCTTGAGAGCTTTTAGCAGATCAGCATGGCTGACCAGTGTTGAAGGTGACAACGGGAGTTTTTTTACTGACCACAATACACGTGCCATATCCACATGGATGAACTTAGCTCCGCGGTTTCCGAACAACTGGAACATGAAGTCAATCATACCATATATGGTGAGATTAGTGGCCTCGGAGCAATGACAATACATGCTAGAGGTATGCATATAAAAAGAGAAAAGATAGTAAAACAAACTGCCGAAAGGAGTGGTTTGCTGACCGAGTAAATGTATGTCACTGTTGTTCAGAGATTGCTCCTCCACAATTTTTCCTCTTGGAATAATGCACTTCCATCCCATCTTTCTTTGGTTGGCTGGCACCCAAAAAAAATCACTAGCCAATATGCATCACATAGAATATTCATACTCAACTACGATAGACTATTCATTCTACACTCGAATCTATAGTTATAAAATACCAATATGCGGCATAATCTACATCAGCTCAGATTACTTGCGGCATGAGGATTAAGAGATCAACGCAGATCAGAGTTACTCCCTTATATTAGCGATGAGCTAACATAGAAACAGTTTTGAACCAAGGCTGCACTACCGTGAATGACTATTGCAGTAAACTGAACCGAACACACCAGGTGCTATTGGACGTCCATAAATATAACATCTATTATCAGGCCACGACAAGGTAGAGTGTATAGGATTAGGAATAGTGTAATGACATCGTGGGAGGTAATTTCGTGCGTGGATCCGTAACTCTCCACGGACATTCAGATTGTTTTAATTAAGAAGATTATAATTTACTAAATTTGCATCCAAGTTATCTCTAATCGTGTGATCCAGTTTATATGTACTTTGGAGAAGCAGTTCAAGTGCATAAGAAGAGGGTAATGCCTCGACCTCTAATGTTTTATATTGTGAACGGATCCGTGGTCCGTGGACCGGGGAACGATCATTGGAGGGCATGTAGTACGAAGCACAAGAGTATGCGATGATTTCATGGGAAAACATAAGGGTTCAGAAGGGAGAAAATGAGATCGAACTATTCTGGGGAGAAGCGGTTCTAAAAAGCATGGCCAGACGTCTCTATCCCCGGGGATATAGATTACTATCAGAAGTTAGTGTGCAATAACGAGTCGATATTCAGAGGATATGATGCTGATCGAGAATGAGATTGCGCAAATCTAGGAGCTGGTTTCATCAACAGACTCGTCATCGTGGTTTTAAACTAACGACTCAGCAGATGGTTATGAGAGTTATAGTTGGCGGAAGTGTGGCAGATGCATAGGACCATTGATGAGGGAACATGCTTGCATGCGGAGCGACATGACTGATCAGACAGCTAGTAATAATAGTTTCGATTTGTAAGTTCTTCAGGCCATAATTACGTGGATTCGACTAACGTAGCAAATTAGGCATGGCTGAACGTTTTATGATGTATATGATGACACAACCAAAATTCTGATAGGACGGCTGATTACGCGGGAGCATGAACGGTCCAACACAGGCGTACGAGGCGACAATCTGAAAGATCTCTCCAGTGAATCTAGTTGGATGCGATAGTGACATGTCGTCTATCTTTTCGAATGATGACGTTAGATGGCAACGGTGCACAGAGCGCCGATAGAGATCGAGTAGATAGATAATAGATGAATAGAGCTGTGAGTGATACACGGCCACCTGACAAATAGCAGATTAGCGTGGAAATGTATCACGACCGTGACAGTAATATGACAGCAATGATCTGCAAGCAAGCGCATTGGGAGGTCATAGGGATATTCCTTCATTCGATAGGTAGAGATTCTACAGCATACTCCACCCAGGAGCAAGCATCCGCAACTATTTGCGCCGGTCATTCTTTTTTTCCATGTAGTAAAGAAGTAGTTGGAACTTGGTTCCAATCACATACCCACAAGGAACAAATTGCAGCAGTATACCAAGCAACTAATGATTCAAAAGGCGCCAAGGTGGCCACCATGTATAAAGTACTTGTGATTAAAGGCATAAAGTGGCCACACCATAGTAAGCTTAGACCAGTTGTTTTTAACACGGTACCACAAGACAAAATAATAATTCTAGTGCTGTTACATGATAGTTCATATCGTGATGAAACATCATATAGGTGCATGGGAAATAAAAGCATAGAAGACAGTATAAAGCAAGATAAAAATGAAGTAGCAAATAACTGAAATAATCAAATAACAAAAGAATATAAGCCAGAGTGCCAAAAAAAATGACAATGAAGCAATCAAGACAGAGAAAGAACTTGACTAGTTAGCGCGGACGACATTGAGAAAGGCGAACGTACGACAGCTAAAGTATGACAGCACGAGACTTGAACGTATATTGTTCGCAGCGGCAGGCTTGTGAGTGAGTTGGATACAACAACCTCAATGTACCAATGCCATTATGAATACCAAATTGCGCTTACCGCCTTGTACATAAGGCTGGACACAGAGTATGAGGTGGTATGGAGAAGATGTCTGCAGATCGAAGAAACTGTGCCGATAGAGAATCGTCCTTGGCTTGACATGAAGGAAGATTGAGAGTAGTCAATCAGGGGATCTAGCCGCTAGCTATAGTACTGGAACCATGCAGACTCTAGTCTTAACTAAGACTCGACGGACTCTGAACGTACTCAGGTAATATTATGATCAGCCCAAACTGAATCTATACTCGGCTATACATGCATGCAAACCCGGTCAGCTCATCAGGATCTGTGACGGAGCGTAGTGTCAAAGGGTTAATGGCTATATATTATTCATGTTCAAGATCGAGCATCTATATATCTGAGGCATACCTAAGAGTAACTTAATGGTTGGGAGTTCGGACGGGACAACAATCAGCAGTGTGGGTATCCAGGTAAGGACAAGATGGCGGTAGCGTTACGCCATTGCGAGAGGGAGCGTGAAGATATGCGCACATCTGGGAATAAAATCGCGCAGGAGGTTCGTTGTGGCGTGGGAACGAGTACAGCATGCGGTTGCTAGAGCAACTATCTGGTACGCGCTGGACGTGTCTTGCCTTAGATGGACGTAACGGTACGTTTAAAAAAATTCCAGTATCGAGGTGGATGTCGAGACGGTGGAGAAATACGCTCAGACATTAAATCTGTGATACTCCATACGATGATGGCCAGTCGAGGAGTCGGCGATCTGAGTGGTCACCGTGAATAGTCAGCACAAAGAGGTACGATTCTCGCTCTGTATAGAGTATACTCGATAGGAACGACGTCATAAAAGAATTATACAAAAGAAACACCACTACAAGAACACTCATGACAAGGAGACCATTAGAACTATAAAAAGTTCAAACAAAAGTGGGTCTTCACCCGACATAACCTACAAATAAAATAAAACAAAAGTGCAAGTTTCAAAAGGTTGTATTAGCAATAAAAGGACAGAGAGCTTTTAGAAGAAAAGAAAACCAGAGAAGTTAGCAGCTCCAGAGAAGATCTAGAATCCTAGAAACTATAACGACGCCAATAATAATTGTTTGCCAAAATCCCTAGTACAAACCTTTTTTTCCCCAAGAACACCAAGCTCAATACACTAGGAGGTTGCTGTCATATTGCCAAGTATCTTCGAAATTAGTGTTGGGTGCTCTCCCTGCTCCAAAGATTTCGATACTGCCCATGTAATGGCACTACCAGAGACCACCTTAAAATTTCAAAAAATGATGAAGACAAAAAGAAAGAAAGGAAAATGTGGTCAGTTTTTACAATTTAACATAGAGATTCAATATAACAGTTACCATCACCATAAATCCTATTCAAACACAGAAAGCACAATATTACGGATATTCTCTCTGACATGTATTATTAAATGACTTATTCACACATTAATCCTCCACTGTTAGCATAATATATTAATAAGATGTCGATCGAACCCCCAACAATCTGCACGAAGACTTTTTCTTTTCCTGGAGTGTCTTATTCAAAATTCTATAGATAAGACTTTTCCATTGAAGATCAAAAGTGACAAGATTTTAACTTTTCATGAAAGTCAAAATAATATGCGTTGGAATCTGAACACCGTTGATAGAGCATGATGTTTGGTTGCAATAGGGGAAATAAATGAATGGTCACGAGCAGATTTGGAAAAAAATGGATTTAAGTGATAACAATTTGGACTTGAACTTATTGGGGTTAAACTATAATTAATTCTATTACATCCAGAAGTTGAAAGCAGCAGTAGTTAAGTTAAGTAGAAGCTCCACAGACATGCCAACTTTAGAAGTCACTCTCACCAATGTACTGCACCCAACGATACGAAAGAATTGGTCCAACTTTCAAGTTTACTTTACCACACCCACAAAACTGGATTTACATATCTAGATCAAGGTATTGGCATTCGAGATTGACGTACTAATTTTCAATCGAGGCTAAAGAGCAGACGACGATAGGAGGGCCATACTTAGTTTGCGGCATCGCTACTCGTATTGGAATTTTTGAAAGCTGTCAAAATCTGCTCTACAGAGCAGAGTCAACACCAGACCGAGTGAAACGGCGACGATTATGGATGCACTTAAACAAGTGACTTCGTGAGATCACTTATAAATTGACACCAAGTTACCTACTTTTGGAAACTAACATGTGATTGGCCTAGTACTAATTGATCTACGAAAAATGTGAGTCTTATAGTTGAAAGGCATTCGAAAGTTCAAATAAGAGTTTTCTCCAATGGACTTACAGAAGCAAGTCGAATATTTTGATGGCTTCTGACCATGGCCATCCTTCATGATTTGCTTCTTAACTTTCTCATGGAGAACTTCAACTTCTGAATCTACTTTAGGAGGGCCTGTTTCATCTTGGGGAGGTTCTCCATGCACAACTGAGGCTCCTTCAGTGATTATCTCATCATTCCATCTCTTTCTGCATAAAACATGTTTTATCACTTCATTCGCTTTCTCATCACATGGGAGTACAATTGATCCATGAATAAAAAGATATTTCACATGTGTTATCTTGAAAAGTGTATTATATAGCTCGTACAAAGATTATCCACATGATCAATTAGAGCAAAAACATCTCATCACTGAAGGAAAAGTAATATTAAGTAAAGCCACTGTTGTATCTCCAGAAATTGAAGACTTTGGGAATATCATAAGTATGATGGATGGTAAAGAAACTGGCTATTATCATGACCAAAGAAAAATGCTTATTGGCTGCTTCAATTTATGTGTGGACATAATCAGTGACACTCCCTCGACACATCGCAAGCAATCCAAAGAAAAGCCAAAGGCGAATTATTTCCAGTTGTCAATCAGTTTCTCAGCTCATAAATCATCAATCTTAAACACAAATCATAACATAGATTAATTACCCATTCTTAAGGTGTTATGTAGTCAGACAGAACCATAAACAACAAACCATAAATTCTTCAAAATCACAGAGTTTCCAACACTATATCTAAGATGAAAGACACAGTCACCTGAAGGTGGCCTCCTCTGCTCCTCCAATTCCACCATTATTCAAATCCTTAGCGACTTCTTCAAAAATGGGCTTATAAAAGAACCCTTCGGCAGATCTACAGAACACTAAAACAAATCCAACAGACCAGTAATTATGTCAGCCAGAGCAAGATTAGTTAATATTCCCTACACTGTTGCTACTGGACACCACAATAACACTGATTTCAGTCAAATGGGTTTCTCTAAAACTAGAGATTGCAAGAGAAAAAAGGTCGTGAAACTCATGATTGATAAGCACTTGGATAGTAATCATAAATGAAGAAAACAGAGGATTACAAGAAATTGCTGACTTGGAGCGTAGCAACTGGGCAGACTTACAGCAATTTGTTCAGTCCTTTTTGTGGAATAATGCAAATAAGATTCAATTACCCCGGATTTTATTTTCCTTTCCTCAGCTCGAATGAGAAAGTGAGCAATTATCTTTGTTCTTTCTTTGTAGCGATCGAAGAAGATTCTGGAGAGAGAGTTGGAGCGAATGAGTTAGCACTCATCGGGTCAAACCCTGCCGGATATATCAATTCGGGTCGGATGCCAGTTCAATTTTTCTTTTTCTTTTTCTTTTTCTTTTTTTTTTGGCTTCCTTCTTTTGGATGCAGAAATCAAAATACATAAATATATATAGGGATAATTACACTCCTCTCCCCTGATATTTAATATAATTACATGTAAATTTTTATAGTTTGAAAATTTCATCTAACACTCCTGAAATTTATTTTCTAACAAATAAATTATTCGTTAGTCAAAATTCACTGAATTTACTAACATAAACAAAAAAAATTAAATAAAAATTTATATTTATCCTTGATTAGCTTATTATTGCATGCCAAACAAATTGTTTGGACTAAACTGTCTTTATAACGATGAAGATATACCTCATCACATGCATTAATACGTGAAGACTTATAAGGATAATTTGATCCTAAACATATTAATTTTATCTACTATAAATCAGTAATAAGTCAATCGAAATAATATATATTTTTTTCTAAATATTTTATTAATATCAGCAAATTCGATAAATTTTGACTAACGGATGGACTTGTTTGTTAGGCGAAAGCAAACATCAGATTGCTAGATGTAATTTTCCAACTCACAAAAAATCTTTGTGTAATTACACAAAACCTCAAGAGATGAGAGTGTAATTATCCTTATATAATAACTCCGAATAACAATTAATAATTTACAAATCTAAAACATTTTTTAAAATTCATTGAAATCTTATAACCTCAAAGTATTAAATCTTCAATTGTGTTTCAATGAATCTATATAAATAAACCTTTTAAAATATCTTTTTTTTTTAAAAAACTAGTAGTAGTTGCACGCGATCCTCGCGCACATATATATTATTAATATACACGCACACGCGATGCATGACCAAATAAATAAAATATGAATAAATTATTAATATACATTAATCAATGTGATTAATTGCGCATTTATGTCAATTTTAATATTTAATATCAAGTAAAATAAAATTAAAGAATCATATATATGTATATATGTCGACTAAATAAATATGTGATTCGAGATATATATATTTAAATATTTACAAAAGATATAATTAAAAATATTGTAACAAAACTATACATAGTTTTTTTTTTGCCTGCATTGAAAGAAATTAAATATATATATTAATATTATAATAACACAATTTTGACTTTCTCGCATACTTATATACACGGATATTGGCACGTCACTTTTGGTAACGATAATCTTAATATTATAATTGTGTTAAAAAAATATAAAATATTATGGAAATATAAATACATTTCTAAAAGAACAATATTTTTTTTTAAAATTGATTCTATACTACTTGGATATGATAATCATTTTATCCTCTTACGCACTTCCTAATAATAAGTCCAAATATATTCATTAGAGAAAGTTGTTTAATTGTAAAGAGGTGTAACATAATTTTGATAAAATAATATTGAAACAAAGTATTTTAACTCAATTTTTTTTTCAATCAATAAAAATATATATGATTAACAAAATATACTTATTAGTGTAAATAATATTCTTTTACAATATTCTATGAAATTAAAATTATTAAAAATATTGTCTAATCAATATACTTAATATATCCTTAATAAAATTTCAAGTTAGTCATTTAACATTTGAATAATGTAATTAATTGATTAAAGAGAAGTTTAATATACATATTTGTGAGAGAGAGAGAGAGACGTGTGGAAGAGAAAAAAGGGTGATGGGGGGTATTTTTGGTGGTTTAATAAATTAGTATGAGACTACCTTTGATATGTAAAAATTCTATTTTTGTCCTTTAAAATTAATAAATTCATTTTGCAAGACAAAAAGAATGAGTGAATTAAACAAAAGTAAAGGGCAAAACTATGTAAAAAACACACGATAACTTCCACATTAAACACAAAAGAAGTTTCTTTTTATAATTAGTATAGATTATGAAATTATTAATAATTACATTGACTGCAAAGAAAATTTTTTTTTCTTTTCCCTTTCCTCCCTAACTATTTGATAAGAATGTTGTTATTGTGCTTCAAATTTTGATAATAAATTACCATGTCTCCTGTAATTTACATAGTCCTCACACCAGACCAAAACAAGTGTAAATGTTGAATCATCAGAGTTGAGGGATTACATCAAGAAATCAGAGCTATTACTATATTTGAGCTTCTGGAGCTCTTCGACTGAAACAAATCTCCCTCCCAAAAAAATAAATAAACACATACGACTCAACAGCCAACATTTTTTTGCAGCGCTGACTATGTACAAATAAATCAACCCCCAGCAGCCTTCAGGAAGTTATCGTATGGAGTCGAAGCTGGCAAAAAGAAAAAATCAGGTTGATGCTGAAATTCAGCTCCACACCGCATGGGAACACCAATAATCGATGATGTCTGCCAAAAAATTGCTAATTGAAGTGAATCTTATAGAATATTTTCAAGCCTCTGAATTATAACATCATTAACGAAGTATTCTTCTGGTAAATTTGAACGGAACATGTGTATTTCTAATTAATAGACTGCAGGACCATTAAAGCCTACAAGCACTACATATAAGGGAAATTTTATGGTTACCAACTATGAAGAACATCATGCACAAGCCCCACTGTTGGGGAAGAATCACCAGAACAACGAGCTCATTCATGGTATGGGAATTTACAATATCATGTGGGAAATTTTTACATGACAAGTGATCTGTAGATAATGCAAACTGCAAACCAGTTGATGCTCTTTCTAGGCACATGATCTTTCAAACACCACCCACTTTGACAAATTCCAAGATAGAGTACACAGATCACCTAACATTATCTTAAAAGAAATGGGTAAAGATCTCTTTTATGGAAACAACTTACCGTAAAATATCCTGGCTGAAGATCTGAATAAGACGGTTTATTATGTGCCTGGGTGCTGTCCTGAGAGCATAAGCTAGTTGAACTGTCTTGAATCACTGGGGCGGCCATGAAATTGGACATGACTTGCTGCTTTCCAACCTGAAGAGCCTCACACTGGCTTGCCATATCCTTGAATGGCATGTCAGATGGGATTAAGGATGAAAGTTGTCCAACCTCTTTTGTTGTCTCGGACACCTGGGCAATTCCACCTCTAATGCTTAAGTGTCTAGTTGAGTACAAGAAATATGCCAATTCCAGATTCTAAAGAATAACATTAATCAAGTCCCTGAGGTTTATCCCTAGTTGCCATCTAATAATGCAGGAAACACATAAGAGTACATGATGAAGAATTTTGATCTGAACCTGCAAGCTCAATCTTATTAATTCATACAGCTAAAGTTTGCAACCTTGAGTTTAACATTTGGTTGTCCCAACATCTTGAATATATCAATCATACATCTTTATCTTTAGAAAGTTAGGAGTGAATCCATGTTCAAGGCTAGTATCTATCTGAAACAGATCTATTATTTTTGTCTCAATTCTTAATAGCAAATAGCTATTATTGATCAATTGAAATATCCTTCCAGAAGACCGTTAGTTGTTCAGCTAATAAACAAAAATAACAAGACAAACAAGAACCAGATAAAAAGGGAACCACCTATCCAGAATCACAAACGTGCCCATCTTTCCACAACTAAAAAGATCTGCAAGCAACATCAACCCAGGAGATACACAGAAAGTAAACCAGATAGTAAGCTGACATACCATATCCATAAATTGATCTACACTCAATAGACTGGGACTCTCGAGTGTCAGTGGGGAGCAGGAATCTGTCTGACTTAGAAATGAATCACCTGGATCATCATCGCTTGCTGAAAATATTGAATGCTCAACCTGCAATAAACAATATGGCAAACAGATATAACTTTGAATGAGAAAACCAAACAGAGCGCATTTTAGTATACAATACCACCTCAGAAAGATCTTTTGAACCAGATTCGCAGATTTTTCCAGCAGTTTCTGAGACTAGCTGAGCTCCCAATGGACATACATCATCAGGAAGAAAGTCTTTAACTAACTGTTCCTTTATATTGGTCAATTCAGCCTGCACATACATTGCCAGATTTTAATAGGGCACCATATGAGTAGCATATATGGAATTTATTGAAATAACCAGATAAGATTACATTGGATAGCTTCCCCAAATTCTCCAAAATCATGGAAGCAAAATATTCTGTAGATTGCTCCTCACTAATTTCTATAGCTGAGAGCAACTTTAATGCATCTTCATCATCTTCTTTTGATCCATAAACTTTCACCATACCATCTACTCCTGTTCTATGATCTACAGCCTGCAGCTTGCCATCATCTACCAACCGGAGAAAAGGATCAACCTGTTAAGATCATCAAAATAGCATCCGTGACACTTCACATTTCATAACAGCGTGTATTTGATAAAGAGGCCTAAGCAGAAAATGTCATATGCTAATCTATTGCACCTACTATTTCATCCCTTAAGGTAGTCTTGGCAGATGTGACGAGAGGGAGAAAATTGTAGGCTTTTGACAAGAAAAGTATCATCGATGTAGCCAATGTGAAAAGTGACCTGCGGCGTGATGGTTGAAGTTGTCCTGCACAAATCAGCATAAGTCATTTATCAAGTTTGAAAATTTGATATTATATCGTATCAACTAAATATAAGTTATCCAATCTAATGTTCTGTATCACTTTAAGGTTGATAACAGTATAAGCCATATCCTGTCTAATATCTAACATCACTTTATGCATGTTTCACAGTTCTCTCCTCCAAAAAGGCTATATTAGTTATTGCCCCTAAACTTGAGATAAAAAAAATGAAAAGTAAACATTTTCAGTGGCACCATATGAAATAAAATATTTGTTTCATTGGCAACATCTTGGAGAGGAAAAAGCTGTTAATAGCACAGAGTGCAAAATTTTTCAAGTTCACAAAAAAGGGGGACAACATGAGACTAAAAGGGCCACGGAATGGGTCAATATAACCTTGACAGGATGAGTTCATCAATTGGGATCCAGAAAGGCAGTTTTTGGTAGATTGGGTGATTTTTTCGATATATAACCACCTACTCATCCACATCATGGATGCACTCATATGGATAATAAAGATATGTCCATCAATTGGCACTGACCTCCTTGAAGAGATATGCTTCTTAAGGAAAGTGCTAGCTGAAAACTTCGAATGAGAATATCATTACTAGATTTCTGAGAACATAGGAAGACATCATTAGAACAAAACACAAATGCTTACAGCTTATCAGGTGATAATGCAAATTTGCAAGTAACAACACGATGAAGGCATAACTTTGCAAGATGAGAAAATAAAAGCATCCATAATGTAAGAATGGAAAAGTAAAGGTTATGACAAGGCCTGGATTCTATTAAGTATGAGTTCGTAGGAAAAACAGGAGCTAACTGCTAACTGCATAAGGATAACACAGCTTTTGGTTCAATCAATCAGGAAAGATAACCAGGATTTATACTTTCCCTTTGATGGTTAAGAACAGACAAATATCTTGTCCTTTTCATTCCTGGAAAGACCCTCAATTATCTTTCTCTTCAAACCTAGTCCCTTGAAACTTCACTTTACGGAATATTTTCATTTTCTCTAAAATTTACAATTTCTCACTGTTTATTCTATTTCAGTGATAAAAGAAGAAATCTTATATTTCAATCAAATTATAGGGATGGAATGATAACATCCAAGTGAAAGCCTAAAACTGCTATAATGACACCAGAGTTTAAAGAAAACTCCTGTACATTTGTCTATTTGTAACCAACAAGGCCTTCATTTATAAATGCACATTACAGATCGTGAAGATTTTTTAGTCCACAAATGTACACAGTTGCAAAAGCTTCCCTCTTCACTACTTTGAAAACATGTTATTTTGTCACTGACAATCTCTCCACATCTTGGCAAAACATGGTAGTTTTCCAACAACATCCATATTAAAGATATCCTCATCTGAAGTTCTTGCAGATGTTGCTGTGGAACAGTCTCAACATTCTTGAGATACATGATGTACATGTTAAGGATAAGAAGCTTTACTCAGCTTGTGTGTAGTTTAGCCTGGTACTGTATCAGTCCTTAAGATTGTGACTGACACGCTCCCAAAGTAAAACCTGCTCTGCAGTAACATTCATCGTTCAAACAGGATCAACTAAATCTTATTTATAGCATGAGACAAAGTGTAGTGGCAGCATCTGACCCTTACCAATGCAGCATCGATAAGGAGGAGATATTTACTTCAGCAAAAAACTCAAAAGTAACTCGAATATTAGGTATGTTGAGGGAAGTGTACATTTAGAAACTGGCATGTCATTTGTTCTAGGTTCAACTCTAGCCTTGTCAGATGGGGAGCTATTTTCCCATAAGGTATTACAGAATAACCAATTTATATGAGGAATACTAATTGCATAATACTTAGACAGAAGAGTACGTTCCAGGAGCAAGTGAAAAAGAAATATGTATTAGAAAGACAACAGAAACTGCAACTTCTCACAGTTATTAGAGGAACAAAGTCAGAAGCTCCTAGCATTCCTCCATTAGGAGAAGAATGGAAAGAGGTGAATAATAATAAAGTGAAAGTCGAGATTAGGATAAAGAGGAATGTACAGATCGAATATCATATATATTAATAATGCATCCGTACAGGAAGTATTTTAGATTAATAAAACTTAGACGAGTATGAATTTTATAAAATGTAATATTTCTGTATTCCAAATCATTTCTTCTGTAGACTTAAATTAACTGAATTCCAAAAACTGTTGGAGATGATAAAATTAGACTTATTGTGATAGATAAAAGAAAAGGAACTGACAATATTTCAGGAGTCCAATAACAGCGTATAAAAGTACAAGGGCAATCTTGTAATGTTTTGGACACATGGAAAATGAGAGACAACAATATGGAGAAAAAGTCAACTATGCATTACAAAGTGGAAATAGATTCACCAAACATAGGTATGGATTATTACCTTGTTTTGTGAAAATAACACCACCAAGCTGTAAGTATGAGCAATTGCTTCATAGTTTAGAGGAGTATTCAAGTGAGAGATTGCCTGCACCCAGACCGAAGAAAGCAAGAGACTGATTTGTCGTGTTTTCAACTTAAGTGATATTCCCTTCTGCAGAAAATACATTCCATTATAACAATTTCAACCAAACAGTAGTTGACCACAAGTGGATTTAAAGAGAAATATTCAACTGGCATTAAAGTGAAGTACCAGTTCATTCTCCATATTACCCAAAGCTGGAGGAAGAGAATGCCTTTTGATAGTAGCCTTCCGACTGTAGCTGGATTTAAGTCGTGTCAACAAGGATTGGTCTTTGGAATTTCCTTCCGTATCAGTCAAGGTTTCATCAGCTTGATCTACAATTTTTGGCAAAGAACCATGTTCTTTCCGTAATTTCTCAAATATAGCTGCTGAAGAAGAAAAGGCAGAAGCTGATCTAGAAAGTGTCCTCCCTAAATCAGCAGCAGTAGTTGAGCATTGGCTGGTGAAGGCAATATGAGGGCAAACAGACGATGGAACAAGTACAACTGAAAATATGCGATGGGCTCCGAGCCTTGTCTCATGATCTGGACTGACCATGGCAAGAAGTATTTGATGGAATAATGCTTCAGGGAAAGCCTGTGGAAATAAAAGTACTTAAGAATGATTCTGAACTTCCAATCAAATATGAGAAGTTAATCATATTTAAGAATGAGAAGACCATGCCTTGTTCTGATACAACAAATTTGGTAAGAACGCAACAATTTGTGCAGCACGATAGACAGCTGCAACTGTGTTTCTAGCCATAACTGTTATATTTGAAATGTTCTCCAACATCACAGCCATCACATCCAGAATGGGCCCAGCATCCCCAATCTGCTTCAAAAAGCAATCTTACGTTAGGTTCTCTTCTATCTCCTTTAACCAAAACACAAAAACCGTCCTAAAGAGGGGTGTGTATGTTTGTTTGTGTGTGTGTGTGTTTGTGTTTTGGGATTGTGATGTATTCATGTGGTCACAGCATCACTTCTACTACAGGCAAGCTTGTTGGAAGCAGTAAGTTCCTATATAGCATTATGCTAATATATTTACTGAAACAGGATGCAAATGAACTGGTAACCTTATAAGACAATTGAACAAGGCACTCGTCGATGGCTACATGAAACTTCCTATGCCATTGAATTATGTCCTCTCCAAGTTTTGAGTCATCAAGAGAGCAGTGTATGCTTTTCCTCAAATGTCTCATCATATCACTAAATGCACCAACAATCATCACAGATGACTGGGGCTTTGTTACTCGAACCAGGGAGGTAGCAACATGAACAATATCTATCTGCATATTGGGGTCCTTCAGCACATTCTTATGATCAAGATGCTTGATTACAGTAGATAGCAAAAAGTGAGCATTATGGCCTGCAAGGTCATGAAGCCAGAAAAACAAGCTCAGAAATGCATATGATAACGAAGGACGATTGAAAGCCAATCCACTATTCAAAATTCAGGAGTTTAAAAAGTTAAAGACCAGAATTCTCCACTATTGATTGCATGTCCAGCAATACAGGAAGGGCGAGCCCATGATCAGGAGACCACAGATTGCCCTGATCAAAGTAACAGAACAAGGCCTCTAGAACACGCCGCACAGTTGTTGCCTCTCTGGCCAACTTTGCCATGTTATGCAAGCAAACTCTTGACCAGAATTTAGGGCTTCCAGTATCTGCTCTGTTTACGGGGAAACAATCAATACAGTGAATACGAAATGCAAGGCATCTACACAAAAATATACTAGCAAAAAGCCTGGAAAGAGGAATTACGTGGTAAAATAGTCTTTATCATTGACAATCATCCGCCAAGAAATAGCCCTATTCATGACATTGGATGATAAAGGAACTTGGTTTTCAACTTTATGCTCTTCTTGATCGCAGTTGCTCTGGTTATCCTGATTACTATTTGCTGAACATTTGGTCTCCTTATCGGAGTCTTGACAATTTTCCAAGATAGCAGAAACAACCTGATCTTTTGATAAACAAGAAATAATTATTGAGCAGCAAAATATCATTAATACACCTCATGACAACAAGGCAAACAGCTGGCGTGAAAGTCCCAACCTAACATGAATTCTTTAACATATAAGAAGAATGGAGCATAAGTGTGTAGATACCAGCTCTTCTTTTAAATCTCTTAATTATCAGAAAACATCAATGGTGTGCGCTTAGAGGATGGACCAAAGCATCAAGTAAAAGAACTACTTTCTAGCTTTTAAATCAGTATCAAAATCCCCCTTAAGACACTTTCTTCCTTACTAACCCTCAAGCGACAAGCAGCGCAAAAATGAACCAGTGGTAGGTATTAAATGCAATAAGCATAACATTGGCTTGAACATAAGGTAACTTCCTTATTTATAAAAGTCGCGAGACATCAAAATGCAACTAATACATAAAATGTCGTTAGACATGATTACATGCAGCTTATTACTCCCTGTTAACTAGTTACTGGAAAAGCTCATAAGACGAGACATCTAAGATGAAGGATAGATATTCAGAAGCATAATACAGTTCAATTATCAGTAATAAAGAAATCTAGAAAAGACTTACATTGTCAAAATCAGTTGATATGTGACAGAATTCACCCATAAACCAAATCTGCCCACCAAAAGATTCAAGTAGCTTATTGTACAATTTAATTTTACTTAGAAACGGAAGAAAAATTAGAAGATCATTATAGAATGAGATAACATGAACGAATGGCAACCAAATTAAAGCATACATGGAACAATAGAGATTCAAGCAATAAATCAATAATACATGGGAAATTTCCAGAACCTTGAGAGTTCCTGACAGAATATCGTTTGGAACTAGCACACCACAGGGGAAAAGCCAATGTGAGGATTACTCCTATATACCTAACAAACTGATCATTTAACCAGAGCTAATAACATAGACAATTTATCAACAGACATAAGTATCTGAGCTGAAAACTTTAGTTCTGTAATTCCAGTAAAATTGATTTATAACATAGATGATCATCAACACAACTAGTGTGTGAGGCACGCCCCCAAATGGATTTGCAGAATTAATGAAACTCTAAAAAAATGGTTTTGGATTTTTAGTTTTAAATAATTACTTAATTTTTTATTAATGTTAAAAAATATTCCAAATGGTATTAAAATAAATATAAAAAGAAAAAAGGAGGTATACATTATCTAGTAAGTTGGTGAGAGAATATGAATTTAAAAAAAAAAAAAGAACAGAAAAGAAAATTGACAAATCAAAGACCCCAATTTGATGCTCTTCAATTTGTAAAGAAGTATACATTATCTATTCTCTTGATATCATAACAATGTCATATTAGAAGTGGAAGTTCTGAGGCTATAATTCACACTTACTTAGAAGTGTATGCCAGTATTATCAAAACCAATATATTATTAGATGCAAAGATGTAAATATCAAGCATTGCTTAAAGGTTTAAAAGATGGGTATGAAAAGGAGACAGTGTGTATAATCGTATTTACAGCTTTCTTTCTTGGAAGTCAGGAGAAAAAGCTTTATAGCAATAGCATATTTACATCTGATCTTAAAAAACTGCTTCTGCAGCTAATGGTGCTCTGTTTCTCCCACATTATTGCAGATCATGTTGGGCTTAGCCACAATTGGGCACATTGACAAAGCTAACCACTAGATCAGAGTAGCTTTTTGATATACTGAATTGACAAAAGGTATCAATGAAAAAACAGATTAAACCTCAAGTTTGGTGCATTTTCGAACATATCACTGGCCAAAATTTACATGATTCATGTTAGGAGAACACAAAATTCACATTAATCTACCATTCTTTGTCATACATTGTCAACAAATGATACAGAACCTGCAATGAAAAGGTGATGCTAAACAACCTGACCGAAGAACTTAGGTATGCTAAAAAAACATGCTTTTATTATTTGAAGCACAAAAGAAAAATAATTCTAAACGCCTCCAACTAATTAGAGGTTAATGAGAAAACTAATAGAAGTTTCCAGCCTTCAATTATTACGACAGTTATTCGTCAGAATGCGTGATTTCTTTTTCTCAATGTCCAAAAATAACATTCTTTGTCTTAATATACAATTTGCTTTTCTAAAACTCCCTACTTGAAGTCCTCCAATGTCATCAACACTAACTTTCAACCACTATGTTTTACTGCAATTAAGTATAAACGCACAACTATACACCTTTTCAGTTTTTCATTTCTTTCAATTCAAACAGGAGCACTCACAAGTAAATTATTGAGTAAATGATAACCTTATGCAATTTCTAAACTCATGGAGCACATATAAATTGACAGTGCACTATTCCCAAAGGACTTAACAAGTGCCCCTATGCAAACAAACGATGCCTAGGTGCAGAAAGCGGCAATCCGGGTACTGTTCTCCAGTCAACGTAAATCTTCCAAGAAAACTCATTTCTTTGTTGTCTACACTTTTATTGGGATCTAACAGATGCAGCAGCATACCGTAGAAGAGAGGGCTTGAAGCCCAGCACAACGTAGACGCAGCATCCTTTCATCATTTCCCATCTCCTGAGCTATAAGACAGAGTTTTGGAATCAATCCTTCCAAGTTAAACATATAGGTGCCATCCCTCTAAACAATAAATAGTAATACATTAGAGCCAAGTCATACAAATGCAAGTACTCTAAGGACCCGTTTGTTGGCAGGGAATGGTATATTTTCTAGGAATTTAATTACATAGTGTCATATTATTTTGGTAACATTACTTAAAATTTGGGAAAGAAACATATTTTGTGGGAATATTAACCCAAACTCGGAAAATGTGAAATCCTAATATTTTGGTGGTATTCTTATTCCTTTTTCCTTGAAAATCTAGACTTTTTCTAGTTTCCTTAAATTCTTATTTCTTTAATCATAATTTGTGTTTTTTATTGCATTCTAATTTTTTATTATATATTTATAATTGATAATATGTTTTTGTAGGTATGTTCAATATAAGATTAATATATATCTACATTTATAAGCAAATATGCATTCATTACATTTTATTTTATTTTGAATATATTATATATAAGTATAAGCGTAATGCACATATATCTATAGTATATAATATCTGTATACCTAAATATGTATTATATAAACGTATAAAGATATATGTACCATGAGGACCTTTTTGTTAATTACATGATTCTAATTCGTGTCAAACAGTATACCAAATATTTGCAAAGGACATTGATTTATTTTCCTATTTAAATACCCTACACTAAACAAACACTTGAAATGCAGTAACATGCTTAGCAATCAAATTCCTGGCAGTTATATTGTGTGTATCATATTCCAGCCAAACAAACAGGTCCTAAAGGGCATACAATGATAAATAGTACCTGGTTATTTATAAAGTCGAAAAGAGCATGGCAGCCAATAATTCTCATTTCATCATGCCTTGTTTGATCCAGCAAAATGTGTATAATACTCAAAAAACTACCAGCAAACAATGGCCTGCACACAATAGTTGGCACTATTATCTAAATTTTAAAGAGCATTTATAATGAAATAAAATCACGACATCAAACAACTTACCTTCAGAATGTTCAAATGAGATAGACCTTATCTTCTACATGTCTAACTTTCAGAAAGTTTTTAAACACAACGAAGATACTTAGACTCATGACACAGTTGTATTTACTTATTTTCTTGATTGAAAATGATGCAACTACTAAAACTCAAAACCAAAAGGAAGTCAGGATACTGAACATTTTATTAGTGGAAATAAACAATTTGTTAGCAATATTAAATATTAACACAGTCAAAGTTGCATCTTAAAAGACATACTACTAGGTTGATAAAATATGAGCACAACTAATAATTGACCAACAAAAAATAATAGCGCTGCATATCTTCAAAGGTGATAATTGATTAAATCCAGCATATTTCCAGAATTGTTAAGTGTTTCAAATACAAATTCAAAATAAAATAAATAAATTTCAAACCCAAATGTATAGGGAACTACAACATATGTTGTATATACAACATACTTTGAACCAACTTAATACTGGATTTAACTTCCAGCAGAAACAATTAACAAATACTGTAGCATAAAATTTGAGAGATCTTATCTCTGAGAACTGGGGATGTCTGCAGAACTTTATGGTTCATAACTAGCAAAAAAATCAGACTATGAAAAACAATAGCTGAGGAAAGTGATTGCTACCATTTAAATTATGTAAAGGAATAAAATGTGAATCTTGTGTACTGGATCATAAGATTGATTATTTATTCTTATCATTCATAAAATAATCCATATTTATTCTTAACAACATTTTCAACATTAACACATAATATGATGAGATGGATCATAATATGTTGATTATCAATTTAGTGCCTCATCCTTTCAAACTGAATTAGAAATGTTGTAATTTCATATATGTTTTTACACACAACTCTTCAACTAAAAGAACAGGGATAATTGAACTCACATTTGCTGCTGGCAAGACACAACCAACTTCCGGTAGATACACATGACAACTTTTACACACTTAATATTTTCATTTCTCAGTTCCCGGTAACACCTTTCCTCAAGTAAACTTGTAATCTGGTTAATAAGCCGTGAACTGTCAATAATAGTTATTTATAGTTTTTGTCCAATAAGAAACTTAAGTATGCCAAACTGCAATGTGTGAAAGATGATATGCTTGCACTGCAATAATAAGTAAAAGTGAATTAAGTATTTCAAATCACATAATTTCATTAGGAAATAATGCGATGATAAAGCCCTAGTTAATGAATGAGCATAGCTTAGCAACTAGGAGCAGTAGATATGCACAAATGTAATGCATGTCACTCCCTTAACCTACTTAGATTTGGTTATGCAGGTGTAGAGGTTAACAAAAAAATCCTCATTCTAGAAGATCTTAATAGGATGTCTAAGGTGAATACCAAAAATCCCATTTCAAACTGGATCCAAAAAGAAAACATGAATATTAGGTTAAGTTGAAAACAATCCATATCACTGGATGTCGTCAACCAAATGGTTTGAATGAATAACATACAAGCAAGCACTCAAGGTCAAATAATGTCCATTAAATGACTGATTACTTAGAACAAGCAGGAATTAACTCATAATTATCAAATAAGAGCAATATCAGGAACAACTAAAGAGTTTCTATTAATGTAACCCCCATTTCACAACTGGAGAAATAGAACAAAAGAGTGGGCCTTGGGAATGTGAGGTATGATAGCAAGTCCATGACAACGCCATCCGTGAAAAATATGAAGGAACGCAGAATGACATGTTATTTCCAGCTTACGTAAGTGCGGATCAAGCCATAAAAAGCAACCAAACATGTGGAAAATGTTTGGACCTTATTACAACTCAATTCAACCAATCAAACAACTATGAGAACCACGAAAAGAAAATCTAAGGAAGTTCGATTTTATATGAAGTTCCCAGATGCAACCTGTATCTAGTGATACAACACAGAGTCAACATGCTAGTACTCAAACTTCATAGTGCATATTAGTTTCACACAATTTTAAAATTTTATGTATGAATCTCAATAAATATCATGTTAAGGCGTGAAAAATATTGCACTCAAATGTGAAAATACAACGGTTAAAAGCATAAGTATGAGAATACGACTATTTGATATAATATACCGTATGATTAGAGCAATCTAACCTTGGGCACTCGTAGGGGATTTTTTGAAGCATATTCACACAATTTACTGATTTTTCGATCATTAGGTTTTCCTCCTGTCAAAGATAAGAGAGAGAAAGAATGAATGAATGAAATGCAGAATTGCAGATAAATCTTCAAATAATTTAGTGTTCATAGGATTATAGGAAGACGAGTCTAAAGCTTCTATATAGTTGCACCAAAAAACTCTCAGCTAGTGTCAAGTAGACTGACTAACAAACTCAACAAGACACGTACGCTTCAATACTGAATTTTGCTCAGCTAATTCTTGAAAGAGCAAAAGCAAGAGAAGCTATGGTGATAGAATCCAAATGATTGATTTACTCTCTTAAAAACACAAAACTCTTAGAGGGAGAAAAAAAGAGTAGCTAGTATAATCCAAATGAAAAAATCACAGAGTGGGTGGTCGTCCCAAACATCTTAGTTGCATAGCACATTGATACATAACTCTTTGACACCATTGACCTGCTCCTAGAGACATTCATAAACCTTAATCACCTTATATATTTTGACAAAATTAAGCCAAAAAGGACAAAAATATGTTTCTTTCACCATATGCTTTAAAAGAAATGCAGGATCGCAGAATACCTAGAATTATTCTAGAGCAACTATCAAAATATACGAATATGTAATCTGTACTTCAAATAATTTATCATAAAATGCATCATTTTCAAACAAGAATATCAACAAACATTAATCAATTGAATAATGGTACAGTTTAGATGGTACCAACCATATTCTTCGGATAAATATCAGCCAATAGCTTCTTGTAGCGCTTGACAGGGTGCCGCGATCTGGGCCGCATTCCCGGGCAACAGATGCAGAGGCTGTCACAAACCGGCATCATTCGCTTCGACATGACACCCATTTTCCAGCCCTTTCAAGAAAAACTACAGGCCTCCAATTCCTTCAAACAAGCGACAGACAACCCATCAACTGATTGCCGGCAATGATTGTTGGATTCGATCTCGAATCCAGAAAAACAAACAAGCAAAAACACAAAAAACAAAACAAATGTCTCGGATGCTTAGGTGATCAGTAATGAGACTCTAAAGGGAAAACAGATTTCCAAATTGAAATTGATCAGAACAGGAGATTTTAATTAGGGATTAATGTGAAGAAATGGGGAAGAAACGGTGAAAAATGCCGGAGGTTTTTCAACGACCTCCAACTTCTCCCAGCGGTAAATGAGGGTGACTGAAATCGCTGGTCTCCTATTTTATATGTACTCTGCATGGCTACCACGCACGGGATTTTTTCTTGAAAACATCAACAAACAAAAATCAAATCATTTTTATCAAATATTTAACTTTTTACATAATAATAATAAAATTGATATCTCGTTGAGCACAAATACGTTACCCATATTACTTCAAATTATTGCAATTATAAAGCAAATTAATAATACTAAACATATGATGCTTAGAACGCAACACAAATTAAAGGAGAAAAAATAAAATATACTCTATTTAATTCGATACGATAATCTACCCAAATATAAAATTTTTTTTCATGATTATTAAAAATAAAGTAAAATAATATATTATCGAATCAAATTAGATATTGGTCAGACGATATAGATTTTATTATTTTTATGAGTAATTTTACAATATGCCATATACCGATCGTAATTACAAGTCAAACTTCATATATAATATCTATTATTGGTCGATGAGTTAAGTGGACAATATTTTTGCACCTCTCTTTTAAAATGGACTTTACAGCTCCTAATTTCCAACAAGTGGAAGTGGATGCCGTTTTCTTTTCTCTTTTCCTTTTACGAAATAAGGTGCAAACTCACTTAAATTACAATACGTATTCATTTAAATTTAAATACAAATAAAATATTAACGTCATCTGTTAAACTTTTCTATTGTAGTCCCTTAAAAGGACAACCCAATAATTTGAATTTTTTAAATTTTCTATTGAAATCTATAAATAATTAAATAATATAAAAAGTTTGTGCATTCTCTTGTTTTATACATATATATTATATATATATATATATATATTTTTTTTTTTTTTTTTTCATAAAGGTAGTAATGAGAAATGGGCATGTGAGTTGTTGAAGGCTGATAATTAAATCAAGAAAGATGCATCACTTTATCCTTACATGTAATTGATTGAAATGCAAAAGTTCTTTCATTTTGTTGTTTGTTTCTTTTGCAGTACAAGATTCACATAATTTTGGCAAACAATAGCAAACTCTTCACCTAATTAATCTATAACCCCATAACAAAATAATGCGTAGCTCATAATTTATCAGTGTTTGCACTTTATATATTTAATGTGTGACTTTTAATCTTTCATATTTCTCCCTTTATGATGAAGTTAGCGGTGAGATATATAATGGCTGTATTATGTTTTAGTTTATAAGTGTTAGTGAATGATTGTGATATATAATGAATTCTCAAATGGGGTATAAATATAATTTTAAAATCTATTTGAAAAAAAGTGTAACTTTGCAATCTTAAAGAGGGTCTAAGTGTTATTAATTATATTTTTATATAGAATTTCAAACTACACAAGTTGTCCATAACGTTTTAGAAATCATGCAACGTTTCAAACTTGTCCATATAAGGTCTAAGGCGAGTAATGTCACTTTAATAATATTATTTTATTGAAATATTTATGGATAAAATAAGATACTACGCTGCAATCTATATTTTTATTTAAATAATCAACTATTATTTGTACTATTTACAACAAAAATTATATAAATTGATACGAAAAAGTTTATTTATTCCAAACCCGGTATCCCATTTTATTCTTCTTTTCCTTTTAAATGAAAAAAAAAAAATCCTTAAGAGATGAATGACGGATGCAATTATTTATTCCCTTGGACTTGATCATATAATTTTTTGCTATTAATATTATTGAATATTTATATGTAATATATATTATTAAGCAGAAAGTAAGCTTATTGTTTTAGACTCCTTTTAGAAATAATAAATCAGACCAATTGATCCAATTTTTAATCTTTTTAGTACCAAATGTATTTAAAGATGATGTCATTAAAAAATACTTATTTTTTCTCCGGCGTTTCGTGATTTAGTCTATATGCAATTGGACTTGGTAATTCTTTATTTATTTATCTCCCAGCTCGTATTTATTTATATATATATATCCCATGGAGATGACTTAAATGTATTTAACTCAAAGTGAGAGGACCAAATTGAAAAACATCATTTCCACAATATTCGTCTTGTGGGTGAGATTTACAATTCTCTATAATTTAGAGGAGGAAACTTGAAAATTCATCTAGCCCTCCTAGATCCTGAAAAAATACAAACCAGCCCTCCTAGATCCCAAATCTCCGGGTCTCTTTTCTCTCTCTCTCTCGACTCTAATTCTGTTCTCTCTCCCACCTCAGAATTTCTTTTCCCAATTTCCAATTAATTTTTCCATCAGACCCAAAAAAGAATAAAGTTTTAATTTTTTTATTCCTCCCAAACACGAATAACGCCACTCAAAAATTTCCCTCTTTTTTTCGTCATGTAATTATGGCCTTTCATGTTGCTTGCCCAATTACCTGGTACCCTTCTATAATCTCATCACCTTTTTAGCCCATTATTTGATGTATTTGTGTTTAGCTATAGATGGATACAGCCCACTTTTGTATCTATTTCTGTCACTCTTGTTTTCTCTCTTTTTGGGGCATTCGAGCGTGTGTTTTGATGTGGGTTTTGAGTTTTAAGCGAATCTTTTATGCTTTTTGTCTGTTTGCAGTCGGAGGATATGTTTTTGCGCTCTGGGTTTTCCCCGGAGATTGGGGAGCGAGAAGGGCAAGAGCGATTTCTTGCAGGAGGTTGCTGGGGTTGAGCAGTTCTTGAGTGATCCGTGGTTGATCAAGACCAGGGAGAATGCTACGGTTCAGGTTAAGGTGCCGAAGGTGGTTGTTATTGCCGCTCCGCCGCCGCCTCAATTTTCGGCGGTTTCTGCTGTGGGGTATGGAGGTGAGGAGGCGGCTGTGTCTGCAGCTTCAGCCCAGGTGAAGAGGGCGGCGCTGCAGAAACAAGCTGCTGCTGCGTCAATGGTGGCCGAGGATTACGCGAGGAAATTTGAGTCTGGTGATCTAGTGGTAAGGCCTCTTGTGAGCTGCTATTGTTATTGCTCATTGTGGTTGACGTTCTGTGTTTTCTGCTTAGATTTTGCTGGAATTAGTAGGGTGTGAAGGTTCAAATATTTCAAATGCTTGAGTTTAGACGGTTTTTTTCTGCGAGGTGATTTTATCCTTTGTGTTTATGAGCGGGAGTTAATGGAGTGCCAGGTTTATCCTATGTGTCCTGTTAGTTTGAACTGTTTGGTCAGCAATATCTGCCCTACGCCTCATGCATTTTTCTCGTTATGCGTTTTATTGTTGACTTGAACTTGTTCCACGCAACGATTTGAGGCCACACCACCTTGAGTGGATCACGTAATGCATTTGAGGCCATACCACCTCAAGTAGCACATGAAGAGTTTTGGCTGAATGTTGTTCAGATTCATACAAAAGTCTGGTCTTAGCGGATGCATTAAAGTGGTTGCTGGAGAGTTTTCTGTTGCATTGTTGGAATAGGATTCCTTATGCAGATCTTTAGTATATGTCCTCAGCTATTTGTCCAGCCACTGGTTTTGTCTTCAAATGGATAAGTATATCCTGGATGTAAGAATTCTTTTGGAAATGATTTATTTACAGGATACAAGCACTAGTTATTGGTAGTTATATCATTATTGTTGACACAGCCTCTGCTTGAATATTTGTTGTTCCTTAGAATCTGTTGACATGAGATTCCTTCCCCCAAGAGTGGGATGGAAAAGGGACTTTCTTATTCATGTGTATGCCCATATATTCTACTTCAGTAAATCTCAGCTTGCTAGCCAAATTTTGAGATCTTTATGTTAGTTGAGTAAGAAGTGTTATAGGACTTCATGATGCATTTACTGATTTATGTACATTGGATGGGCATTTTAGAAGGTATTTCGGAGATGACAATAATGGGTATTGTTGCTGTCATATGATTGCTTTTTATACTATGGTAATTGATTACTTCAATATTTAGATAGATTTGGCTCAAATCACTCCCTTGCCTGCCAGAGATGGAGTCAATTTAGCATCTGTGCTGTATCAATGAGACATTGAGAATGACTATAATGGATGATGTGCATTTCTTTTCTGCATGCCCCATGCATCCTTTTAATAAGACCAGCTCATGGCATTCATTAGTATTTGTTATATATATAATTTAGTATGTACCAATGTCTGTGAGCATGTATACATGTTCTTATGTTGGAACTGCCATAATGGATGATGATGCTTAGCTTTACTATCTTAAATTTTTCTTTATCTAAATCAATGCACTTTGAATTTTTGTCATGCCTGTTTATGATGATACCATGGAAAGACACATGAGCTTCAGTTATTCAGCTATTAATTGCTTTGAGGTTCTTAATCAATTTAGTTATCAAGCAGGCTTCTGCGAAAGATGCTGCTGGAGAAGAGCAAGGCCAGTCTAATGCCAAAGTAATGTGCAGGCTGTGCTATTCTGGGGACAATGAAGGAAGTGAAAGGGCAAGGAAGATGCTATCTTGCAATAGTTGTGGCAAGAAGTATCACGGGAGCTGTCTCAAAGCTTGGTCCCAAAATAGAGGTGCTTTTGGGTTTTGTGGCTGCAACAAGTTATTGACTAAATGCTTGTACCTTTTCTAATGAAATCTTCGTAACAGATCTTTTTCATTGGAGTTCTTGGACTTGCCCCTTTTGCCGAATATGTGAGGTACTATAGATATCTTATTCAATATAGTGAAGTTATTCTTTCTGTAAGATCATGATATCTGACATCTTATTCTGTATGAAATGGTGGCAACATTCTATTCTATTATTAATAAAATCTGAATGAAGGTTCTGCAGAAAATGAATATAGTTACAAATTGTTGGTTGGAGATGATAATATTATTTGAGAAATTACTGTCTTGCCCAACATTTCAAGTAACTTGTTCAAAGGAAGTGTCATTGTGCCATAATTGAGTAATGGGATACACTGACGTTCAAAGATTGTGATCTTAGAAGTTTAGTGGGAGATAATTAAGCATGAGGCATACATGAAGCGGCAAATGCATGCTCCCATGTGCAGGAAGCAAAGGAGAAGTATACGCAGCCCAATTACTAAAGTTATTATCTTAAATTTTATTCTGGAGTGGTTTGGTATTTGTTTGATAGAATAGCTGGTTGGTATACCCATCTAGCCTTTGATTATTTTTTGAGGTTGATGAAATGATGCTGCTTCCTATCCTCGCCTGATGTGTCTTTGCACTGTGGTTGCTTAGGTCTGTCAAAAAACTGGAGATCCAAATAAGTTTATGTTCTGTAAAAGGTGTGATGGCGCATACCACTGTTACTGTCAACAACCTCCTCATAAGGTGCATTGTGGGTTTCTTATCCTTGTGATTGTGCCTGACGATCAGATAACTGACATCTTTCACTTGTAAAATATGTAGAATGTTGGCCATGGACCTTATTTATGTCCAAAACATACAAAGTGTCACAGCTGTGGCTCTTCTGTCCCTGGAAATGGCCTAAGTGTAAGGTATGGGTTTTCACCACTAATTTCTACTTATGCTTTGTCTTACATGTCTTGTAATTTTTTGGGTGGTTCTGGCAACTGTTTGCTGTCGGATTATAGAACGGTGGCTTTATAACACGCATGTCAACTCCCTTATTGTCCCGCATGTTAGGGGATTTGGATGTACCATCCCTTGTGGATTGTCGAATTGGAGTTTTTCACGATTCACCTGCTTCTATTAACATTATCCTGAGTTGGTTTGATGATTTCATACATGTCTATTGTAGTTTCATGTAATGTGGATATAACTACTTAATAAAGAAACTGGAGATGTTCTCTTTCAGAAATCTGATTGATGAATGAATACCTTCAGCATTTATTAGATCGGAAATGATGGTGGCAAGGATGTTGATTGTACTTGTTTTTCTCCAACCTGTCAGGCAAAAAGAAAAGAAAACAGAAAATAAAAAGTAAAAGAATGGTGCAGGTGGAAAGCATTCCATTTCTCATTGATTTCAATCTGCAATGCTGCAGGTGGTTTTTGGGGTATACATGTTGTGATGCTTGTGGAAGATTGTTTGTCAAGGGAAATTACTGCCCTGTTTGTTTGAAGGTAAAGTTTAGTGCCTGACTTGTTAGTTTATTTATTTGTGTCTCAGTTCGCCTTTGCAAGAAGTTATCCCATGCATGACATGAATGAGTGAAATACCTGCTTTCTGAAGCTGCACCAGTGGATTACTTATTAATTTCAAATTTTAAAACTGCAGGTCTATAGAGATTCTGAGTCAACTCCTATGGTTTGCTGTGATATCTGCGAACATTGGGTGCACTGTCCCTGTGATGGAATCAGGTTTTTCTCTAGTTCTTGTTCCTGGCTTTTTTGTATATAGGTTCTGTCATGTCTTATAATTGCGCGTCCTTTTTCTGTTATGTGACCAGGGATAACCTTTTAGTTTGGTGCTATTTATGTTCTAAAGAACAATACTCGAGAAAAAGGAAATGATAACTTCAAAAAGGTTTTACTCTATCTAGGGGCACTCTAGTTCAGCATTAATGTGTCTGGCAGTGCTTTGCTATTACCTTGTTAATTAGCATCAGATTTATATTACAGGTTGTTCTATTGAGAATTATTTTAGTGCCATGTAGTCTGTGATAATTTTTAATTTAAACAGTTAAATTTTGATTTTGTCTTGCTTAGAAGTTAGAAGTAAAATGATCTCTTCATCTTAGAAATACTGTTCGAACAAGCACATTTGATTTTAAGCAAGCAGATTGAGAGACTTTTCGTGCTTACCTCCTCTTGGGGCGGTTCTGGGGCACTTTCATTTTCTTTTGTTTCTGGCTACTGCAACTGCTTGAATATTAAAGAATAAGTTTGGATGTAATCCAGCTAATACAGGAAGGGACAATACTTATTCATCCCTTTCAATATGCCCTTCGGAAGTTTTACACGAGACTTGAAAAAGTTACCATTTCTGGTAGTTTTGCAGTTTTATGCTTAAAAGTAGTGCTGGGAGAGTAGCTTCACATTATTACTCTATGGAAGAGGGTACTTCTGGAAAGACTTCTTCTGATTAGGAAGATACTAATTTTGGACATCCCACAAAGGAAAATCCAATTTGGAATAGGGGGAGCAAGATTTATGAAAATAGGTTTCTTATGGCCATACTTTGGCCAACTGATTTCTGACTGATGAGTACATTCTTTGCTTGGTGGAGCAACAAGGACTGTATCTAAAAAGAGAAGTAGGCCCCGGAAATAAAAGGAGATTAAAAATTGGTGGGGAGAGGAGGCTCATTACACTCAATCCTAGAACATATTGAAAGAAAGTAAAGCAGGAATAGTGTCAATTTTTTGCACACCAAGCTAGGTGCAGCTGTGCGAAGTAATGCTTGTCCCCACTCCCCACCTAATAGGATATGAGCCTTACCAAACACAGACATGATCTTACTTGTTCAATTTATCCTATTGTCTCTGTCATCTCTATCTGTTTGATGCTCTTGCCCCATAATAAGCGGACTGCTGGGCTTGTATCTCTGACTGGAGTTGCAGGTTTAAGAAATGACAACTTAATACTTTTGTTTCTCTTGACCACTGTATTTCACCTAAGTTACCACACAATCCCTCGGCTTTGACCTGCACAAGTTTGTACTATAAGTCACACGGCCAATAATAGATGAGAAGTTGTATGACATTATTAAGCTTGGTCTTTTGTTCTTGAGATGTTTTTGTCTAATTTGTACATCATTTTTGTGTTTTTCACCAGACTCAACCATATCTGACCTTAACATGTAGCCGGTAGCTCTTCACTAGATTTTGACTCTTTTCTGATTATATTTGTGATAATTTTCCAGTGATGCAAAATACATGCAGTTTCAAGTTGATGGAAATCTCCAATATGCTTGTCCTGCATGCCGTGGGGAATGCTGCCAGGTGCGCCTTCTTGTATGATTGCTTCAGTGAAATGCATTCCATGCATGCTATATACATATTTTTGTGCACATATATAGGTCATATTAAAAAAAAAAATAGAGAAAGAAAGTTGATTTACAAGGAAAAGGACAAGAAGCCCTAAAAATCACGTGAATAAGTTACATATAAGTTGCTTGCAATCTCTTTGTGAGTAGACTCAAGGTAGACCCTAAACAATTCGAATGCCGTGCATGAAAGAGAGGTGGGATATGTAAATTTTCTCTCAAGTAATATCCCCTAAACAGACATGGGTTCCTTTGCATACAGATACACTAAGTCATTGGAAAACAGCTGAGAGTAGTATCTTAGTCTTTTTGCTTTTTTTGGACCAGTACAAAAGCCACCTATATAAGATCTCATTCTCCCAAAAATGGATCTCCAACTATATTTTTAATTACTTGAGAAGAGTTACAATCTCCCCTGGCATCTGTTGCTCCATGCATGCATCTTCTCTTTTGTCTATGTTTCAGTTTTTCCTTCAATCTCTCTCCCGGTACCAGGTTAGGAATCTCGAGGAGGCTGTTCAGGAGCTTTGGAAACGGAGAGATGAAGCTGATAGGGTTTTAATAGCCAGCTTGAGGGCAGCTGCTGGGTTGCCAGCACAGGAAGAAATTTTTGACATTTCACCTTTTTCAGATGATGAAGAGAGCGGTCCTATGTTGTTAAAGAATGAATACAGCCGCTCTTTGAAGTTGTCTCTCAAAGGGTTGGAGGATAAATCACCAAGAAAGAGCAAAGAACATGGAAAAAAATCCTCAAAGAAGTATGCCAAGAAAAATGGAAATGAAGCGCCTTCCATCAGTAGATCTGACACATGCCAAGGTGTTGGAGGACATGCTGATGGTCCATTTTCTGGGTACAATAGAGGTGAGAGCAAGGATGAAGAAATTCAATTTTCTGGTGAACCTGCTGCTTCCTCTCCTGTTGCTGCAATCTTAAATGAAGGCACATGTTCAGTTAACGAGGCAGGACTCCGTAAACACAAGTATGTTGACGAGGTTGTAACAGCTGGTGGAGCTAAGACATCCAGGACTATCAAAATAAAGAGTAACAAACCTTACAATTTGACTAATGGGGAGGACAGTGGAACCAATAGTCTGAAGAGTGCACAGGGTCCAAAGCTTGTCATACATTTGGGTGGGCGAAATAGAAGTATGAATAGTCCTCCAAGATCTGAAGCTTCAAGCTCTAAACAGGGCCCCTATTTGACCTCATCAAATGGTATGTCCTCCTCTGTGATATGTGGATGTATTTGTTCTTGTTTTAGCTGTTAAACTTTGGGTGAATATATACTTGCTTTGACGTTACTTAAAACATGAGTGGTTTTGAATTTGTTATTCAGTCGGACTGAAAAGGTGCAGTAGCAATGCAAAATAGTAGTGATCACAGATCATTAGCTGTATACTTTTTGGTACTTTTTCTTTTTGGTAATTATACTGTTTGGTACTTGATTCCACTAGGTAGTGATATGTAAGAATACATGCTTGTGGGTTGTGCTCCATCTTAAAAATCTGTTTCTGCTCCAAACTTATCTAGTTAAGCAAGGAATCTAATCTTTATGGTCAAAATTCGGAGAGTCCTTTATGTTATCTATTGGATATAATGTATTGTTTACAGAAACATAACCTTTGATGAAGTGGCTTGACTATGGTTAGTTTTAATGAAACTTCAAATTACATTGTTCCCATACTTGAGAGAGATGGTAGTAGCATGTTAGAGTGAAAATAATTGTAGAGATGAAAGCGGAATCATTAAACTTGGAAGTAACTTAGATCCTTCTTTTAATAAAAAAATCATTATGCTTCATGCACGCCTAGGTAAAATCCCAGACTGTGCTGGTTATATTTTATTCTGAACCCAATGACTATTTAATAACCATGTTCTAAACAATTTTCAGTAGGAACTGAGGATACAAGTTAACTGAAACATCAGGAGTACATTGGAATGACTCATACTGCAACTAAAATTGGGAATCACCATTGTCATCTTGTCAATAGTGTCTTTGTATTTTCTTGTTGAGCGTGCTTTTGTATTCTAAGTTGCAGGTCATAAAATAGATCATGCTGATCAAGTGAAAAGTTCCAAGTTTCGAGGAAAAGAAGGCCATTTGATAAACCTCAAGAATGTCAGCTCAGAAGTTTCTAACTTTAACTCGGAACTTACTGGCAGAGAATCTTATGATGCATTTGAATCTGTTTCTCCACAGAATACACATTGTTTATTAGGAACAAGAGGTATTGGCGACAGTGCATCTGCTAGGAGTGGATTGGAAGTCCCAGTTAACACGAGGAACAAATATTCTTCAATGAAGTATGGAGGAGATAGGCCTAGAGTTTCTGGTGACATGATTGATGACAATAGTAGCTTTCCTTCCATGTCACCTGCGTCTTCAAAGGATCGCAAGCCTTTTCTAAAGTTTAAAATTTCTAAGAGCTCAAATAACGGAAATCAAAATGTTCTGAGTGATTCAAATAATGGAAATCAAAATCCCTTGCCTCTTTCTGCGAAGGAGGATATAACTTATACCAGGGGTCAAAGGTCAAAACGGAGGAGACCAGCACTCGGTGATGGAGACGCATCCCAATGGCATGACGACAACACAATGAAGGAGTTCACAGATGCCAATTGGATACTGCAGAAATTGGGAAAAGATGCTGCTGGGAAGAGAGTGGAAATTCATCAGCCGTCCAACAATACCTGGTAAGTTTCCTTTTCTTCTATCAGAAATTGTTTAGAAGATATGAGAAAAAGTGAGCTAAAAATCTTTCAGGCTACCAGAGATTTGAGGGTTAAGGTGAAAATCTCATTGCTGCTAGTAGGAATTTATTCTTTTTTATTGTGCTTGGAAGCATAGGGTTTGAGGCCTTCAAAATCAAATTTGGACTGATTTGTTTCAACATGAAGTGATTTTGGTGATATCTCATTCCAAGGCCTGAGTTCCTTGCCCCCAAGGATGGCATTAGCGTTCCAGCGTCTGCCATTTGCCAATGAATTTTGGCTGATCCCACCTTTGTCATTTTCAATTTTTTCACCAAAAATTATGTTCTTGGAGATATACTTTGCTGGTTGGATGTTGATCGTGTTCCTCTTTTCTTGTTGCCCCAGGCATAGGGGAACAATAATTGAAGTCTTGGAGGGAACATCGATGGTCTGCATTGATCTTGATGATGGAAACACGAAGAATTTTGAACTTGGGAAGCAAGGAATCCGTTTTGTTTCTCAGAAGCAAAAGCATTGATTTGGATTTTCCAATAGATGCCAAGTTCTTGTGCAAGCATTGAAAGATTGGTGATAAAAAAGGGATTTTCTGATTCTGTAATGGCCTGAACCTCTGAAAGACTTGCATCTTGTGGTCTGTGAAGCTTCAAGAAAGAGTCCCTATTTGCTTGCTCGATCAAGCTAGTCCGTCTCTCACCATAGTACTGCCAATCCTTGCTCGACCAGATTATGTTCAAATAGTAGGCTTTGTTTGATTTCATGTTGCCACCATGCCGTCAACATCTCTTCCACTAATGCAGTTTAGTTCATGTTTCTAAGCTTGTTCCAATTTAGTGTTACAGTTCCCCAGGTGAATTTTGAAGCCCAATGTGCAGCCATTTTCGTACTTAGCCTGTCGCGTAATTCATGTATCTAAGAATATCTCCTGGAGAAGGGATATTATAAATCTCAAACATACTTTTTTATCTCACGAGCTGCAGATGATAACTGCAAATAAGCAGTGTATTTACAAATTTCAAATCAAAGTGCTGCCCAGGATTTCCTACTCAACTTGGGAATGTTCCTAATTTGTTCTTCTCAATTGTATCTGAAGCACTCATTTATAAGTAAATCTCCATTTTCATAATTTTGGAGTAGCTTTTTTTCCAATTCTCTGGCTTCGCTTAGAAGTTTCCCCTAACACAGAAAGACCAGTGGTATATCCAGTAATTTCTTTATCTATACCAAGTTTGGTGCAATTTTGTGTCATAACATGCGAAGGGCATCATAACATACACAAAAATCCTTTTCTATCTAATGTTTGATAGAGAAATCTCAAATACTCGTTCTGTCTGCATTTTTCTGGTAATTTTCCTTTTCATGCTCTCTGAGGATCCGATAGTATTCCAGAGTAAACAGGATGTAAAGAATAAGGAACAAAAGGAAAAGCAAGACTTTGACATCCCAGGCAGACAAGTTCAGCCACCATTTTAACTAGTATGCATTCCTGCTCAGTATTATAGTGTACAAAGAAAATGGTAGTTGTAAGATCACACAGGTGGAGGTGGCAAGTCTAGTAAGAGCCAGAATCCGACACAGTCATCTGAGTCCAACTCGTCTTGAATAGCAAGAAAGTGTAAGCCTCCGCACGCCTTTTTTGCTGCTTCCCAGGCTTCAGCTTCACTAGTAGTCACTGGTGTTTTCTTGTATGTTGCATAAATATAGCGTGTTGAGATCCCAACGGATAAAACCACACAAGCCCGGCTTGTATCAGCTTCTAGCGAACAGACTTCTAGACCATTCATCCATCCTGCACTAATGCATGAAAAGTTAATTATGATGCTTTGTGAAATTTGTGCAGAAAATAAGGGTAAATAAAATGTAAAGAAAACTATTGCATATACTTGGTGTTATTTGCAAAAAGATCTCTACTTAAAGGAGAACATTGTTGTAAAGCTTCTGGCATGAATCATAACTCTGAAGGGATCATGGAGAGTCAAGAGACATATTCGTAAGAATTTTCCTCTTCATGAAGTACGTACCTGCTAATGGTTTGGCTCGTGAAGATGCAACTGCAAGTCCAGGAACTAATGTCTTGGCACCAACTTCAATTCCTAGAAGATCCAAATCTAGACTTGCACCGAAAGAAAATCTAGTCTGAAAGGATGACACCTCCTCTTGAACAGCTGAGAAGAGAAAACAAGATTATGCTTTAGTAATGAAATGCGTTTCCTCCAAGCGGAGGAGGAACATAAATGTAACTAACTTATGATGTTAAAACATGATGTTGAGGTTTGAGTGCTCTAATAAACAGTTGCTGGAAGTTGGAGATAAAATAAAACTTCCTACAGGCTGAATAGTAATTGATCAAGCTTTAGCACCAGAACCTACAATTTCAGTCTTAATATAGCGTTGACAAGTTCTCTACCATGAGTTTATTGACAGAACACAAACGAAGCATCATAATCTCCAGTTTGACAGAAGAGAAGTACAGCTTGTAAGTTGCAAGTTGAAGTGCATATGCCTGTACCTGAAAAAGGTAACTGCACAAAAGCCCATTTTTCTCCATAAAGATTCTCAGGAAGTTCCATTGGGAAAGGATTGTCAAGTGAAAGAAGTGGCTTTGACCCTTTCTGAAAACCAGGATGTCGTGTGTACACAGTTTCATAGCGTTCTTCCAGCCACAGAAGTAGTGATACACACTGAAAGAGTGGGAAAAAAAGAATAACTGTTAGATACGGATATGGGCAACAGAACTTTTTCTTCCGGCAATTACATAGAGTACATTATCAAGGAACTGAAGTATTCATTTGAATTTATAAGTACCCAAATTCAAATTTGAATAGTTATTCCATCAGTTATAGATTTCCTGAGGCTTCAATGCAAACTCTCGAAGCACAAGAACCAAATAATGTGTTTCCATGTCGTACATCCACAATATTAACTGATGGAACACAGCCCAGATGTACCAACAAAAGAAATGAAATGTAAAACCTGGCAACCAAATTCCCATCTCCTTCCATTTAAAATGTTGGCATTGAAGCTTTAAAACCCTGATCGTCTAACTTCTGCTATTAATAGCTTAAATTAACTGAAGGAATGAGAACGGAAACTTGCAGAGGATCCAACACCTTAATCACCTCAAGGTTGGATAACAACAACGATAAGTATCAAGAAACACACCCGTTTACTTGGAATAGGCTTTACACCAAGCTCATTACAGGCCCTTGTTATAATTGTCTGCATTTGTGACCTACAAATTCATCATGATCAACCAAAACGAAACAACAATCAACTTCACCGATATATTAAATTATCAATCCAAGAAACTAAAGAAACAAAAAGAATACATGATCAAATCCAAAGAAAAAATACTAATGAAAGAACACACAAGGGGAAAAAGCAAAGAAAAAAGAAGAAAAATACCCACCTGAAAAATCGAATTTTCTCTGGTAAAGGCACACCTAGTTCATCACAAATGGAAACAATAGCATTCTTAAGAGTGACACTATTAATCACATTGTTAGGGAAATACTTGGTATACTGAAGCGAAAGAGAATTATCGCAAACCACAAGCTCCCAAATCTTTTTCCCCCTGATATCAAGAATCGGCCTAGAGCAGAAATCCACCTCCCACTCCGTGAGGCTCTCAGGATCAGTTTCCGGGTCGAGATAGCACAATTCGGCGGTGGGATCATCATCAGCATCAGCTTCAGCTTCTTCTTCATCATCAGGAATTTTAGTCTGTCCAGTTTGAGTCTGTAAAGGGGTGGAAGAAACCGAGCTTTCAGAGACTGAAAGAGGTGGTGGAAAATGGAGATTCCTCAAGTTTTTGTGGGGTGTGGAGAAATCAGAAAAGGGGATTTTGGTAGGAGAAGTGAAGTTGGAGTTGGTGATTCTTGTGGAGTTGAAGCTGAGCCTGAGAGCAGCCATTGGAGGAGTGAATTGTTCTTGTGTCTGAAGTGATAAGAGAAGCGCAGTTTTGAACATCTGTTAAATTAGTTATCCACCACATACATGTTGCTATAAAATAAAATGAAGACTTTAATATAAATAGTTAAAGAATATCTCCAAAAATTCCCTTTTCTTTTGAAAAAAAAATATAATGACTGAAGAGTCAGTTGACAACAAATTATTATTTAATGATCAATAACTTCTAAAATCAATTGATCATTAATTTTAGGGAAAAACATATAAGATATGTCAGGTATATAATTTAATGAAATTATTAACTTTAAATAAGATAAATCTATGCAAATATATATAAAAAAATACATTTCACTTATAAAGTATTATTTTTTAAATATGATGTGTTGGCTTATATATTTTATTTTTATTTATAATATATTTTAAAATATAAAAAATAATATCATGTGAGATCGCGACTAGTATTAAATGAAAAAAAGTTTTGCAAGGAACCTCATAATTGAAGGAGTTGATAAAAACTAATAAGGGCATTGCATTGTTTTTAAGAACTTTGTATCATATATTTGTTGATAATAAAATTATGTGGATGAGATTCCAATTTCCATTTGGGTAAAGGCAGAAAGGAGCGTCGTCGTTTTGAGGGTCAGCAGAAGCTTGAAAGTTGAAAGTGGGGCAGCCACTTCGCTCGCGCTGTTGTTCGGGCAAACACAGGACAGGAGGATCTTCTCTTTCTCCCTGTAATTTCTTTTCCTCTCTCTCTCTCTCTCTCTCTACATTCTGTCCATCTATCTATCTATATGGGTTTCTGTTTTATTATCTTTCCTATTTCTTCTTCAACGCCTCGCCCTTCTTTTTGTTTTGGCGAAATGGAAGTAATGCTAACCATTTTCTGTTACTACCACTGATTTGTTGTTAACAAGAGAATGACCGTAGCGATTCACATGGGTTTCGGGTTTCTTGTCCACGAGAGGGAGAGTGAAAGTAAACCAATGAAGGGATTGACTAGTCTTGAGGAAATTCAATGTGGGTGTTCGTGAAAATGTCAATGTGCAAAATAATGTTCTTTACTGGATAACTTGGGTGGTTTTTATTTTTTGGGACTTTCTTTTTCCTCGGAAGTCTGGTGGTGCTCGAATATGAGAAGGTGGTACATACATATGGGTACTTGAGTTTTCAAATTCATTTGCACGGAAATTATTATGGACAGTGAGAAGCGAGGTGGTTTGGACAAAATTGAGTACAAGATTTGTCTAAGGTTCGTATATTAAATTAGTTTAGCTTTGGGGATTTAATTCACTTCTTGAGCATTGAGCAGGGCATAATGTAGTAATTCGTGATTTGATGAGGTATAAAGCAAGTATCTTTGAGACCTCAACTTGGTGTAAATGTTGAGCAGGCACTAAAATGGGATTAAAAGTTTATAACTTTGGACAGTTTATATTCCAAAAATTGGAATTTGGTCACAAATAAAACAAGCCATCCATACCCATGCCAACTTAAAATCTGCATGGATTTGTATATGTCAAATCACGTGAAAGGCAAGCATTTACGTGGCAGTGATATCCAGTTTTCCCAAATTTCCTTCAATCGTATTTGTAAAGTTAAGTGTCGAACTCTGTCTGAATCAATGAGTTAATCATTATTATATATTTGAGTCTTGATCTCCTGTTGTTAAGGCAGTTTCTTCAAACAATTTGTCGGTACAAAATAGATCTGTGGTTAAACTTTATTTAATGTCTTTTTGAGTCTCTCTACTCAGTCAAGATTCCCATCCTCTTGTGTGATTTCAGTTTCTATCCGATGGATAGGTACATAAAAGAGCAGGCTACGGTCCATTTAGAGGGATGATGAAGTCTGCTGGACATACTTTATTTGCTTCTTTAACTCCTGTTCGTTCTGTTATCCTGAAAAACCATGGCAGATTTTCTTCAAACTTCATTTATAGATATCCTGCCAAATCAAGGAAATTACATCACTACCATCACAAGTGCCAATCTCATAAAGAGTCCATAATGGTTGCCACCCGGTACCCACCCCCTTGGTTCAGGTGGATATTCTCTCGACCTTTCAGCTTGTGTTTGAAGAGGGTTTTGATTGGTTATATTGGCTCTATGACTACTGTGTTTAATATACAGTATAGCTCCAATGATGGACTACACAGACAACCACTTCCGAACTTTGGCTCGCCTCATATCAAAACATGCTTGGTTGTACACAGAAATGATTGCTGCAGAAACAATAGTATATCAGAAGGGAAACTTGGTAATGATTTCCGCATCCTTCTTCTCTTTCATTTTCAGAAAAGCATGATATGCACTGGTGCAAGCAGGACATATAACCATATTGTTGATTCCAAAATCTGTGTTGTTTTTTAGAGATAGACATCACTTTGTCTTTCCAATATATTGACCTCACAAGGATGTTGTATTTTGTTGCATGGATAACTTGCCTATTATTTGTAAATCCTGACCGTAGAATAGCACCTCATGTGATGGGGCTGATTTAGTATGTTCAAAATTGTATTAAAATTGTTCAAACAATGTGAAAGAGGGTCCAAAAACTTTTTCTTCCAATTGGGGAAGCCAGAAGATGTCAACAGACGAAGATTTCAAAATGGTACATATTTTGATTGAGAACTATGAAGATTTCAAAATGTATTTTGATTGAGAACTGTGTGCCTTTGCATGCATGCTTTCAACATAGTCCCTTTCTTTCATGCTTCTTTGGCTTTTTCTCATGAGTGCTTTAATGTATTTGGACATGCACATATATATATTGGCATTTAAGATTTTTAAGATTTGATACTCTTTATTGTGTGCATGGTCATTCAGTTGTTCACTACACATTGATACTCTTACTAGTGTGCATTCTCCTAAGAACATTTCTTCCAAGAGCAGCTCAATCCTTTTAACCTTGTAAAATTGTGCATCTAGCTCAATGGGTATGGGATATCAGTGGTTCGATCGTTTTATTGTGGCATCTGATGTCATTCATTTTCTCTATGATTACCAGGATAGATTCTTGGCATTTGGTCCCGAGCAACATCCTATAGTGCTTCAGATTGGGGGAAGTGACTTGGAGAACATTGCTAAAGCAACTCAACTTGCAAATTCTTATGGCTATGATGAGATAAATTTCAAGTTTGTTCTATACACTAGTTTTTTTCTTCTCTACTTGTATTCCTTTTAAGTTACTCAACCAAGACATTTGTGGGACAGCTGTGGATGTCCAAGTCCAAAAGTAGCTGGAAAAGGGTGCTTTGGGGTGCGCCTTATGCTTGATCCAAAGGTGTGTATGGTGGTGCTTGAATCATTTTTAATATTATTCAGAATGAGCTCTGATTTAGCCACATTGTCTTTTACAAGGGAAGTTTGTTGCCGATGCTATGTCAGTAATTTCTGCAAATACTGATGTTCCCGTCAGTGTTAAGTGTCGAATCGGTGTCGATGATCATGATTCATATAATGAGCTGTGTAAGTTCTTCCACCACTTTATTAGATGAGAGTGAATAGCTTTCTTCTGAGAAGTATTCTTGCTCAGACATTTAAAATTCCAATTGTTCTCTTCAAGTTTCTTTCTTTGCTTCAGTAGTTAGTTTTGTCATTGTTCATATACTTCCAGTTAATGGAATGTTTGTACCCTTCTTATGCCTTCTTTCTTATGTCTCTGAATGAGTTTTCGTGGTTAGTTTTTCATATATCCTCAAATGTTCTGCTAGTGAACTCCCTATTATTTCTTACTCTGTGATGCCTGATTTTTGTAGTCTTTGGTTGAATTCATATTGTGGGCATAAGTACAGTAGTATTACATCATCTATTTTAAAAAATAAGAGTTCTAACCATGCTTGGTTTATTTCATTGGTAATGCATTGGTCTTCAATTTCATCTTAGCAACAACGATTCCAATAATAAGCTAGCAATGTCTGTATTTGGAAATGAGCAGCCTGCTCATATTGTGCGGCTATTATGATGGAGTCACAGTTGCATTAAACGGATATTGTCGCCTGTTGTATTTGGAACTATTTGCTGTTGCATGTCGTAGATAGAGTCACTTTTTTCTTTCTTCCCTTGCTATATGTCCTACTTTATTATCTCAAGTAGTTGTTGGATTCTTTTGCCATGTGATTGGATCTATGAGTACATGTGAGCATTCATATGATTACAAATCTTGTCAATTTTGCTTTCTTTCATAAGTTGACTCCTTGAGGTTGCACTTGTATGTCTTCTTTCTCAGTGTATGTGTGCGGATTGCTCATATCAACTATTGCAACTGTTGATTACACTGTATTTGATGCTCTCTTGGGTTTTTATCCCCACTAATTGGTCATTTTCATTTCCCTGTAGGTGATTTTATATATAAGGTCTCATCTCAATCACCGACAAAGCATTTCGTAATACACTCCAGAAAGGCGTTACTTAATGGAATCAGCCCCAAAGAAAACCGATCAATTCCGCCCTTGAAGTATGCACTAGTTTGTTGCATATTAATAATTCTCTGTTTGATGTACCCAAATTCTACGACATTTCAATTATATATGTTCTGGTAGCTTAGCTTGTCTTCTTTATCAGCAGAGTTAAGTTATGTTTAGCTCAAATTTTGCAGATATGAGTACTACTATGCCCTTGTGCGGGATTTTCCTGATTTACAATTCACCATTAATGGAGGCATAAACACCATTGATGAGGTAATTTTGAAGTTTCCATCATCAGAATTGCGAAGTTCTGAAAAGGACTTTCAGAAGCTTAGGCTTTGTTTCTTCCTGTTCCGTTTTCTCTTCTTTTTCAAGTTTATTCGCTTTGTGCATTTTCATCCCAATGGAGAAACAAAATGTGTTTGTTTTTATGTTATGTTATTTAAATTAAAAACAAGTTTGAATTCCACTCTTGTTCAACATCTTTTCACCTCTACCATTACATTAGGTGTAGATACACATACTGAATATGAACATGCATATTCGCTTCATACTTAATAAAATTACAATATATGCATTTAATAAGACTGATGTGACACAACTAACAACTCCAAATCTATAAGAATTACAGCTATCGGTTTATATTCAAATAAAAAATACATTGATGTGACATCATTTTATTTCCATACAAAAACATGTCTTCGATTGTGGAAATGGGAAAATGGTAATGAAAATGAAACCAAACACCACCTAAAGGTTCACATTGACTATGAGCAAGAGTTTGGCCTGAAAATTGTTCCATTATTCATGCTGAGTGCATGTAACACCTTCCGGATTTTCTTGTCCACATTGTCATCTTAGTTTCCCCTTATTTCCTATCCTAACTTTTGTAGGCTAGATCATTTTTCTGTTCCTGCATGCAATAAACAAGGTTATTTGACTCTGAGTTGAAGATTGGTTTCAACAAGCATTACTAAAGTTTCCTTAAAGTAGTTGACTCTACACTATGAGCTTTTAGTAAAAGGGTCTTGTGTCAGAAGTAATTAAGATCTCTTTGGGATTTATCAGTTACAATATTTTTGTGTACAAGTCATTATTACCTCGGCGATGAATTGTTTGTTGATTAAGGCTTTGTTTTTGGAGGTATCATACCACTGTCACATTTTTTCTTATAATGTTTTATTCTCACAAGCTATTGACTCAACAATGGTATTGTTATCCATGTTTATTGATATTGTAACTTTTAGGTGAACACAGCAATACGAGAAGGAGCTCATGGTGTTATGGTTGGTCGTGCAGCTTACAATAAGTACGAATTCTAGCGAGTTATTCATTTTATGAGATTGTTCTTTTATGTCCTGAGTGTTACTAGCCATGGAGCTACATTTTTATTTTAGGTTGAATTCTCTTGTTTGACCTTTAAAAGATGCCTACAATGCTATATGATGATATCAGATCATTTTTCACTTGTGTGCAACATCTTTAAGTGGTGGTCAGAATCACAATTGCTGATCATCTTCAAAGAACAAACCCAGGGACTTGGGTCCAGTATTCCTGCCTATAAGCTTTTCTCTATTGGCACTTTCTTTTTGTCATAGGCTGAACTAAAAATACTTCTGTGTGTATGCTTTCTTTTCACTTGCTTTGACATATTATCTGAATGCCAAAATAATTTTTCTCCAGTTCATGGAATCTTTTGGGACATGTTGACAGTGCAATATATGGTGCACCTCTGAGCAGTCTAACTCGGCGACAGGTTGGTCGGTGACCTTGATGTTGTCGGGGTCTTGCTTAAATAATTTTTTGCCTGACTGCACCTACTCTTACTTTATGTAGGTCCTCGAAAAGTACCAGGAATATGGGGATTCAGTCTTGGGATTATATGGGCCTAAACCAAATGTTCGAGACGTTATAAAAGTACAAATACTGTCTGGTTACTTTTTATTCAAGTTTTTGTTGATTTAAGTCTGAATCCATAGTAAGCATTACAATAGTTGTTGATCGTAGCTGCAATACATGATGCTGCTGATAGTAACACAATCTTTTACTTTACGTGCAGCCTTTGCTTGGTTTTTTCCATTCAGAGCCTGGAAATGGTCTATGGAAGCGCAAAGCTGATGCTGCTTTCCTCCACTGCACGGTAGGTTATAACCTTTTGAGGAGCTGCATATTGAGAATTATAATTTTAAGTTCAATAATATGGTATTGTTTAGGATTTTGTCAACAACAAATTAAGTTTCTTGCCTATTGTTAAGCTGCCCCACCTGACCTTCCCTGATGTCATTTGTTTGTTGGGCTATTTTTATTGGCTCATTTGGTTTTTAAAACTATGCATAATCAAATATACAAGTGTACATGCTGTAAACTACACCAAATCTAGGCTTCAATATTGGTTTGACTAGTCATGATAGTCCTAAACGAATAAGGTTGATAAAACAAATGGGTGGCTAGTCCAAATTCAGCATGAGTTCTCAAAGTACAAGGATTTTCTTGTCCTCTTTATCATTGATTTCTGGTGTTTCATCCTTTGGTTTTGGGCCTTTTGGCTTCTCATATTTCATATCACCTCGTTTTCCTGCACTATATATAAGTTCTTTGGTCTGGCTGTTGTTTTGCAGCAATCTTTACATGTGTTTCTTGTGCACTAGCAGACGATCAAATCCTTCTTCGAGGAGACCCTGGTGGCAATTCCTGATTCAGTCTTGGATTCACCTATTACTGCAGCACCTATAGGTTTTACAGATGTATTTGCCGATGCCAAGAGGCTGCTACCTCCTCCACATACAGTAAGAGAGGAAGAGCTGTTGTATGCATAGTTTGACGCGGATTTTTGTTCCAACACATATAGAGGAAAGAGCAGGTTGAATCCATTAAAGCAGAAAATACGCAATTATTTGTAGTGAATTATTCGTGTATTTTTCCTAGTAAAAGTATATGTTTTACGGATTGTAATTGGATGGAATCTTTGCGCAACCTCAGTTACTGAATATTCAATGTGTAGTAAACTATTCTTGATTTATTTGAGATCCAGCATTTGAAAATTTTCATGGAATTCTTGAACGCAGAGATTGGCTAAGAGACAAATATTATTGATGTCATTTTGACATGGATCTATCTTTCTGTCTGTTCTGACCGAAGAATCAGAACCTGAACTTGGATACATCTGAATGTTAGAAAGGATTTCAGAAATAGAATGGGAAAAGAAAATGAACATAATAAGGTACAGTTCATCATTTTCTTGGGGTTTAAAAAGAAAAAGAATTTCCGTTGCCGGGACTCGAACCCGGGTCTCTCGGGTGAGAGCCGAGTATCCTAACCATCTAGACTACAATGGACTTGAGATAATCGAGTATCCTGTGTACTACTCTATCACTTCATTTTCACACATGGGAATGGGATTCTCCCTCCTTTTTGGGCCACTCCACCTGGAACAATTAATTGCTAGGTTTAGGAGTAGTAAATTATATAACCATCTTTGTCTTATCATAATAGGAGAGATCCCATTAACCTTTATTTGGCCATCCTCACCTCAAGTAATGGTGTCAATATGTGATTGGCTAGGATTTAATCCATTCATACATATATTTAAATTGATTCCCCGACTCCTCTCTTGTTATTGCTCGGAGATCTTTCTTTGAATTAGTCATATTTTAATCTCGAGTGGTTTATTAAAAATCAATTAATAGATACTTAATCATAATTAGATAAAAATCATAACCACCACATACATATATTCTTGACCCTATATAAATGCGGCAGAAGTCATGAAACAAATTTATAATTCATTTACTGTCAAAGTCTGTATATATTGGTTGGATCAACCCAATCATTCAAACCAAGACATATATGTTGATAAAACACACACAACACATCCACATACATATATATATATATATATATATATATTATATATATTTACACACTTGGATTAAAACAAGTATAAAAAAGAATCACATTAGTAAGAAATAATTAAAATAATAGTAGTAATAAATCTATACAAGATGATGATGATGATCTAAGATTTAGGGGGTACACCACTTGTAGTTGTAGCTGTCGCAGAGTCATGATGCACTGCACCATATTCCTACAAACACACACATAATCACTTCATTTGACTCATTCCTTCCTAATTCAACTATCCCCATCTCTAAATTAATCATCTTTTGATCATTAAAGATATAAGTAGTGTGGCAATATACATCATTAGCCTTTTATTGCAATAGTCAAATGAAATATTTTAGCATTTTGCAAAGTAATTAGCTAGTTTATATATATGATGATGATGATGATGATGTAAAATAAAAAAAATACATATGGTTGACCTATCAAATAATAATAATAATAATAATTAATTAGTCATTTTATAAAATTTATATAATAATGTAGTAGAAATAATGAATGAATGAATGGTTATGGGAGCATGCATGCATGCACCCCATTTTGTTGATCAAGTGGTCTGGTGAATCAGCTAAGACAAGAATGTTTCTGGCTGAGTGTGGGATGAAACCTTCCTCCACTCCCTTGTCAAACAATGCAAGCAAGCTATTATAATATCCATCCACATTCAACAATCCCACCTGCATCCACTCATTAATTATTCAATCTCTCTCTTTCTCTCTATATATATATACATGGGATGGGAAAGGTACGTACTGGTTTATGATGAATTCCCAGCTGCGACCAACATATAATCTCTAACAATTCCTCCATTGTTCCATAACCACCTAAATTGACAAGAAATGCATGTCATGACTCATCAATTCAATTATTATTATTTTTATTTAAAAAAGGCAGAATAGGTACCAGGAAGGGCAATAAAAGCATCAGCATTTTTGGCCATTTCTGCCTTTCTTTGGTGCATATCTTCCACAATTCTCAACTCTCCTACACTTTCTCCACATATCATCTCTTGTGTCATGAGAGCTTTAGGAATTACTCTACGTATATTAACCAAAAATAAAAACACAAGATGAGATGAGATGAGAGGGTTGTTGAAATGAATGAATGAATTACTGTATATAATTGTGTACCCTAAAACATGGCAACCACCATCAAACACAGTCTTTGACACCAATCCCATCAACCCGACACTTCCTCCCCCATAAACTAGATCAATCTTTCTCCACCTGACACATCCAAATCAACTCCTCATCATCATATGAAAAACAATCAATCAATCAATCAATCAATTAATTACTTACCAGTTGTTTTCCAAGGTGAAGAGCTGCATGAGTGAATGATGATTTGTGACCTTTTCTACTGCCACAGAACACACAAATTCTCTTAAATCGACTACTACTACTACTACTGCCTTCTTCTACTTCTTCCATCTTAGTTAAGGGTGTGATGATGATCAAGAGAGAGAGAGAGAGAAGAAGAGCAAGTGTAGAGGGTTTTCCTTGATTTGAACACTACGTACTACTCCTCCAAACACACTACCTTTTGTCTGCTGAAAGCAATTAATATATATGTATGATCCTCTCACCCCAACATCACTCTATATCTATCCATCCCCATCTCTATTCTCTCCTCCTCATCATCATCACTTTTTAAATTTATATCTAATTACATGAATCCAAACTATTGTTCTTTAAAATTGATTCTCTTATTAGCAATTATATATGTAATAAGTATAAATAATAATAATTATTATTTTCAATTTAGAAAAACCTTGAAGGTCATTATCATTCATGTGTCCCATTAGTGGAAAAAAAGGAAATGTATATGCCTAACTAATTAGTATATATATATATTCGATTGGTTCAATGTTTCAAATCCAACACTTTCCTAATAATAATAATATCTCTTCATATCTGATTATTTAATAATTAATATGAAACTTCTGATTGGTTGAGCTAATTAAGCTCCATACTTCTGCTTTTGAACCATCAACACTTCATTATTATGATTACTTACATATATTATAATTGTACTAATTGGTCTGTACTTCATCTGATTACTACTTAATCTCCTTTGACAAAATTAATTAATTATGATTTTCTTAATTTGTTCTACATTTTTCTGTGGGGTTGTCTTGGGTTAAGTTCCCAAGACACACAAATATATATATAATTAGTAGTGTTTTTCATATGAATAATTAAACTTAATTAACATCTTATTAAGATGAGATGAGTGGAAATGAGTAATGAGGGGCAGACAGAGACAGAGACAGAGACAGACACCCAATAATTTGTGAAAAAAGTATGTGAAAGTGGAGAAATCAGATGTATGTTGACAATGAAGCATGGTGTTGGGCGTATCCAAATCATCGACGCGTGTGCGTTTTCATGATTTGATTTCTTCCTCCACTACCCTACCCTACCCTACCCTACCCTATTCCTACCTCTACTAGTTGTGACCCCTTTATGCCACCCAAATTCAATCTCATCCCATGCCCCTGCCACCTCACCATTCCTATTTGGCGATATGCATCCAACAATCCGCCTCCCAGAGAAGCTATAAAACTCCTTGTGCAGGAGCTTCAAGTTGTTCTCTCCTTGCAGCAACAATCCTTATTTCATGCAAAATTCTTTCTCTCCCGAACATGCACCTCTTGATTTGTATTTGGGCAACTGACTCCCACTATAGCTTTGAATATTCAATCGGAGTTGGGTCACAATTGCGTTCATTACTGACTTAATTTCAAAAATTCATTCAAATTATCCCTTTCACATTTAAGCCTTATTTTGTTTTGATGAAGTTTTCTCTTTAAACTTCATTGAAAGGTTAATCTTGCCTAGCAGAAAATTAGCAGCTCTTGAAGAGTCATCAACCAATAGTAAATAATATATAGAGATTATAAATGGGCACGCTTCTGGAAGAAAGTTGGAAGAGTCCCGTAAATTGTACGAATAGGCATTAAATACAACATAATATTAGTAAGACAAGAGCAGTAGAAGTAAACAGTTAGAATTAATCCTTACACGTCATTTAGGAAATCGCCCGAGTAATTCATTTGCCACTCTTTTTCTTTTTACCCCTTTCTTAACTCTTTATTTAAGATTCTCCCGCAAAGGGCTCAAAATGTTTGATCAAGCCTGGAGGAAGGAAAATTCTGCGGTATGCAAAGTCAAAAAGAAGATGTCGCCACGATACTCGACAGAACCCCAGAATATAAAAAATTTTCATGGAAAAATTTCGTAGTTGAGGCGAAGAATGGGAGCAGAATTCGCAGACTTCTAGGGAGACTCCTGTAGCGTTGTCTCCCTCATCTTCTTGTGAGGCCGACCTTGGACCATGTATATAATTTCCGCAGTTTGCATCTTCAGTAAGCCAATATTACTTCTCCACGGAGAACCACCACTTAACAAAGCTCTTCTTCAGTCGAGGCGATTATTTGGGATACAAGTACGGAGGAGAGTATTAACGTGGTACTATAGCGTTTCCTTTAACTAGCACAGGAGCAGTGGTTTGTGAGCTCAAACATTTAGGATTCCTCTGGATAGATATCAATTCTGTTATCTTTTTTGGTCAATAATTAAAAATTAAAATCATAAAAACATATATTTTATATACTTAATGAGATTATTGGTAACGTATTAACTGCACACTAGGGAGCTTAAGGGTTAGAAAGATTGTGTCATCACGCATTCAATAAAAACACATAATTTATCCATTCATCGGGAAGGAGTCATGACATGCAATATCTACACTATTAAGATACTTATCAGCTGTTACGATCCTACGCTCATTGTAGAGACGCAAGCAATGGGAGACCTTCCGGGGATCTAACCGCCAAAAATAAAGAGAGATTAAATTACCATTATTATTTCACTTATAGGTATTTACTTGGGTATATAAGGGGATACTAAATAGTTTTTAACAAGGCCACTAGGAGGCAGTTTAGTGAAAGTAGTTTCTAGGGAAAAGGAACAAGTAGAATATTCAGAGGTTCGACTATATTATCTATTATGTATTCACAATAGCATGGAAATATTGATAGATAGTGAAGTGAACTCCACTCAAAAGGAGAGGAAAAACCTTTGCAGAGATCAAAGGATTGAAGTCCTTATACAACGTTTGTAATTGTTTTCGAGGGCACGCTTAGATTGGAGTGGTACTAGAACGCGATGGAGGTAGGGCCCCCCTGAGAAGAGGAGGAATATAAAGGTGTGGCAGGAAGATGGGCGAGAACTTCATTTTTTCATCCGAAGACGTACTAGCGACACGCAATGGACAAATGTTTTGTTTGAGAACAGAAGAGAAATGAAAGAGTCAAAAGGAGATGAACGCAATGAGTGAATCGAATCATTCCTACAAAAAGAACAATAGGTATAAACAATATACTTAAGATACGAGGCACGTTCAAGGCCCAAGGAGGCTGGAGACATAAGCCAACTGCGGAAAAAAACTTGCTCGGTCATTATAAACTTTTAATCATATTCATATTCAAGAAGTCTTTCCCTTAGAAAGGTATCATCCCACGAGATAGACCACATAGTTCTTCTAAAGGAGGTTATTGGACAATCGCCACATGTTGGGCCTAACCTAGGGTTATCAAAAGGAGGACGGATATAGAAAAAATGACTATTTCAGTCTCTATATACAGTCTCTTTATTATTATTCACTACATTCAGCCCTCTGCTGCTATTTAGATAGAAAAAACCTTTCTCGCCTATACTAAGGTTTAGTTGGTGAAAGGCGCAAAAAATATCAATTAAAGGATCAACAACTAAGTCATCAAAATCACGAAAATAAAAATGTTTTCAAAGGAACTCAGCGTAAGTTGGGTTATACACAGATGTGAACGGTAAAAAATCCCTCATTCAAAGGATGAAGGGGTAAACGAAAGTTGGCTTCAAAATCAGCAAAGAAAAAATTCCACACTTAAAAAGGGGAAAAGGTGTATACGATCATCAAGCATTGGACTTGAATATATAGTTATAACCATTAGGTATATGAAACTTGGAATGCTCAACCAACGTCTGCGTCAATCAATATGAAGATGACAGGGAGAGAAAAGGACAGTCAGAGACCCCGAGCCACAGTGAGGAACAAGTCCCCATTTTCATGATTTATGGCAGGCAATACACACATGGCATCTCTAATCGGATCGGGACCAAAAAAAACCTACAGGGAGCACTAGTAAATCGTCCTCACAGTTAAAAACCAGACGACGACATAGCAAATGGGACGACCTAAGAACTTACAGAGAACGGAAAAGGGATACTTACCTGATTTAGGAGAAAGGAAAAAAAGTTGGCTTCAGAGATTTGGCAAAACTTTCAAAAATTTTCAACCAAACTATATGGAGAGGTTTGGAACGAAGGGGTTTTGCTTACAAAGATAGAGTCAATAAGTTAAAAGGGAAAATGAATGGGGGTGCAAATAATATAATATAAATATAACCAACAATTGTTTTAGATCGTATGAAATGTGACTTTTAGTACAGAGAAAAATAGTAGCTCGCTTTTGTAGTAGCTTCAATGTTAGATAAATGTAGATTTGGCTTAGCTTTTAAATATCGATATACAATGAGGTTATTTAATATCACCATAAGTTATAGCTAATTTATACAGTTATTCATTTTTCAGAGTATTATCTACTCATAGTGGATTATAGGTTCATCTCTAGAATCTAGACAGTATTATAATATACCATAGAGGAGGATTACATCATCAGTATATAAGTAACCGTGTATAACTCAGCAGAGGGTCTTGTACCAGCCTTCTATGGATCTGCCACTTACCACATGCTATCAGGGTCTCACGTACACCACACCGACACTTGGCTATATGCTCGGGCCAGATCCCCCTCACGGACCTACACTGCACCTGCTCGCGCGGGCCACACTACATTCATCCTGAGGAGTGTAACCATCTTGCCTATGGCACTCACTCAGCAGACAGTCTACATGAGAAACCGCGCATCACACAGAGAATGAATAGGCGCAGACGTCCATATCATTGAAGGTAATGTACGGGAGGGTTAAGCTTAGGCGGACCGTGATGACTCGAGCACCGAGAGGAGTCACCGTTGTTGAAGAAAAACTACGCCTTGGTATGAAACGAAGACTTATGTAGGATATGATCAACTATTTCAGAAAGGTCATTTGCTTGCTGTATAAAGGTACGCGTTGATTTTCTAAAAGACAACGGTATAAAAAGTGTTAGATATTTAAAAATAGCTACTACTACTTCGCAGCACGCACTATCTCATTTATCTTCTGCAAACTCCTTACCAATAGTGCTCTGTTGAAGTTCGATTTAAATGAGTACTCACCCTATACTTTTGTCACTTTTACGATCAAATTCAGAATAGTTTCCTAAACGTCCGTCCCTGTAAAAAAATAAATAATATACACATAGTCAGTTTTTTTGTCTACGATCTCACTTCCGTGCGCTCATCCACTAATCCCGATCCGCGCACGAGTCTGAAGAGACACTCAGCTAATACGCACTACACAGAGTCGATTAGGATAACGACACTCGCGTAATAACGAGAGGCGGAGCATTCTCTTGATATATATAACTACACACTCAATCCGACCTCTGCACAACAATATCCTATCCATTGCGAGTTTTATCTCCATCACAATCCTTAGTGTGTTCGCGTCAAATAACTCTATCCAACATTACATCACGCTTATCCACTAATATACTCTTGGTATGGTCGCCTTACTTTGATACTCATGACTTCTACTTTGCTTGATAATGTTACATTCATATCTCAGAGTCCGTGCCCGGATCCATCTGGCTCCTCATCGAGCACGAGCAGGTTGTCTAACTCTCTCTGGCTGGGAAGTCTCACTATGTTCCGAGCGGATGTTATAATTCTTGAGACAACCACCACCCACTGCGCAATAGCTCTTCTGATACGTCGCTCGGACTTATCTGCGTTTTTTACCGTTGAGAAACCCTAACCACGCGCCTCACCCATCTTTCAACGGCTTTTTTCTTGGGTTTCTTTATATAATGCCAGTTAGTAAAAATAATTAATAATTAGATAATTTGCACTAAAATGTGGATGAAGAATTAAAGTGAGTGCAGTGGGTAGTTTATAATAAGAATATAATAATTATAAAGTCAGAGAATATAATAACTATACTCTTAAGTACTTGATATCACGAGTTTTAAAAAGGAGAATAATAAAGGCAAATTTGGGCCACTATTAACATGTATAGTAGCTGATGGTTAACACAAGGTTTTCTTTCATAATAGTATATTTTTAATATTCCCAAGAGTTAAACTCAACATTTATAAAGATGAAAATATAATTTCGTTTCACTATATGAATTTTATGTATATGAAAATGTATACGGGTAATTTGGTTAAAAAAAAAGGTTTATTAATTTTACAATAAGTTTATATATGCCAATCGAGCGTACATATGGATTTTTATTTAATTATTTTTATATGAACAAAACTTGTGAATTTTAACTAATAGGCGAATTTACTTATTGGACAAAAACAAACATCAAGAATATTAGTTATAATTTTTCAAACCACATTCAATAATTATTCTTAAAATTAAACAAAAAAATAAAATCCTACTCAATATAAAGTACTATAATATTTCCATCTAAATGTTTATTGGTTATTGTTATTATTTATATGAGATTCCTTCTGGATCACATTATAAATAAACACATATTATTCAGTAGATACAACATTCAACACATAAAGTGGAGTTTGAATTCATGGACCTCAATTTCATCATTTAAACTAAACCTCCCCAGCTATAAAAATAAATTAATAATCCAATGTTTACTCCATTGCATTGAGAAATTGAAAAAAATATGTATGTGCTAATACACTATTTACCACGTATGACAAAATGTTAAGTTAAAGGAAAAGAAATTCAAATTGACCAAAGATTCTTCAGATGGGCCCCAACCTACAAGATTATTGACAAGTGACAACATTTCCAAACCCTATTAGCCCAAAGGGGTTAGGTTGGGATAACTTATGTAGGCTAATCCACTTTTTATTACCAGGCATGGAAGCTTGAAAATTTGTTAGTAAAACACTGGACTAGGTGGGATTGGGCTGGCCTAATAGATAAGTCACAAGTCTCCTAGTGTTTGAGTAGGTAAATTGGAATTTTGGTCCATATATTTAGGATCAAAATTGATTTTGTTGTTGACATATTTTGAGACACGATTACGGTTCATATTTTTTTTTAAATATTATAATTTTGGTTCATATTTTTTCAAAATATTATGGAGTTTTGGGTCCTAATTGTTAAAATTGAGAAGTAGTTTTTTATGCATAGTATTGTTAGGTTCTTGAAACACTATTCTTACATCAAAATTTGAGGTCTAGACTAGATGAATCACGTGTCGTTCCCCGATTATGGGGGTAAATTTGGCGGCCAGCCAGGGCATTTTTTCAGGCGGGGGCATGAAGATTCAATTTATTAGAGCAAAGTGGTAATTTGACTTTTTTAAAACCACGGGGGTTATGTGGTATTTTGTTTTGCATGGGGGCTTAGTTGAACACTTTGGATATCCATATTACACCTCTTAAATTTTGTGCTTATGGCTCTGGTTTCGAGCTTCAGCATACGCTGTCATGACTATGTGCATACTTTTCATAGTTACGGCTTAGCATTTGATAGTTGATTGCTATGATTTTTCACAGAGAATCATAGTCCTGGGTTTTGACTGCCAAATTTAGATTTCTTTTTTAATGGAAAATTTGTACTTGCAGATGAAAATAGCTGTTGAAGGATGTATGCATGGAGATTTGGACAATGTATATGCTACTCTGGTACACCTGCAAGAAGTTGAGAAAATCAAGATTGATCTTCTAATTTGCTGCGGGGACTTTCAGTACATTATTGGTATTTACTTAATGTTTATTGTTTTTGTTTATGATTATCTCTTGTAATTTTTCCAATTGAGACAACTTTGTTTAGGGGTTTATCAATTATCATAACTTTCAGTTAGGGTATGCCATTATCTTGTTTATCTATTGTCTATGAGCACATTAAGAAATGTGTAGAATGTGGATTAACCAAAAGAATCTGGTCACATGGCTTTAGGAGATTGTATGTATTAGATGTATATTGATTTACAGAATAAGGATTTCTGTTCCCACTGTTTGGTGCATGTCATTCTATTCAAAGCATGATTTCAAACTTGAGGCCTGTTGAACCCCTAGGATTTTAAGAGTTTTCACATGATCTAGAAGCACAGTTTGTTGGCATGACCTCAGGCACAGAGTTCTTCCATCCTTCACTTCTTATTTGTTTTTATCCTGTATTGTATTTAACAATTTAAGATTTTTGGATTCATAGTGGCATGTTAACTATTGAGTTCTTTTCGTGTGATTTGTCTGGTTATGTTTGGGATTTTTGAGGAAATGAATTTAGGGGATATAAGATGAATTTAGAACATGTTCGGTTTCTATTTCTACTGGAGTCATTTTTACTTGAGATGTGTCTTTTGATGTATATTTTTATTTGATTGGTGGCGTCAATTCAAGCTTGATATTGTTACATAATTCTTTTGAACATGTGCTATGTAACTTCTCATTGATATAATGATTTTGCATATGCATAAAGATATACATAAAAGTGTGGAACAACTGGTACATAGATATATGTTTTTAGTAATGATTGGGTTTTTTAACATATTTTGGGGGAAGTAGGACTACGTTTGGTTCCATTCCTAGGGAATGAAGACATTTCTGGAAAGAATTTCATTGAATTTAATGGACTGATGGCTTTCATCCATCTTGAGTGAGCCATTGAACCTCTCTAATGAACCTGAAAGTTCTTTTGGTCTAGCTCCATAGGTATGGTCTGCGACATGTTCTGGGATCTATTTGCAAAACCAGCCTCTTCTGCAACTAGAGCAGTATTTGAATGAGTTTGTGAAGCAACTCTATTGTCTTGTCACTTGTGAGGAACAACACCACCAAGTTGAACAAAATGCTAGTACCCTACAGTTGACGAGTATCTAACAAGACATTCTCAAAGGACATATATGTTTCCTGCAATTTCAAACCTAGAACTTGTGTTCACAGGCACAATCAATGGCCCTTTTTTTTCAAATTGTGCTCCAAAAACTTTGGACTGAGGGTAGGAATTTATGATTGAGTCATCCCAATTACAACAAGCTGATGCTCCTGCTTTACCACTTTATCGTAAATCAACTTTAACAAGCAGAACAGATGCCTTAGAGTTAATGATTTCTTATTAAAAGGCTAGTCCAACAAGTACCAGGTCTGTATTTATTTACTTAATCAGTGCTTGCTCAATCAGGCTGTCCGGAATGAGAAAGATCTACAAAGTTTAAACGTGCCTCCCAAGTATCGGAGCATGAATTCCTTTTGGAAGTATTACTCAGGGGAGAAAGCTGCACCATGTCCAACTATATTCATTGGCGGAAATCATGAAGCGTCCAACTATCTTTGGAATTGTGAGTCAATTATTTCAATACTTATGGTGATTTCTTGGATTTCTACTAGCATTAGCTTGTGAATTCATGTTTTGTGGCCTTCACTCCTGGTTCGTTCCAACCTATCTTTAGCTTTAGAAGTGGCAGACATGCTCATACTGATTGAGAAGATAGATGCATAAAAGATGTAATGTTTCATGTGATGATGGATGGAATTTTCTATTAAACATCATTTCTCCACCATACATTTCTTGCTTCTGTGAAGAAGCTGCGAAGGGAAAATGGAGATCACATGTGAGTGAATGAAGTCTTCTCTGAATAAAATCACTTTCCCAATCCGAGTGGTTGATATCAGTTGTTGACAAAACAGTCTGCTGTCCTTTTCAATTCCCAGATGCTAAAGATTGGGAATGTGTCCTGATTGGCTATCCAGGTTAAACTGAAGAATTCTTATTTGGGTCTTAAAGCACTAAAGATTTTAAGGTTGTTGCTTTCCTGGAGTCTATGAAAGAATCATAAACTGATACAGGTCTATGCACTGAGATTTGCATTAGCGAATGAAGCTGTTGGGGAAATGATCCACTTAAGGGATTGAAGGCAGATCCAATCCGAACTCATAGAGAATGAAGGGGGCACATTATTGTCGAGTTGACAATTATACTAGGGGTAGATAGTTCTTGAATTCCAGCCCATCTAATTACTGTGAAGCATACTCTAAATCAGTTGGTATCTGAACTTGCGGGATGCTTGTTCTCTAATTTTACAACTCCTTGTGTGGGAATAGAGTAGAGGACATTCCATCTTATTTATCCATGTCCAAATGAAGTTTTTGCAGTTTCTGGGGCCATTTCATTATAGAGGTAGGAGCTTTGGAAGGGGAGACATGATTTAGCTGGCGCTGTAAGTTCGAAAGCCATGGCAGAAACTTCTAAATATTTAGGCAACTCTTTGGATGAATTGCTTGTTACATCTAACCATGAATGAGGTTAAATTGATCACAATGACCATGTCCAGTAGAGGAAAAAGATGTAGATCCAATGGAATTTTGCAAAAAGTTCTAATTTCCTGATATTTCTAGCTGAAATAATTATGAGTGCTTTCTAACGCCATACTTTATCTATTGTCTTAGATACTATGGGGGATGGGCTGCACCACAGATCTTCTTTCTTGGATTTGCTGGAGTCGTCAAGTTTGGAAATGTTCGATTGGTGGACTTTCTGGAATCTATAAAGCACATCATTATTATTCAGGTAAAAGTAGGTGCAACAGGGACTGGTTGGTCAGTGGTTGCCTTTTCATGGTGCAAGCTGAATAATGGTCTTCACCTTTTTCAAGATATTCATAAAACTTATATTATTGTAATGATGCGGTACCAGTTCTTAATCATGATTATCATAATTTATGGCTTGTGATAAAAAAAGTATTTTAACAAATACTTAGGAACTTCCTATAATTTGTTTCTTTGGTGCTTGCATGTTTCCAAGTATGTCGTCATTTTTTTGGCATAACTTTTGCTGGGTTTCTTGTTATGACATGTAAAGCTACTTTTCTATGAACAGGACACTATGAGAAGATGCCCTACAATGAAAAAGACATTCGGTCTATATCATGTCCGTGAGTACGATGTTCATAAACTCATGCAAGTTCAGGAACCAATTGATATCTTTCTTTCCCATGATTGGCCTCTTGGCATTACAGACCATGGGAACTTGAGAGGTCTCCTTCACAAAAAACCTTATTTTGAACAAGAGGTACCACAAATCTTTGTTTTGATGCAGTTATCTTCACAAATTTTGCATGTGTGTACTTTGTATATGCGAAAGTTTTTATGCACAAAGTTGAGGCAGGAAGATGCTATGGACAGAAGAAAGAATGATTTTGCAGTGAAACGTTGTGATTTGACTTGCAGTCGTGGTGGAGAAAGGTTCCTGCAAAAGCAAAATATAATTTCCACTTTACTTGAACTGTTTCCAAAGTAAACCAATATTTTGTTTACAATTCAAATACTTAGAAGAACTAATTTCCAGAGGTACAAGACCAATTAATTGCAAGATTACTCATTTGTTGTTTCTATTGATTATGAAGATTCTAGACACACAATATACAAGCCTGGAGATGTACGCTCCTGCAGTGTCCTCTGAAAACGTGTAACTCTCTAATCCATGGATGTGTCTTGAGGTGACTCTCAGATTAACAAACCAATATAAGTTAGATGTATAAAAAGTTCTTAAACGTATGCCCATTGTTTTGCAATGGGAAAAAATTTCCATTTTGCTTGTGTTTGGGGATGGTGGTGGGATGGAATAGTTTGTTCAAGCAAAAGAGAGGAGGGGCTAGGTGTGGATGGCAGCAACTTGTGCTGGAGACAAATAGTAAAATTACTTGCGTCTTTCTCATTCTTATGGCTTAATTTTTTACTTAGTAGGGGATTTGATATGAGTATTGACTTTGTGTATACATGCATCTCCTCCTAAGTTTGTTCTTGGGAGCTCCCTCTTGTACGTCGAGGTTAAAGATTTTATTGAATTTTTATTTGAACACAAAGATACTCTTAGCATGATATGTGTGAAAGTATTCCTTCATGTGTGAAGAATTAATGGGTGTTAAAGTGAACCACCAACTTTTAAACTCTTGTACAAAAGATAATACATGATAAAGAAATACCCTCACCTTTCTTCTTAATTATTCTATTTGATTGAGCCTAGAGTTTTAGATTAGTGAGAAACTTAACCTGGCATGCACAACTTAATTAATCCATATAACATAATATTTTGTGGGTGCATCTCTTTTCCTTCCATTATAAGAAATGAACACTGGAAAATGAATTTATAGCAAATAACATACTCTAACAATGAGAGCAAGTTTGAATCATGACGAAGAGTGTCTAACTGTGTCATAGTAGTATGTGGTGCACATGCTGTTGAATCATGTAATCTGCTTCTGAATTAGGTAAGTTATGGCTTCTCGTCATGATTGGTTATTATGGTTCTTAAGTGCCCTTGTGAGGTTGAGTTCTGTGGAAGTCTAGCTTTTGCTTCTTATATGGATTTCACCATATGCGGGGCGTCTTCATACACTCTAAATCCCCTATGCAAGTAGAAACACTATGGTGAACCAAGTTTTTCTCATACATTGACATATACTCATGTGAAAAATGCTGATTTGGTGTTAAATTGTGATGTTTTATGCTCTTTTCCTTTCCCTTATGTTGTGACACTGGAACTTGTAATCCAGATTCTGGAAGGAACATTGGGAAGTCGAGCTGCAGCGGATTTGATGGCTAAGTTGAGGCCATCTTACTGGTTTTCTGCACATTTACACTGCAAATTTTCTGCTCTTGTTCAACATGGAGAAAATGGTCCTGTTACAAAATTTCTTGCTCTTGATAAGTGCCTTCCTGGACGGAAATTTTTGCAAGTTGTTACTCATCCTTTGTAGCTAATATCAGATACCTCCTATAGTTTTGCCTGAACTAATGATTAACTTAAGGTGACTCATTGGTTGTTGTAGATTGTTGAAATTGAATCAGAGGTAGGACCTTATGATCTTCACTATGATGAAGAATGGCTTGCCATCACAAGGAAGTTCAACCCAGTCTTCCCGCGTACTAGAATGCGTGCAAATTTTAGGTGTGTATGTGGATTTTCTTAGTAAATATTAGCAAAATGTCATAATCTCCTAGTAAATTCATCTGTTCTGTAGTGATGCTAAGCTCGACATAGAAGAGTGCCGCCAGTTTGTAAGGAATAAGCTACAAATGCGAGGCAGCAAACCTTTCGAATTTGTCCGTACTGCCCCATGCCATAATCCTTCTCAATCTGTTGCGAACAATTTTCCTTCTGGTAAGTATTGGTATTCTATATATTAGGTTAAAAACAATAGGGTTTGGAGCAATTTAATAAGGGAAGAACACGATGAATAAAACAGAATGGAGGCGACTTGGTTTTGAAGACAGACGAGGCAAATAAATTTCTGCCTGCAAAATTTATCTGAAAATGTGTTATGTGGAATTGCTGTTTTATTTAAGCATTATTAATGCCTCACCATCCTCATTTACTTGTCTTTCTCAACGTACTTGGTTGATAATTTGTACTAGAACAAAGATGTGAAACAAAGTTGAATTGAGAAGTCACTATGCTATCAACTTGTTCCATATTACAATGATGCTATGTGCTGCTTGACTAAATAGCATTTTTTATTCAAGTTTTCTCCTTAGCCTCAGGAATGAGGATGTGTGTAATTATGTCTTTAATGGCTGATTTTTCGAGTTCCTAATATCTGTTATATTTAGAGACAAGAAGGAATTTCTGAAATGGAAATGTTTCTCTATCAAATATAATATATTTAGAATGAGAACTGAGCATAAGTTATTGTAGCACAATACATGGATACAATAAATTCTTAGACCAAATATTTTTTCTACTAATAATGCATAATGCTCACCTGCCGCAACTTTGTCTGGGTGCTCAGATGGTGTTATTTTGTATCTAGAAATAACATAGATTTGTTTAGTATCTATGTTGTTATCGTCCTGCACATATTCCGGAGTTGTCCTCTCCTTTGAAAAGCTTGTAATCTGAAATATAGAGTTCTCCTAGAATAATCTGGTTCAAGTCTAAAAGCTAGTCTGATCGTTCATTTTACTTTAGTTAATTTTATAGATCTTCTGGTTGCTTTATATTTGAAGGAAAATAGTTAGTTCCTAGGGTAAAGTTAAAGTCGAAAAAAAAGATGATTGTTAAGTTTGAATATAATGAAAAACATGGAGAGAGAAAAAAGACATGGATGTGGCCAGCTATTCAGACACCATCCACATACAGAATGTCCAAAGGGCTAAACTATGACTGTCCTATCTTAGAATTACAGGAAATGGTGACCTATTTGTAGGTGAAATGCACCGCCAAAATTCTAAGGAATGAGATGCTTGTTATTCTGCTCTTACAAATGCATAATAGAATCAACTGTAGATTCTCAACACCTTCTTCAAGTTCTCAGCATGAAATGCTAATTGAAGTTGTTTTGATTTGGCATGAAAATCAGTGCTTTCAAATGATTAAAACTTTGGCATATCTTACACCCAGGATAATGTTAATTAATTTTACTGGATAAAAAAATATGATAAAAGTTATTCCTTATAATAAGGAACAGGTATGAGATAGTACTTTGCGTGCTTTTGTTATCCAGACAAGCATAACACAAGATAATGTGGTCCTCAAAATGAACAAATTCTAGTCCCTGAGGAAGCAAAAGATATCAGGTCCAAACCTGCTTCATTACCGTAGTAAATCTTATTTATGTTGGGGAAAGTGATGAAGGCAGAATGTCCAGCTATTTAGCTGACTTCTGTGGACATATTGCCAAAAGGGCTGAGCTATACTTGTTCTCTCCTACAATTGCAAGAAAGTGATCACTTGTTTATACAGGAAATATGCATGAAAAGAATAGTGCATGAAATAAATCACTCCAAACTCAGATCCAATGAAACTGCAAGAAACAGAAGTATGTTGTCTTGATCTTACAATTACATAAAAGAATCAAGCCTCATTCTTAACAAAGAGAGATTAGTTTGTATTCCTCAGCTGTCCTAAGGAGATGTTTTTTCTTCGCATTAGGATGCCACAACAATGTTGTTCTTCTCTCAACTATACTATAATTAATTGTTTTATATGTAACCTGAACTTATTGTACTGATATTTTAAATAGCTTTATTTAGTTAAAGAAGTACCTTTTCGTGGGTTGATACCATGAGAATTATGTCCATCTGGTTGCCTGCTGATTCAGAATTTACTTTTCAGAATGTTCAAGGAATTTGATTTACATGAAACATATCTATCCTTTTACTGCATGCTGCATTTGTTTCAACATCAAATTTTCTCTAACAGAAGACAGTTTCAATGGGAATCGTCTTGAATTAAATGTCTTTCATACTTCTTGGACAGTGGTTGATTGATATGATGAAAAATTTCCCAGTGACTGGTGATTATCTTTGTCTGCAATAGTGCTGGAGTGGCTCTTTAAACACTGTAAAGGTTCATTATGTATCTCGGAAGTCATGTGCTTAAAATAATTCCCTAGATACCAAGTCGTGGAAACACTGTAAATTGCAAATTTTGCCCACAAATGCATTCCATTCAGAAATAAATGGGCCTCGCTAGTGTTTTGGGATTTATTATGGAATGGAACGTTAAATATCAGAATCAAGAGCAGTGTATACATGACTTCTATTAGGAGCCCAATCTTGGTGGAACTTACCAAGCGTTTTTGGAAATTTGACTAAAATGAGACCAAGTGCAAAGTGGAGCTCTGAATTAGGTTAAAGTTATCCTATCAGGAGTCCAGACTTTGTGGACATCATTTAGTCTTGCATGTGAATGTTTGTCTGTAGTATCTTTCTGAATAACAAGCAATGCTAGATTTCAACTGCCCTTATCGACTTATCATTAGGCCATTCTGTTGGTAATTACCTGTCATGTGATTGCAATGTTTTTTACTCAGAATTTCAAGAGTGCTTTTATTCCTTGCGTTGTCGTTAATAATGGTTAGAAAGTTGCTTGAAATAATGATCAGGAGTTTTGCTGCCTTTGCATCTTACTCTCATCTCTGATTTTCTTGCGCGATGTAGCACTTAAACCTCATAATCTGTGTGAAGTTTCTTGTAAACTTTTAAGTAGTCAGACCCACTGTGTAATTTAACCTGTGAGTAGAAGTTAATCTTATGCGACTAGATTTCTCTCTTCCAGATTTATTTTTTAACTTTTTTGATCTGGTATTAGTTAATCCTTGTCTCTCTACATATTGTTTCTTTATCGATTACTTAAGGTAAATCTTTTCATATCTGCAATCACTAATTGCGTATGATTCGTTAATTTTGTGTCTGACAAGAGATTTCAGAAGCTTTTACCTTCATATCCACATTGACTGATATGCCTGATACATTTTTTCCTTTTTCTCATAGGACATTGTCGGAATCCTCAAACAGAAGCTCTTTTGCAGTTACTAGAACTTAAATACTGTCTTGATACGTCTGCTGAACTTGAGGAGCCATCTCAAAGTCCCGGATCACTTCTTTCCGGAGGTAAACATTTTCTTGTTCATGATTGTGATGCTTTGTTGCTAATTGCTGTTTAATCACTACCTTCGTAGGACTGGGGTGCGTATGGGCAGTTGCTGGATTTGTAATTGTCTTGTCTTGTTGATTATCAGAGAGACAAAGACAATACATTTTAAAATATAAGGACTTTCGGGTGAGGGACCAATTGAAAATGCAGTTAATTTTTTTGTTCCAGTGGAACATTTTCTGTCCATTTCCCATTTTGAATGGATTGATCTAGTAAGTCAGTTTGGTAGTTCAGCCAGTATTACTAATAAATAAAAACAAAATCTGATTGTTGGGCCTTTATTCATCTTCTCTTAGTTCTGGACCTTTCTATCGAGATACTAATTTGGGTTTCTGTTGGTAGATCTCATAAGTTGGTATGGTTGTCATTGCATCCTTCCCAATAGGGTTATCAAATCCTTTCTACTTTTATGTCTATATTTCTACCAGCTTGACACATAGTGTGCTCCAACTTGAGGTAGTGTTAGATTTACGAGTTTGGTAATTGTCTTGTCCACTTACCGTTAATATGCAAATTGATGCGAAGTATGTTACTCTGCATCATATCATAAATACTTTGACATTCTCCGGTGAATTACAGGATCTTTTGATTATGATAAGGAAGATATTCCAATTGAGGATGTAGAGGATGTTGATGAACTCGAGGAAACCGATGATGCAGAAATCTAGAGAGAATCTGTAAAGCCTCCGTCCAGGTAATGTCTTCATCAGCCGCAGTCTTTACAAAGAGATTTTGTGTGGGCATTAAGTTAGTTAGTATTTCAATCTTTCAAGTGCAGTTGCAATTAAAAGAAAATTTTACATTGGTTTCGAGGATTTCCAGCACTACTGTTCTGTGATTAAAAGTGCAGTCCTCTCTCTCTCTCTCTATAGTAATCAAATTAGTGTGGACGTTTTTGTTTAGATCTTTTTAAGCTATTCTGTCTTTCTGCAAGCTGTCTGCTATTTGGAAAGACAAAGTTGGACTGACGAACAATTTGTTAAAGTAATTTTGGTTTTGAGGGAAAGAAAAGAAGAAGAAACCTAAGTTTCTGGCGAGTATCTCAATTCAGATCTCAGTTAAGGCACAGAACTATGTGTCTCGCCATTGTAGGGATGGTGTGTGCATCTCTGAACTTATTTTTTCTGTCTGATAATCTGCATTGCAGTACACATGTGGCCTAGCATGTCTATTCATGCCATTGAAGAGGCTGGGGCAGCCGATAGATTCTTTCGATTGCGGTACTGTCCCTAAAAGCATTAGTTATCGTCAGTTTTGTGCCTGCAAATTCCATGTTTATACAACAGATTCATCTAAATGTTCTCAAAATCTAAACCACACTAGAGAACCAATTTAACCTGGTTGGAGCGCGGACTTTGTACTTGTTGATGGAAATTTTGTTCTTCGATCTTTTGATATTCTGTTAATAGTTGTGAGTTGCCACTTAGGTCACATGACAGCTTCTTTATGCTGGAAATTTTTCGAAGCATGGTTATACAACAGAGAGTCGGTTAAATGTTCTCAAGATCCAAACGACACTATAAAGCCAATTTAAGTTTTGTTCACGGTTCAAGGTGTCGAATGGTATTTGACAATATCGGTTAATATATATCCTGTTCGGTCCGTGTGGATTTCAAATGCTCTTCAATCCTATTATGCTCTGAGTACATATGTAGCATCAACAATATTTGATAATATCCAATTACACTGCTAATTTCATCATGTTATCTGCCAAACTCGTCATGTAATTAATATTTCTTTTCAAGAGGTTCATTGTAATGCATTCATCTCATATTGCTTGACAATATTCTATTGTGTTGCATTCGGTATAAAACAATATTTACCAATATAGGGATACTGTAATTTTTTAAGGGTAAATTACGACGATCTTCTATGAAGTTTGGCATAATTACAAATATCACTTTGTTGTTTGAAAAGTTACAAATACCCTTTCTGATGTTTGATGTAATGATGTAATTTTTGTATAAATGTATGGAATTGTCCTTGTTGTATTTCTGTTTCTTTTTTCTTTTTAAAAAAAAATTATATAAAAATCAGATAGAGTCGATGAAAAATTTTGAAAATTTATAAAAAAAAAATTTGTCTACTTAGTCAATTAAATCAATTGACTTTCTAAATAATTTCCTGTCCATGCACATTCAAAATTAGTTTACCATGCCAATTTCAACTAACTATTTATTTATTTAAATTTTTTATATAATTCAATAAAAAATATAATAAAAAATTATATAATACATACGTGTGGAATGTAGTGCCAATCAACGTGGCTTCTATCCTCTTTTACTATTTCGAATCGAATTGCCATATGTGGCTTTGTAAACAGAGTAACTTTAAATTGCTATATTGTTAATTCTGAATTGTAAGTTTATTTACTCTGAACCTAGTGATTATAAATACATCTGAATTCGAAAGATTGAACATATATATATCAATTAAAAGCGGAAAAATGTTGAGAAATTGTGATCTCTCAATGTGAAAATGTCATATGGTTATTACTAGAAAATAAAATAATTCGCCACAAAAGTTTTGCCTTGCACTTCTTATAATAACCTTGCGGTTGAAAATGACGACTTTTACAATTGAATTTTTAAATATTTAGTATTTGGAAATTATTTTTTTCATAGACGCATATTTTATTTTAGATTATATTCCGTTCACTTTCTACCATGGATCTTGTCTTATCGAATTTTGAGTATTGTACCAATGAGGTCTTGTTTGAGCTGTGAGGTCGAGATCAATCTCATGATTATGGGTATATAGTCTACTTTTAATAGATTGCTTTATTTATTTGAATATATTTGTTGATTTAAAACTATTGATGTATTGAATTAGACTTTGAATTTAAATGTACTGAATGATGTATTATTGAATTGAATTTTATCAAAAAATAATTTGGGCATTACAATAATCGAATCAACACATAGGTGTAATGCTTTGAGTTTTTTCTTAGGATTCTTTGGATGATTTGAGAGAGTGAATTCATATATTCCAAGTATTGAATTTTTAAGTGTTACAATGTCAATATGTAATGTTATTTATTACATTAGTCCGATAATATTATAAATGAACAAAGATTATAGTAATTTTTAAGTTAATTTTATGAGATATATAATAAATATATAGTCTGGCATAATTTTGCATGGCCAAAATCAAATAAACTTCAAAATAGTTTAAAATCTTGACCAACCAAATATTTGAATTTATTCTAAATCGTTTGAGAAAAACGATCAATCCCAAAAGTAGAAGTAATTAAACATGGCAACTGTATACTAAAATCATATATTAGGCCCCAACAGGGGTTGGCGTCACTGGAGAATGGGCTGGAGGAGTTGGTACTAGCGGAGGATGGGCTGGAGGAGGAGTTCGCCTACGGTGGCGGCGAAGTCTATGAATTGGCGGCGGCAACCTCCGACGTGGCTTTCTTTTCAGTGCTTGAGGTGGTCGTTTTGTTTTGAACAACTCATGATTAAATGCATATACACCGTCACCACCTACACTATTCTTCACTAGAAATGATGGTTGATGTGTCTCAGCCCAAGCAGAGAAACTAAGATGCATTATTAGTGCAAAAATCAATAAAATGTAGTATTTTAGAGTCATTTTTTTTCAATTATTTATTGTAATTGTGCAAAAAAGTGAAACGTACATGTTCATATATATATTAGTCTATAACAATCAATGTGTGTAAAATTATTGACCAATTTCATTTATTTGGATTCTTGAATTTAATTTATGGAGCCATTTTATTATTTTGCCCAAAAATTATAGAAATAAGCATTTGATATTTGCTAAAAATGTGACTAGTGAATATGTCGATATCGACTAATTTAAATACCACGAGAATGGCTATTTCTTAGTATTAAATTGGTACGTATGATTTCAAAATTATAGATAATATCAAATTAATGATAGTACTTTTCAATACTTGAAACATATTCAATGTGTTAATTGAGTTTTACCCTACAGTAAAAACAATAATAAATACTATAAAAAATTCAAATAAAAACAAAGAACAGTACGACCCATCAAAGGGTCACGTTAAGGGGTCACTTTTTTTTTTAAGGGTATTTTAGATGTGTTAGTAAGTCAAAAACTATAAGCAAGTCCCTTCCGATTTCTATAATTTGTTTAAAATATTAAATTATTTTTCAAATTACTTAAAATTATAATTTTTTATTTTTAAATACTCTTAATTTTATTTATTTTTAAATCAACTCTAAAAGCAGAAATTATTAAAAATACCCCTTAATATTGTGGTGGGCGGCTGAATAAATGAATTTTAGGAGCATGAAAAGATTGATAAAGTTGGGCAACCCCAACTCCCACACTGTTTTGTCAATTCCACCCACCAATCACCATACACCAACCTTAGGCATCCCTTCCCTTGTCTGCACTATTAAGAAAAATGGTAGTTGTAATTTATCCTAAGAAAAATCTATATTATTTTTCAAGAAATGGTGGGTGAAAAAACAAATAGAAATTTGGAAGCCGAACTCCAGACGTGGCCGGCCATCAACCTAAGACAAACTACTCGAATGCGACATGTCCAGATAGACGTACACTCCTCCACAAATACTCATTACTAACACTCACTCACCCATACGTATGTACATTCTCTTGTAATTTGTACTCGCAAAAGTTTGCAGTTGAGAAGAATTTGAAACCAAGTAAGTAATGGGTCAGAGAGAAGATGAGTTGGAGAGAACCGACGGCGGTATGGTGGTGGTGAAACCGAAGCCCAAGAAGGGTCTGGCGTCGAAGGCCATTGACTGGTTAGAATGGGCATTTGTGAAGCTTATGCATGATCCTAACCGCCCTCTTCACTATCTTTCCGGCAACTTTGCCCCCGTTGATGAGACTCCTCCTCTTACCGATCTTCCGGTTAAAGGGCATCTCCCGGTGAGTGGCTTCATTGTTATTTTTGTTTTTTATTTTTCTGTTCAAGTGTTGGATCTTGTTAATTGTTGTGATTGTTTCTTTGATCAGAAGTATGTTTTTGTGTGAATCATGGAAAATTGTATTTTTTTTTTTTTTTAACTTTGTTGTGCATAGATGTATGTGCAGCTTTCTTGTGTGAGTTTTTTGGTCTTTTTCGCTCGCTCTCTTTTTCTCTCTGTTGTCGGCCGTCCTCTCTGATGGAAATTCGGGTTGAGGCTTGGCCTCTGTGCTGGGAGATTGAATTCTGGGCTATTCCATTCTTAATTCTCTCTCTCTCTCTCTCTCTCTCTCAATCGGCAGAAGGCAGAACGCACAATTGGTTTTTTAATTCTTATGTATGCATGTGTGTCTCTGAATTGGGTTCTCTTTATGCTGCGCGTATGCAGAAAAGAAAAACGACAAACGGAAGAGCATCAATCGTTTGTATATTCCCAATGGGCATACACATCATCCTTAGGTTTTTCGTGGAGGTTTCCGATCTTTTTTTTTTCCGACACTGACACTGTTTGGGATATATTTTAGTAGTCTGGCACTGTTTGGGATATATTTTAATATAACATAGAATATCGTAGGGTTTCACGTTATGCAATTATTTCGACATTCTCTATGGAATAAATGCTCATCATTAAATGAATAACGTTTGTTTCAATGAGTTTGACTCTCCATGGTTGGACCTCTGTTCTTTAGGATTATATTATTTTTGGCCTATGAAACAGAGAGGTTAATAAAAATAATTATGAACTGCAGTTTTTCGATCTCAAATAGTCTGCTTAGAAATGATGTGCATTCAATTGTGCGTTTGGTAAGACACTAGGTGGAAACTCTATGATGGGAAGGACTTCTGCAAATGAAGTAGAAGGATTAGAATATAACATTCGATACCTCTGGATTAAGCATACGAGTCAACAGAAACTTAAATCTGCAACAATATCTTCTGCTGTCTTCTTTCCCATCTAATTCTAAACAAACAATGAGGCACCTTTTACTCTTATAGACTTACGGTAAAACCTTTCCTTGTGCTGCCCTTTCTAATACCAAGATGCAGGATTGTGCCATTTGATGCGTCATAAAGGTCTATCTGGAAAATATGATAAGACTGTCTGGCTTGTAACTACATTTGTCCTGGGCTTGTAGCTACAGCTTCGCTGCCAACTAATTCAAGTAATGAAAAACTTTCGTACTGCAGGAATGCCTCAATGGTGAGTTTGTGCGGGTTGGTCCCAACCCGAAGTTTGCTCCAGTTGCTGGATATCATTGGTAATACTTTTTTTCTGACGACATTCTTGTTATAATGTTATCATAACATGTTTAAACTGCACTTAGTCCCTGTATGACTCTGTTGCTTCGGATTTATAACTGGAATTTATCTATGAATGGTCAAGTGGGATCTTATGGACCAGTTCAATTTATTCGGATGGCGGCGCCTAACTTTATCCATGTCTCTTCTTTCTGCAGGTTTGATGGAGATGGGTGCGTCTTCACATCCTCAATCATATTTTAGGATTTATAGTTGTTTTATTGTACTTTTCGACTGGGATGACTGTCTACTGTTTTCCCGTGCTCCATTGATCCTTCCAAATTAACCAGTTCTTCTTTCTGCTGAAACCTATGAGATTGAATGTTATTTTTGTAGAGTGAGTGGATTTGTTAATTTAGGCAGCTTCACTTTTCCCTATATGTTTTTGGCAGGTCTGTCAGAATACTGATGCTAAGGCTAGTTGTCTTCTGGTTTTCATATTTTTCTTTTCTTTTATGGTGGAGGTGTTATCAGTCTAGGTTTTCACTACCAGTTTAGGGAGAAATTTTGTGTATTGTACCTGTTTGTAAAAGAGGAGAAGTGCAAACAAGCTTCACGCAGTTAAATATTTTCAGTAGAAATTACACATTCAGTTCAACTGAGATATGTTTGAAAAATTATGATCTAATCAACCTAATTCACATTTATAATATGAAATTACTGCACTGGCTGAGAAGGATGCTTTTCTCCAGAAAACTATTTCACACAGGATGCTATGTAGTATGATATTTACTTTTAACATATGGGTTTGTTTCATTAGCTTGTTACTTATGTGGACCATATTTATGAGTTTTGTCAATTAGTATCTTGGTTGACCTTTTGATCTGTTCGACTCATCTACAGTTAGACATATTCTCAACACTTTCAGCTTCATGTCTGATCGAAAAAGTTCTAGTATGTCTTATTCGACACTTGTTTTTGCAGAATGATTCATGGTCTGCGCATCAAAGATGGAAAAGCAACATACGTATCCCGCTTTGTGAAGACATCACGCCTTAAACAAGAAGATTTTTATGGTGGATCAAAATTTATGAAGGTATGGACAGGAATAGTGCACATGCCATTATGTGTTTGTTCTTTTATCCCTCTCTCCAATTCTGTTCCCCAGCACTTGTTACAAATGATCGTAAGAAGAGTTTTTCAGACCAATCGAGCTAATTGCCTTTCTAAAGTGTTTCAGATCTGCATAATCATATTCTTGGTACCAAGTTCTGTTTTTTCCAATGTGATTGCAGATTGGTGACCTGAAAGGGATGTTTGGACTTATCATGGTTAACATGCAAATGCTAAGAGCAAAACTCAAAGTACTTGATGTTTCCTACGGAGTTGGTACAGGTAGGTTAACCAAACCCTTCTCCTTCTTGCTCTCCATTCTGGAGCAAGTTCAGTAATATTTTTATTAAGCTATTACAAACTACCCGACATCCCTGATTCTGTTTAAATTATATTTTATAGGCCTGTCACATGTATGTGCTGCCCTACTGCAGAAGTGATTTTGCATCTTTGGCATTTATGTTTTTAATCTTTTGTTGGCCTTCTCTTTCAGCTAATACAGCTCTCATATACCACCACGGGAAGCTTTTAGCGCTCAGTGAGGCTGATAAACCATGTAAGCTTGCTTTATTTCTGGTCTTTATTCCTAGAACAATGTAACTTCCTACAGGCTTGAATTTTTCCCTGAGCCAGTCTTTATGTGGTTCCATTTGCCTTTCCCTCATCATCATTTTCTCCTTTTCCACTTCTGTCTTAGAGCTGAATGTGACTTTGTTTGGGGCATATAATTAGCCAAACATTGTCTCACTTTAGCTAAAAGCATGAATTGCCTCCTAAATACTGTGTCATCTGTTTTCATGATTTACTCCACCTATTTTGTAGATGCTATCAAAGTTTTGGAAGACGGTGATCTGCAAACCATTGGCATGCTGGATTATGACAAAAGACTGGCACATTCTTTTACTGCTCATCCTAAGGTTGACCCATTCACTGGTAAGATTGATTTCCATGTGAGCGCTTCAGAAGTAATTCATGCAATCAAGTTTTATATATGTCCACCTATACCTCTCTCCTTGATCTGATAAGGAGATTGATGTATCTCCTTTTGTCTTATCTTATCCAGCTGGTGTAGATTACCTCTCATCTAGCTGCATAAGATGCTCCTATAGTAACTGTTTTAGTAATGGTAACTAGTTTGCTTATAAAAAATATAATGTAAAACAGCAGATGGCTGGAGAGGTGAAATAGCATGTGGTAATGAAAAACACATGGTACAGAAATTCTACTTGATGCACACTAAATTTTCTTATTGCACAGCAAACGAAATATGAGCTCACATCAAGTTATCTATGCTCTATAGCATAGACAATGTTGGTTATGCTTGATTAGGAAAAGAGTGACTAAGATTAATATTTAATGCTTGGATCATGATTGTATGGTGCAGTGGCCTTTTTTCTCCAGAACTTAACTTTTGTCGGTATCAATCATATCTTGATGAGGGTCTTTCTGTAGCGTAGGATAAAGCTCTTAAGAATGATCTCATCTGTGTTTTGCTCTATCTCACTTTGCATTATGTGGATGTATGTCAATTACTTCAAGTCCAAACCTTAGTTCTCCTTGTGGTTCCTGTAAGTTTGTTATGTCAATGAAGAAGGAAGTGGAAACTAGTGGTGGATAATTTAACAACATTACTTTCCATGGAGTAATGTCTTAGTCATGGCATATTGAGCAATAACAATGTGCACCGTGCAGTCGCTAGCCTGAACAAATAGGCAAAAACAAAAGTGTGGTAGGGATGCTTGAATTGTTCTTAAATTTAAATTCCACTGGCTTCTTCTTAAAGAATAACATTTGAAATCTCTCTTCTGATTCTTGCAAGCAATGTGCTTATATAAGTTTTTTCATACAGGGGAAATGTTTACATTTGGCTATTCACATACGCCGCCATATATCACATACAGAGTCATATCAAAGGAAGGTGTCATGCAGGATCCCGTGCCAATAACAGTAGCAGACCCAATCATGATGCATGATTTTGCCATTACTGAAAATTATGCAGTTTTTATGGATCTGCCATTATACTTCAGGCCTAAGGTATGACGATTATGCAATATCTGGCTGTCCTGACCTTTTCTGATAATGGATTTTTAAGATCTGATTTAATAGTTGTAGCAATTGACTATTTTGATATTCAATGTGATTCTTAGTTGATTCAATTATTGAACCAGTCATGATGGTCAAAATCCCACTAATTCAGAAGTATTATATTTTCAGGAGATGGTAAAGGATAACAAGTTCATATTCAGTTTTGATCCTACTAAGAAAGCTCGTTTTGGGATCCTCCCACGGTACGCAAAGAATGAGCTTCTGATCAGGTGGTTTGAGCTTCCAAATTGCTTCATATTCCATAATGGTGAGCAACTTAATCCCCATGCATTATAATTTCAAGTAAAATGTTCTTTGAGTTATTCCATTAGTCTTTCACTAGTTGAGAAGTCAATGCATCTATACTTTGTACGTGTTGTCTTTAGCATCATCTATATCCAAGCAAAAACTTTACAGATCCAAAATGTCTGTTTCTACAATCTCCTTATTTAACAAGTATTTAAGAGCATTTTGAATTAGCTTCCTTGTAATAGATAATAAATCAGTTGTTCTAGTTGATGACTCATCATGAATCTCAAACAAAGCCCCATATTTACTTGAAGCTGTTTGTTCTTTCATCACAATACGGTATTGTCTAGAAATTATGTTTGAATGGTGGAAGTAGTAAGTGCCATAATTCTTTGCTTGGAAATACACAATAAATAAGTAACCAACTTTGAATCTCCATTTAGTACAAAAGTTATTTCCACTAGTTGGTTCAATTGAACTTGATCTTAAGATGATAAAAGGACTTTTTAGGGTTACTTAGTTTTAAACTATGATAACACGTGGGACCAAAAAAAATTATGTATTGATTGTGAAAATAGGGTTGAGAACGGAATCATCAGAAGTGTGCAAAATATGATTCTCAATAAAGTATGTCTATCTTTGTTCAATCTCACATTCTCCACTGTTGTAATAGTTGGCTCAAGGCATCTTATTACTCAATAATATTGATTCTCATTATTTTTAAATGAAGTGGTAGAGGGTTCTTCTCTGACATAGAAAAGAAAAAAGGGATATTAGAAAATTAGATCATTTTGTGCGTGGAGTCACACAATCCAATGAAAAAGCTTACCATGCACCAAATCTTCCTATGACTAGGAGTTTGGAGGGTTTGATGCAGGCCAAGTTCTTGACAAATTTTATGGATTGCCTAGTCTTCAGTTTGACTTAAAAGAACCTTCTCTTCCAAGTTCTCAGCCTTTGCCACTTGAGCTAGTCACTATGGGAACTTGAAATAAAATCAAAATCATAACTATCACAAGATTGATTATAAGAAAAACCAGTTGAAAGTCATAATGATGGTATAGTTACTCACCACTATAATATTTTTACATGCTTCCAGTTTTGCTGTTCTGACGTAATGTATCTCCACCTGTTTGTCAGCCAATGCTTGGGAGGAAGGAGATGAAGTTGTTCTAATTACTTGTCGACTTCAAAATCCTGATCTTGACATGGTCAATGGCTCTGTGAAAGAAAAGCTTGAGAATTTCACAAATGAACTGTGAGAAACCTACATATTGATAAAGAATACTCGTTTAACCTATCTTAAAGATGGCACTGAATGTAGTGGTTTCTCTCAGGTATGAGATGAGATTCAACCTAAAAAGTGGTCTGGCTTCACAGAAAAGATTATCTGTGTCAGCCGTAGATTTTCCCAGGGTGAACGAAAGTTACACTGGCAGGTAAAATTTTATTAACCTTGTCAATGATTTCGCTGAATTTGAAATTGAATAATCTCAAAGAAAATAATTGGCATTTCGTAAAACATAAAACTCATTCATTAACTTCAGCAATTCCAAGATTTTATTTATTTTTGATATGGTAGCAATTCCAAGATGTTTGGTAATGAATGATCTAGTCATTTTCTTGTATGTTTGGCAGGTATCATACATGAAATTTGTTTCTTGTTCTAATACATGGTCCATTTCTACTATTTATGTTTCCGTCAACATGTCAAAAAATTTTATTGTTCTTCTATGAGGAAAATCATAAGTATTTTGTGAATTCAGGAAACAACGTTATGTATATGCGACGATACTGGATAGTATTGCTAAGGTGACTGGAATCGTTAAATTTGATTTACATGCTGAACCAGAGACTGGAAAAGAAAAGCTTGAAGTTGGAGGAAATGTTAATGGTATCTTTGACCTGGGACCTGGAAGATTTGGATCAGAAGCTATCTTTGTTCCCCTGCAGCCTGGTACTACATCTGAAGAAGATGATGGCTACTTGATTTTCTTTGTACATGATGAGAACACCGGGTACGTTCCACATAGACTACATTGTTTTTGGTCTTATTTCCATGAACTACTACAACAAATATTTCCCAAATGGAGATCTCTGGAATAAAATGGAAGTTCATTCGAGCACCCTGGGTAAAAGAATATGAACTAGTTAAATATTTATGAGGTCATCAAATCAATTGCAACAATACCACCTGGATTTCGCAATTATAACAATATAGACTTGAACTGTTTAGGTGCACCTCTTTAAGATGTTCTTGGAAATTCACACAACATGTCCAATAGCTCACAGCTTTGTTAGAATTGGGCAATGAGAATACACACACACACACACAGGTAACTAGAATTTACAAGTTACAAAGTGCCAGGTCACAAAAAATTACATGTAGATTCCAAATTCAATAGCATAAGCTATGGATGAATGGAAACATATAAACTACAGCTTGCTATTAAGTGTTCTTGACCATAAAAGATAAAGATCAATTCCGAAGCTCTTCTTGTTCAAAACATAAGACTCAGTTATCATGATTCCTGGAGTTGCACTCAATCTAACTCTAGATCCTATCCATGAGAATTGATAGTTGATGTTTTGGTCATTCAATATTTTTAACAAGCTTGAGTAATCTCGAGCACTGACACGTCTGGGGATGCTAGAGATGTTATCCATAATCTTTTGTCCTTGTACGCAGTTGAAGATATTGGGGTATCTGACAGGAGAGGGTTTGTCATGCACTTAAATTTGTGGTACTGAAATGGGGAATGCACAACAGAAAAAAAACTGTTGAACTGTTTGTAGTGTGTGATGAATTCAGTTGCTTACACCTCTTTTCATTTACCGCTACTAATTACCATTTTACCTTTTCACCATTTTATCTCTTCCATTATATGTTTTCTGGATCCATTGGAGTATCTTATTTTTGGTAAACACAGCAAATTCAGACTAAATATTTGCTTCAATGAGATCTACAGAAAGTCAGCAGTGAATGTGATTGATGCAAAAACAATGTCAGCTGATCCTGTTGCTGTAGTTGAACTGCCAAAAAGAGTTCCATATGGTTTCCATGCCTTCTTTGTGACCGAGGTCAGTACATCATCCCTTCTTTAACTTCATCTTTTCCTCCTGTATTCTGTTATGTTACCGATAGAAAATTGCCCATTGCCCACATCAAAGGATCTTATGCCACAGCTATTCCAAATTCACTAGTAATGGTGTTTGGTTGAGCTTATAAACTCTTTAAATAACTTACAAGATGTTTAAGAGTTTGTTAGATTTTCTACAGTGTTTGGTGAAAAAATTTAAGAAATAAGGTTATAAGATTAAAAAATAACACTATAGGCACTTATAATTTCTTTAAAAAGAAAAGTTCTTGACTTATTTATAAGATCTTAACAATCTTTTATCCAACTTTATTCATAATCATTACAAATTTTCATTTTTTATCTTATTAATTTATAACACTCTAAATGCTTATTTTAAATTAAGATCTAACACATCATAAGCTCTTAGTTAATTGTATAAAATTTATGAGGTTGTGATATCTTTTAAGTTCGTTCAGCCAAACACCATCTACATCGGCCATTATGTGTGGTTTTCTATTGTTACACGTTCCATCCACATTTGCACATCATAATTGAATCTCAACCCTTATACTACATATGATGTTTTCTTCCTCATTTTACTCAAGATTGGAACTTAACATATCTTTTCAGAAGATTTATGCTTCATTTTGATATGATTGTCATTATTTGATCGAGACTTTTTTGAACAGGAGCAACTTCAAGAACAAGCAAAGCTGTGATGATGTTACGTTGATCCCATGCACGTGCCAAGAATTATCCCTTATATTATACTTTTATATTATACTTGCAAAAGTATAACTTGCACGTAAAAGTGTTTGTACAATAGAGAAATTTAGTCATAAAAATTTGTGGATGATTTAATTCTTAACTTGTGTTATAAGTGCATATTTGTGCCCAAATATATGAATTTATCTTAAGTTTTGTTTGGATCGATGAATTTGAAGAAAAGCGTTCACATAAATCATGATTTTGTATCAAATGAATTTCATGACAAAATTAGGAACCATTTGAATTTAAATTTCACCAAATTTGATTATATTAATAAATAATTAAATAAAAGTTCATATTTAATCTCGATTGATATATTATTATTTTATTATAGGTTAAATAATTTTTTTTATAATTAAATTAACTTTATACATTTTTATGTATGTAAAAAGGTAAGAAAATTTTAGTTACAAAATATTTATTAGATATGAAATAAGTCAGTAATTCGATTAAGGGTAAATATTGATTTTATTTTATTTTTGTTAATATTAATAAATTTAATAAATTTTGATTAATAAAATAATTTATTTATTTATTAAATAGAAGTAAATTTTTACGGTAATATACGTGAGGGTTGTAATTTTATTTTATTTTTTTGGAAGATACATGAGGGTTGTAATTATACCTAAAAATTAGGAAAAATTCTGAAGAAGTCCATTGTGATATTGAAAATGTTCAAAAAATTCTTTGATAAAAATAAAGTATCAATCAATATAAAATAAAAAATTAAAAAAATTCATGAGATCAAGTTAATTAGAGAGTTGTTTGAATTATTATTCAAAATATAAAGACAATTTTTTATATTTTAAATTTTTATAGGAATCTTTTTTAAATCATTGGAGATAAAATGAATTTAATCCTTAAAAATTATGAAAAATCAAAATTAAAAATAGAAATTTGCAGGCCACACTCCAGGAAGTGGTCGTCCGGCCAACGGGAGACAAAACAAACTTTTTGCATGTGACACTGACACGTCAACTCACGCACACCACACTCACTTACACTTCCTACTTAGAAATCTACTCCACAGACACCCACAAGAATCTGCAGTTGAGCAGAATTTGAAACCAAGTTATGGACCCGAAAGAAGCAGAGTTGGAGAGGGCCGACGGCGGCGTGGTGGTGGTCAAACCGAAGCCGAAAAAGGGTCTGGCGTCGAAGGCCATAGACTGGTTAGAGTGGACATTTGTGAAGCTTATGCATGATCCTAAGCAGCCCAATCACTTTCTCTCCGGCAACTTTGCCCCCGTTGATGAGACTCCTCCTCTCACCGACCTTCCGGTTAAAGGGCATCTCCCAGTGAGTGGCTTCACTGTGATTGTTTCTTGATAAAAAATGTGCTCCGTGTGAAGCATGCAAATTGTGTTTCCGAGTTGAACGGTTATTATCATGTGTCTAGTTCAATGTGCAGCTTTCTTATGTGAGTTTGTTGGTATTTTTGTTTTGTTCCCTTTTCTCATCATTGTCGGCCGCCTATTGTTATGGGAAATGGGGTTGAGCCTTGGTCTCTGCGCTGCGAGATTGAATGTTCTGGGTAACTCTGTGCGGCTTCTTAAGTCTTATTTTTGGCCGAAGGGGAGGAGAACCCTTAATTGGTTATTAGTTCTCATGCATATATTTGTCTAAAATCTTATTATAAGTATATTCTCTTTGTTCTGCGTGTATGCCAAAAAGCAGAAAAGTTGAAGAGCGTCAACTTATGTGTATTTCAGATGTGCATAAATATGATGGCACACAGAGTGATGCACATCATTGGTCGTTTTCCTGTGCAGGTTTTTCAAATCTTGCAAGTTGACTTAGTGTAAGGTATTTTGGTAGTGTGGACACCCATTTGAAATATGTTTTAAACAGTACACTGGCAAGAGTTGTAGAATGTTGGGTTTGACGTAAATAGTTTAGTATAAGTATAGCTTTATGCAGTTGTTTGTCGCTGTACTATGATATAAATGCATATTATTGAATAAATAATTTTTGTCTCCATGACTTTGACTCTCCAGGATTTGACCTTGGTTCTTTTTCATTATATTATTTTGGGCCGGAGGAAAGAGAGATAAGTTCTATTAAGTATGGGACTGCAATTTTTCCATCCCAAATAGTGTGCTCAGAGATTATATGTATTAAATCATTCAGTGAGAACACTGGGTGGAAACTCTATGATGGGAAGGATTTATGCAGAAAAAGTAGAAGGAATAAAAGGTGGCATTCAATATATCTTGATTATGTTCTCAAACTTCAAGTCTAGGAGAAGTTTGAGACCGATGCAATTCAAGGAGCAAACATATTCCCAAGTCATGGAGAAGCATAAGATAAGCCAAGGAAACTTAAGATTTGCAACAATCTCCTCTGCCTTCCTTCCTGTCTAAAAAAACAATGAGATGCCTTTTACTTCTAGACTTGAATGATACACTTTTTCCTTGTGCTGCCCTTTCTGATACCAAGATGCAGGATCGTGTGTGATGTGTTGTAAGGGTCTCAGTGAAAAACGTCATAAGTTTTCCTGGTATCATACATTTATATTTATGTACCTGCACTTGCTTTTTGGCTTGTAACGTGCAGCCAACTAATTCAAGTAATGAAAAATTTTCCTACTGCAGGAGTGCCTCAATGGTGAATTTGTGAGGGTGGGTTCCAATCCGAAGTTTGCTCCAGTTGCTGGATATCATTGGTAATACGTCTTCTCCTGAACTAAATTCTTGTAACATGCTTAACTCCACTGACATAGTCCCACTCCCTGTATATGACTTTGCTGCTTCTGATTTATAACTGGAATTTATATATGAATGGAGTAGTGTATTGATATGGACGAGTTAGATTTATTCAATAACAAATGATGGCAGCTAACTTTATCCATGGTCTCTTCTTTCTTCAGGTTTGATGGAGATGGGTGCGTCCTTCACATCCTCGATCATTATATATTGTTTTCCCCTGCTCTATTCATCCTTCCAAATAAACCAGTTCTTTTTCTGCTAAAACCTAAGATGGAAGGTCAATTTTATTGAGTGAGTGGATTTGGTAATGTAGGCAGCTGTGATTTCCATGTATGTTTGCTGATGCTAAGGGTGGTTGTCTTCTGGTTTTAATTTTTTTTCTATTCTTGGGAGTGGTGTCGTTCTAGATTTTCACTAGCAGTTTAGCTCGGAGAAATTTGGTTTATTTTACCTGTTTGTAAATGGGTAAAAGTGCAAAGTTTCATGCTTCATGCAATCAAATGTTTTGTGTAGAAACTACACGTTCAGTTCAACTGATGAGATATATTTGAACATTATGATCTAATCAACTTGCAGTCGCCAGGAGAAAGGTTTGTTACTATCCATGGTTTTTGGGCCCATATTTAGTTGACAAGATACTATGTTCTCAGACAATGCTGAAACAGATGGCAACATAATATATCTTTGGATTCTTCTGAACCTATGATTTCTGATATATTTAATCTATATGATATTTACTCTTGCTCATATGGGTTTGTTGCATCAGCTTGTAATTTATGAGGACATATTGTTCTCAAAATGAAGGTATAGTCATGGTATCTTCATTGTGCGCTTTTGGTTTTTTAACCTTATTTGCAGTTAGATATATTTTCAACACTCCCAACATCATGGATGATTGTAAGAGTCTTAATATGGCTCAAAAGACGCATACTTTTGCAGAATGATTCATGGCTTGCGCATCAAAGATGGAAAGGCAACATATGTATCCCGCTTTGTGAAGACATCACGTCTTAAACAAGAAGAGCTTTATGGGGGACCAAAATTTATGAAGGTATTCATGGGACAGTATAAATGTCTTGGGAGCTTCTTATTTTATCTTCAAATCTTCTATTCCTTTCTCCTTTCCTTTTCTGAATAACCTTAAAAACGATGAAAAGACGAGTTGTTTTTCAGAATATACGAGCTACTTGATTTATTTAATTGTGTTTTGGCCTCTAGTAGAAAGAAGCTTATTGCATCTCTAAAGTGTGTCAGATCCATAATACCGGTTTGTTTGATACCAAGTGCTTTGCTAAGTTCTTAAGAAGGAAAAACAATTTAGTGCTTGATAACTGCAACTATCTACATAACTGTACATTTTAGTTGCGATAAAAATCTGGTTTTGAAGGAGCATTTTAAAGCTGTGTGTTATCACATTGTTTGGCTCCCATCTTTTCTATGATTCTCATGGTCACCTAAAGTGGATACGTACATGAAAAGAACTAATATGGGTGTGAGTAACTTAATTTGTATAAGATTCTTTGTAGTTTTCCTTTATTAGTTACATCCATCCACCAACTAAATCTTAATTCGTATCAGTTTCTTTTTAGTTTTTCCTTTAGTTAAATACATCCACCAAAGAAATCTAAACCCTAGACATAGAAACTGATTATAATTACTGGAAATTGTTAAAATCATGTGGTATTGTCTGAGCTTCCCCATTGAGTACCGATATGGGGTTTATCAGATTTGTCAACATATTCCAAGAGCTTAAACTGTTGATTGAGGGCTATGGGACCCCTATTCTATTCATTACAGCCAAGCATCCGCCATAACCAGTAGGTAGGTATTTGTGTTAGTGGACATTGAAGAAATTCATTTGCCCTTGGACAGATGACAAACTTTGATATACTTGAACTGTCCACTAAGATACATGAAACCTGAATTACGTGGAGACTTTGAGTGTTAGCTCCAGTACCTTATCAAATTACCAGCTCGTCTGATTCCATGTCAACGTTTCAGAACTTATCTAAGGCTAAATATATTATTTTTATACTTGTTACTAGGTAATTTAAGGCTTTGAAATTCAAATCTTAAATCAAGTATGTAGTTTGGGGAATTAATGGACTTGTCTTAATTTCAAAAATCATCATTCTGAAATCCAGGATTCTTAGTTGCAAGTTTCTCCAGTTTTAGTACGACAATTAAGTACTTCGGCCCTAGTAGATTTGCCTGAGGACTTGGAAGCCATCATGATTCAAGACCATCCAAACAAATTCAAAAATGGATCTGAGGCCCTAATATTCAGATCCTCATATGCAGTCAGACTATTTATGAGAATTCCATGGGCCTTACTTGCAATAATGAGGAGTTAGATGCAACCCAAGTACCAATCTTGCCTGGTGATGCTTGAGACGTTGAACTTAAGAAATCTTAGTAACACTTGCAATGTGCATGGGATCTGTATGAACCCATGTAATGCTATTTGTGAAGGCGAGTCAAATTTGAGCAAGAGATCAGCAATCAACCCTCAACCTGGAAAATTTGTGATAGCAAATCAAACATGATCTAAGATCTTAATTAATGGGAATTTCCTGAAAGAAATTGCACATGGACATAAATTAGTAGGCTTCCTGAGAGAATTTTGTAAAGTTAAAAAGTAAATGGTATGCAAATGAATATAAACTGAATCTTGTCTTTGACTGCTTGAAGTAGCATTGCTTCAAGACTAAATAGCTTCTGCCTTTTTCTTGCTTCTGATTTCACTTAAACAAACATGGTTTTATGCTTTAGAATTTGCTACAGCTGTTTGGATATCTCTTTTTTAGTGCTTATGATATCATTTTGATTAGCAGTTTGGTGACATGAAAGGAATATTCGGCCTTATCATGGTTAACATGCATATGCTAAGAACAAAACTCAAAGTACTGGATGCTTCCTATGGATTTGGTACAGGTAGGTGGATCATGGTGCTTTCCAGCCATCTAACAGATTGCATCGTCTCCCCTTTTTGTTCTCCATCTCACCAGTTCTCACTAACAGTCACCTCAAACTATTGGGAAATTTTGTAGTATTTTTTCGTAAGGTATTACGAACAAGCTAATGCAACTGATTTTCTTTTAAGAATTCTATGTTAGAAGTCTGTCTAATATATGTGCTGGCCTACTATATAAGTGATTTTTGTCTTTTGCAGTTTACTTTTCTTTTTTCTTTTTTAAGTAGATTCTTCATGGTAGACACTAACTACATGAACATCAGAACATCGATCTGTCTTTTTGTTTTATATGTCTGGTTGACTATTATATACGTTGGGCTCCTCTTTCAGCTAATACAGCAATAGTGTACCACCATGGGAAGCTTTTGGCGCTCCATGAGGGAGATAAACCATGTAAGCTTGCTTTGTTTGTCTCTTTTCCCTTTACAATGAACCTTTCTAAAGGCTTCAGCTTTATTCTGGAAGAGTCTTATGTTTGGTTCCATCTACCCTTGGCTCATTAGCATCTTCTCCTTTTAGTTTCCTGTATCAAAGCTGAATATCACTTGATTTCTTGTTAGATATTGTGCATGTTCATGCTTTAATATTTTCAATGTACTGTACAGATGCCATAAAAGTTTTGGAAGATGGAGATCTGCAAACCATTGGCATGCTGGATTATGACAAAAGACTGGCACATACTTTCACTGCTCATCCTAAGGTTGACCCATTCACTGGTATGATTAGTGAACTTGTGAGTAATTCAGTAGCAGTGATTCATTATAAACACGTAAAAAAAGTTTTACACTATGCCTTTCACCTAAGTCCTTTTGACTTACCCTTGACCAGTGCAGTAATTGGGTTGTTACTCTTTATCTGGCTGTGCAGAATGCTTCTATAGTAACTATGACATAGCAAATTGTAAATATTACTGTAATAAAAGAGATAATGTGAAATAGTAGATGACTAGATAAGATAAGATAGCATATGTAATGAAAACCAGATGCTAGAGGAACTCTACTTGCTGCCTTAAGCTTTCTCACTGCACAGAAAGCAAAATGTGAGCTCACGTAGAACTATTATGATCTTATTAACACAGTAAGTTTTGTTTAGGCGTGATTTGGAAGCTCAATTATTTTGTTATTACATTTGTAATTTCACAGTGCAGTGACCTTTCTTTAATGAAAATAGGGATGTTTCAGGTTGTGTCAACTTAATTTTTCGTGTTACTAATAATAACTTAATGATGGTCATGCTGTAGATTAAGCTTTTAGAAATGATCTTATCCTGTGATGTGGTCTACCTGGTTTTGCAATTTGCAGATGTCTGTCAAATTACTTCAACACCTATGTGATCTCTGTAAGTTTGTTATGATCAAACTAAGAAAGGAAGTGGGGTTTGTTATGATCAAAATAAGGAAGGAAGTCAGAGCTTGTGAATAATTTGACAATATTAGTATGGCAGAATGATGTCTTAGTCTTGGCAGTATCAGATGCTCATAATAGCGGTACCTATCATGAAAAAACAGAGCAACATAAACAAGAGTGTGGTAAACATGCTCAAATTGATTCTTATATTCAAGTTCAACTATTTTCATCTTGAGGAGTAGAAGTTGAGAAGGTTTGTTTCTGTCTGTTCAAGCAATTCCCTTATATTGGCTTTCATACAGGGGAGATGTTTGCCTTTGGCTATTCACAGACACCACCATATGTCACATACAGAGTCATATCAAAGGAAGGCGTGATGGAGGATCCAGTCCCAATAACAATAGCAGACCCTATCATGATGCATGATTTTGCCATTACTGAAAATTATGCTATTTTTATGGATCTACCGTTATACTTCAGGCCAGAGGTGGTGATTATTCAAAAATGTTAACTCATCCTGCATTTTTAATTTGACATGACATGTGCTGCATTAATTGGTTCTGTTCATTTGCAGACTTAATTTTGCGCCACATGCTTGCGGAGACCATATGGCTATCCTGCCACTCTTTGTTTCTCACCCATTTAAGATAATAACTGATGAACAGAACCGATTTATACCGATCACTTTCCTTGCGAGATAGATATATTAACCCTACACCCAGCTTCTAGCGATCCAAATTTTCCACCTTAGGAACTAAAACAGCTTAATAATAGTCTCCATTTTGCATTATACATAAATAAGTTGCAGTTTCATACCCTTGTCATGGATTTCTAAACCAACACAGATAAATCAATCAAATGAAATATAATGTGTGTGGTTGATGTCATAGTCTCCTTTTCTATGTCTAGGATCCCAAGTGCCAGTGAAGAACAGTTTGACTTGCTTATAAACAATAATGCTTTAAGTGAAAGAAAATGCCCTTAATGTCTAATCATTAAATTTTTAGTAATATGGATTCTAGAACCTTCCTGGTGAAATGTCCCAGAATTCATCTAATAATGGTGTATTTGAGAATTTTGATGTTAAACTGCTTCTCTCATTAGTATGTTTTCTTATTTTGAACAGCTTCCCATGATGGATTGAGAGTATCACAAAGATCAAAATAACATTAACTTTGAAAACAATCCCTCTGATATTGAAGCATGTACAATGTTTATCAAAATGTAAATGGTTTGACATGCTGTCGATAACATTTTTTGATATATTGATCAGTCTACTTTGTGTCTTAATGTTTGTATACTGAATCAGTTATTATAATCAATCTCTAATCTAGAACTACCATATTTTCAGGAGATGGTAAAGGAAAAGAGTTGATGTTCACTTTTGATCCTACTAAGAAAGCTCGTTTTGGAGTCCTTCCACGGTATGCAAAAAATGAGCTCCTGATAAGGTGGTTTGAGCTTCCAAATTGCTTCATATTCCATAACGGTGAGCAACTTAATCAGCATATGCCTTAACGGTTGCAAGTAAGGTCTTCTGTGAGTTATTCCTAGTGTCCTTGCTTGTTGTTGAGTCAATACATTTATACTTCCCAAGCATAGATGCTTGACATATGTGATCAAAAGAAAAGCTGTACAGATCCAGAAATGTCTATGATCTCCTTATTTGATCTGTCAAGTATTTAAGACAAATCCAGAAATGTCTATGATCTCCTTATTTGACCTGTCAAGTATTTAAGACAAATTTGAGTAAGTTTCCTAATAATAAATAAGTTGTCTAGGTGATGACTGATCATGATCTCAAGCTGTTGTCTTTTTGCTGGGCATAAGATGGTGTTATCTAGGATTTCTCTTTGAACTGTCGAAGTAGCAAGTATTGCAATTGTTTGTCACAAGAAATAAGCAACCATTTTCTGAACCTCCATTTAGTGTTAAATTAACTTTGTTATTGTTCAATGAACTTGAATTAACCAGATAAAAGGCCTCTTGGTTTTCATTTGCTTCTGTGTTTTGTGCAATCAAAAGTTAAGAATAGACGCCTTGGCTTTTGTTTAACAACGGAATTGTGTATGAATTAGTTGAGTTGGGAAAAATGATTACTTGACTTGACATGTTGCTCAGTTGAAGTAGATATTTGAGAACAAGATGTGTGGTAAAATTATTTTTGTAAGAGCAATTGATGTATGGTTTGTGAAATGGGGTTGAAAATGGGCCTTTTATATTCTGAATATCTTTTATGTGAACTCAGAAGCTGCACAAAAATCATACGGTCTTGAATTCACTCACAATGACTAGAATCACCAAAATTGTTACAAAATATAGAGGATCTGAGGTACCAATCTCATAATTCTCCACTGTGACGAAATAGTTGGCTCAAGGCATCTCATTGCTCAAATGTTAATTTTCATGTGGAAAGTTCTTCTCTAACACGAAAGAGGGAAAAAAAAATTGAAAGTGTGTTTCTTTTGTGTATACACACGACTTATCTTTACATCAAATTTCCCACTGCTAGATTGCAACCGTTAACCTTTCCAGCAGATTACTTTCATGAATTGAACGTATGATGTCCAGGACAATGGATTTGGGTGAAGGTCAAATATTTACGACTAATCCGTCAGTTAATAAAAAGATGGTCTAGATCTAGTTCTACAATAGAGTGGAAAATGAAAATTTTTGGATATTTTTACATTATTGCATTACCAATAGTGACTGAAAATGTGCAGTGCCACCTGAATTCTGTAATTGATAGTTTGTCCTGTTTTAGGGCATCCCTTAGAAGGGAGGAGCATTATTTTGAGATTGACAGAGTATTACAAAACGCCCAACCTTCATTTTGACTTGAACGAAGGACTTTTGTGCCTAGGTCTCAGGCTGAATTAAGTTTAAAATCATAAGCTTCACAAAGAATGATTGTTAGAAAAACAGATGAAGGGCGTAACGATTGTTGTATTTACTCACATCACCATATAGTTATTACACGCTTTGAGATATCCTTTTCTGAAAATGTGTGTCCAACTTTTTATCAGCCAATGCTTGGGAGGAAGGTGATGAAGTTGTTCTGATCACTTGTCGAATTCAAAATCCTGATCTTGACATGTTTAGAAGCTCTGTGAAAGAATTCACAGATGAACTGTGAGGAATCAAAAACTATGTACTGACAAATTAACCATCTCACCTATCTCAAAGATAAGACTGAATGTAGTGGTTCTGTCAGGTACGAGATGAGATTCAACCTAAAAAACGGTCTGGCTTCGCAGAAAAGATTGTCTGTGTCAGGTGTAGATTTTCCCAGGGTGAATGAGAGCTACACTGGCAGGTAAAATTTTATTAACATTATCAATAAATAATTTCAAAAAAGATAAATTGCATTTTATAAAAGTTAGTCATCAACTTCAGCAATTCCAAGATATCTGTCAATGAAAATCCAGTTTGTTTCTTGTATCTACTGCCTCAGATGTATGGCAGGTCCCATTTGGAAGTTTATGTCTATTCTGAGACGTGGCCATTCCTATTTTTTATGTTTCCTTCAACATGTAAAAACTTTTATTGTTCTTCTATGCGGAGAGTCATAAGTGTTTTTTGAATTCAGGAACAACGTTATGTATATGGAACAATACTGGGAAGTGCTGCTAAGTTGACTGGAATCATCAAATTTGATTACATGCTGAACCGGAGACTGGAAAGGAGAAGCTTGAAGTTGGGGGAAATATCACCGGCATCTTTGATCTGGGACCTGGAAAATTTGGATCAGAAGCTGTCTTTGTTCCCAGGCAGCCTGGTACTGCGTCTGATGAAGATGATGGCTACTTGATTTTCTTTGTACATGATGAGAGCACTGGGTACGTCCCGCATATACTAAATTCTTTTGGTCTTATTTCCATAAATTACTCCATGAAATATTGAAAAGGGAGTTCATTAAAGCACCCAGTATAAAAGAACACGAAATAGTGTTATATTTATAAGTCACCCAAGTTTAAGTCGATAACAAGAATATCACCTGGAATTTTGAAGCTGCAACTATATAGATTTGACTTGTTTAGGTGCACCTCTTTGAGATGTTGTTCTTGAAATGTACACAAAAGGTCCCATGCCTCATTTTGGTACTGAAACGGGAGCATATACCACAAGAAAAGTTAGGCGTTTCTTCTTCTGATTCTTCCTAACAAGCAAGTGGAGCATTGTTCGTTAGTTATGTCTTCTCTAAAGTTTCATGATTTCAGATATCTAATCCCCTTCTCATTTACCGCAGCTAAATGACACATTTAGTTTGTCACTGTTTTATCTCTTCCATTATATTGTTTTCTCGATACGTTGCGAATTATGATCAAATCCTTGCTTTTATGAAACCTACAGAAAGTCAGCAGTGAACGTGATTGATGCAAAAACAATGTCAGCTGATCCTGTTGCCGTAGTTGAACTCCCAAAAGAGTTCCATATGGTTTCCATGCCTTCTTTGTGACCGAGGTCGGTACATCCCTTCCGTAACTTCATCTTCTCCTCCTACATTCCGTTAGTCAAATAATGAGAACCGCTGCATTTCCAGGATATCTCACTAAGTATCAAAAGATCTTAAGTAAGATAGTTCATAGGGCACGTTCCAAATTTACTGTTATGAATAAATTATAGTAGTTTTTGTTTTGCTTACAAATATGAAACAATAGGAAGGTATGCTATCATTGAAGCAGTTTCTTCCCACCATTATTTGACTTGAGAATTCTTTGTACAGGAACAACTTCAAGAACAAGCAAAGCTGTGATAATGTTACAATGATCCCATGCACTTGCAAAGAGATACATACAGATACGGCCTGAATTTTGTCCTCCGGACTCGGGAGTTATTCAAATTATCCTGTGTACTAATATATATATATATATATATATATAATAAACCCAACCTCCTCTTCTTCCGACTCCTGCATTTCCTATTTATTTCAAATTCTATTTTAATGCCTTCACTTCAAGAAATGAAAAGTATCACTAAAATAGCTTCTTTGGTATATGAAATAGGGTAAATTCATATTATCTCTCTCTCTCTATGAAAATGGAAACAGACATAAAAATTTCCTCAACTAATTATAAAACAAATGTCTCTATGCAAATTCAATCAGTCCCGATAATATCATAGTTCATGAAAGCGTTCGATCGATTTAAATAAATACCAACCCTAGATGTTAGGCATATTCGATATATTTTGGTGTCTATCTTTTTAATTTAAGCATAATAAAAACAACATATAATTTAAACGTGTTGAGATCAAATTGACAGCAGTAGCATGTTCCACTCTACCAATTATTAGTTGTTGTACCATCACAAGTGTTTGCACTATTGCCCCTAAGATATTTCATTAATTTTGTCATTTTCAAATATCTCATAAAAAAAAAAAAAAAAGTGGAGGATTAAACTGTCCATAAGGTACAACTCTTTAAAGCACTGCAATAATACACTACGCGGTGGTGGGTGGGTGACAATTACAAATACACACATTCGTCTCGTTAACTGTCGGTGGATTAATTGCCAGACCCAGACTCTCTCTCTCACTCCTCTTTTTCTCTCTCTAGAAATCTGCTCACTCTGTGTTCAGCTTCGCTGTCGTTTTCTTCTGTCACACTCCATTTTTTAATCTTTCCCTCATTTTTCATCATTAGTTGGTAATACTAGTACTGATTTTCAGTAATAATAGCTGAAGCCATACTCTTCTATATATACAGCGTACTTGTAATATCTCTCTAGAGAGAGAAAATAGGAGAGAGGGTGACCGACAGCTACTGGTTCGTCTCACTCTATCCTCCTCCATTTCCGCTTCTGCGTTGCTGTCCCTCATCTTGTATCTGTCAATGGTGTTGTCTGGATCTGGTGGATTGTTGATCGAGTGTCTTTAGTTGATTACGTTGGAGATTCTTTTGTTCTGTATCTCAGTGCCGGAGATTGCAGTAGCCTTCGATTGTGAGGTGAGTGGTACCTTGGTCATTACTCACTGTGTGGAATGTATGGGCGTGTTGATGGTTTTTTTTTTTTTTTTTTTTTTTTTTTTTTTTTGGTTTTTTGATTTGTGGAGTTGCGAATTAATGCGGCGGTTAAGTTTTTTAGAGCTTTTTCGAGTGGATTGAAGTTTAGTTGACTACTGCCTTACTTCAATTTAATTGCAACAATTAATACTGCTTTATTTGTGGGTCAGAAATGTATAGATATGAGAGGCTGAAATATGTTTTATAATTGATTGTCGGTGGGCGTGATCCAGAGTGAGTATTTGTTTGGCTTCGATGTGAATCGAAGTAGATCTGATCTGTAAATTGAAGAAATCTGAGTGGGAGACTTTACTTTCCATTGAATGAGTGTGAAAAGAAAATCCTATTTTGCAGGGGGCATTTTAGAGGTTCTGCGAATGTTAAAGTCTGAGTGAAGCTTGTATCTAGCTGACAGTGAATCAATTGATCTCATCGAAGCTAAGTGGCAATGGAATCTGAAGCAGCGACCAAGGTTAGCTGGAAGTTTTTATCTTTATTGTTTTTAGCAATTAGTAATATTTCTGTAAGGATCCTTAATAATCTTCTATATTGATTATTTAATAATTTAATCTTGTTTCCTTACTCTTCACTGTAACTATATTGTTGTATGCAATGTACACGGATGGATTCTCATTTTTTTATTTTTTGGGTTCAAGTTCATTGTAGCTATTTTCATTATTAAAGCCATTTATGAAGTAGTTTTCATGATTTAAACCTTGGAAATATCAGATCTCCGTTAACTGATGTCGGGTTTGATTGTTAGGGGAAGACCTTAAAGAACATGGGAAGTCAGGTCTGTCAGATATGTGGCGATGATGTGGGCTTGACTGTTGATGGTGAACCTTTTGTTGCTTGCGATGTCTGTGCATTTCCTGTTTGCAGGCCTTGCTATGAATATGAGAGGAAGGACGGTAATCAGTCTTGCCCTCAGTGCAAAACCAGATACAAGAGACATAAAGGTAAATCTAGTTTCACAATTTGGGAAACAGACTCATGGCAATCTCTTTCAAAGTTAAGCTAGACATTTGGAGAAAGTATCAATAAATTCTTTGTATATGTTAATATTTTGTAGATTTTAATCTACATCGGTATATGATAGATAATAATATTGGATTCCAAAATCAGGAAAAATTTCCGAAGTTTTTAAAATTTAATTTTCAGTAGATCTAATGCTCCTTAACTCAAAAGTGAGAAACATTAGCTCACAACATTGCATTTTATTATGTGTGATGCTAAAGCAAACACTTACGAGTTGCTAGAAAATTAGGAATGTCGAATAGAATCTGCATTATGGGTGAAAAAGATTTGAAGTTATGGATGAGACAAGATTTGTGAAGAATTACATTTGTTAATACCCAAGAAAAATAGGAGGGTTGCTGAGTTCTAGTTTTCAGTAATCATTCGGCATGATTTTGTAGTCTTTTTTTAATTTACGAGTTTTCTTTGAGGGTGGGGATAGGTGATGTTGGTTGAACCTTGCTTGACTCCTAGTCAATCTTCAACTGCTAACATTGTAGTGACATGCAGTATAACTGGTTTCCTGAAAGGAAAATTTTACATTAACATACAGGAAGTCCTGCAATTCGTGGTGATGGAGAGGAGGATGGTGCTGCTGCTGATGGTGCAAATGATCACCATTTCTCTGAGAACCAAAACGAGAAGCAGAAGAACTCAGAGCGTATGTTGAGTTGGCACATGAATTATGGAGAGGGGAAGATGTTGGGGCACCAAAGTACGATAAGGAGGTCTCTCATACCCACATTCCTTTGCTAACAAATGGAACAGATGTATGTTTCTGATCAATTCTTTTATTATGTTATGTTCTGTTATCCTGAGATAGTGTTTTTTTTGGCCTTTCTTATGCTAAAACTATCTTCCTCTCTTGTTTGTAGGTTTCTGGAGAACTGTCTGCTGCATCACCTGGACGTCTTTCTATGGCATCTCCTCCACCTGGTGTTACTGGAAAACGTAAACTTCTAATCCCTTAACCCTGATTTTAACCTATCACATCTTTTTACCAATTGATTTCTATGTGCTGCTATCAGCATGTAACTTACTCTTTTCCATCTTCTTCTTCCTCTTCTTTTTCTCTTTCCTGTTTGCAGCAAGAATTGTGGATCCAGTGAGGGATTTTGGCTCCCCTGGCTTAGGCAATGTTGCCTGGAAAGAGAGAGTTGATGGCTGGAAGATGAAACAGGAAAAACCTGTTGTTCCAATGACTGCCAGCCATCCTCCTTCAGAAAGAGGAGCTGGAGATATTGATGCAAGCACAGATGTGCTTGTGGACGACTCTCTCTTGTGAGTTCTTACTTCATTATGTGTTTACAAAAATCAAACAGAAACTCTGATTATATTGTTTAAAGTCCATGGAAGACCTTAGCTTGTTCTTATTTGGCAGCACAAATGTCACTAATATGCATTGAATCACATAGAGCCTTATGCATAAAAATTTGATGATTTTTTTTTCCTGACCTAAGCAGCCATTTTTCCTTCTGGTTAATCAATCATCTTTCATGTGCAGGAGTGATGAAGCACGGCAGCCCTTATCAAGGAAGGTTTCTGTTCCATCATCAAGGATCAATCCTTACAGGATGGTTATTGTGCTGCGGCTTGTGATTCTTTGCATCTTTTTACACTATAGAATAACCAATCCTGTACCAAATGCATTTGCTTTGTGGTTAATTTCTGTGATCTGTGAGATCTGGTTTGCTATATCATGGATTCTGGATCAGTTCCCAAAATGGCTTCCAGTAAATCGTGAAACATATCTTGACAGGCTTGCTCTTAGGTGAGAAATGTTTCCATCTACCTGAGTCTAATATACACATTTTTCCTTCTAGTCTAGCTATTTGCAATGGCATGCTGATGTATAATCGGGAGATGAATGCAGTGTCATTGTTTAAGTTCAAAATACTTTAGCATCTGTTTTTCTTTCTATTTTTCCCCTTCATTTTTCTTTATTTTGAAATTAAAAAATGCTATCTTTTTCTCCAAGATCATGGATAAATTAATGAAAGTTCTTATAGTCTGATTTTGAAACATGTAATTTATTGGCAGATATGACCGCGAAGGAGAGCCATCACAGTTAGCTGCTGTTGACATATTTGTCAGTACTGTTGATCCTTTGAAGGAGCCTCCTCTTGTTACAGCTAATACTGTCTTGTCCATTCTTTCGGTAGACTATCCTGTGGACAAAGTCTCATGCTATGTTTCTGATGATGGTGCCGCCATGCTGACATTTGAAGCTCTGTCAGAAACATCAGAATTTGCAAGAAAATGGGTTCCTTTCTGCAAAAAGTACAATATTGAGCCTCGGGCTCCAGAATGGTATTTTGCTCAGAAGATTGACTACTTAAAAGATAAAGTTCAGCCATCCTTTGTAAAAGATCGTAGGGCTATGAAGGTGAATTTTGTTTTGTGTTAAAAAAGCTATTGGGTCGTCAGATCTGTTCAAGCATCTTATGTTATTTCTCCTGCAGAGAGAATATGAAGAGTTCAAAATTCGTGTAAATGCACTCGTTGCTAAAGCCCAAAAAGTTCCTGAAGAAGGTTGGATCATGCAAGATGGCACACCATGGCCAGGAAATAATACAAGGGATCATCCAGGAATGATCCAGGTGAGCTAATTTCTTAGAGACTTGAAGCTATAGCTGGTTATAGTGTTATGTCTCTTGATGGATATTAAATAGTTTGTGCCAATAATCCTCTTGTAGATAGCTGCCATGTCAGTGTATGGGACAATGTGATAAATAAGATGTTTGATCTTTTCTATTTATTTTGGACTTTACTAAGGGTTATGTTATCTTAAGCGATACGCTCATGCAATGTGCATACAGTTACTTACAGTTGTTCTCCTCTACATTATATCATCTTATTTTTCGTTTGCAGGTTTTCTTGGGGCAAAGTGGAGGCCTTGATAGCGAGGGTAATGAGCTGCCACGGTTAGTGTATGTTTCTCGTGAGAAGCGTCCGGGTTTCCAGCATCACAAGAAAGCTGGTGCCATGAATGCACTTGTAAGTGCAAATGGATATAGTTTGCCCTAGTACATTTTGCCTATTGACAAATTTAACATCTTAAGTACAACTTTTGCAGGTTCGGGTGTCAGCAGTTCTTACTAATGGACCTTTCTTGTTGAATCTTGATTGTGATCACTACATAAACAACAGCAAGGCCTTGCGTGAAGCAATGTGCTTTTTAATGGATCCAAATCTAGGGAAATATGTGTGCTATGTTCAATTTCCACAGAGATTTGATGGTATAGATAGGAGTGATCGATATGCCAACCGCAATACTGTCTTCTTTGATGTGAGTTTCTCATACTAGCAGTTGTTTGTGGCTCTTAGCTATTATATTATACTAATAATTGGTGTAGCTCTTACTTTTAAATAGCAGACTTGAAACAATGCTTTGCTATTTGATGAGAGTAATTTTTGCTGGCTATTTACTACTCATATTGAGTTTGTTCTTTTGTGCTATCAGATTAACTTGAGAGGTTTGGATGGAATTCAAGGTCCTGTATACGTGGGAACTGGATGTGTCTTTAATAGAACAGCTTTGTATGTATTTATGAGCCTCCTCACAAACCTAAGCATAAGAAATCTGGCTTTCTCTCTTCCTGTTTTGGTGGGTCAAGGAAGAAAAGTTCTAAATCAAGTAAGAAGGGGTCAGATAAAAAGAAATCTAGCAAGCATGTTGATCCCACTGTTCCTATTTTCAACTTGGAGGATATAGAGGAGGGTGTGAAGGTATGCTTTCTTTAAATCAATAAGTCCAGCTACTAGTTGGTGTGGTATTTTTATCAACACTCCTATTGGTATGAAATAATTAAATTGGTGATGATTTTACTGCTTCAATGGATATGGACATGGTGCTTATATTGTATTCTGATACTGCGAATTTGTCGCTTTCAACATGTCAAAATTTTGCACTTCTGCCTTTCTGCAATTATCTTATTTCAAGTTTTGTGTAAGTTCACATGTCTTAGCACACCCATTTTATCTTTTTACTAAGTTTCTCTTTTGTCTTGCAAAGAGACAAAATTAGCATCAGGAAAAGATGTTTATGAGAACTTCCTTTTATCTATCATTGTTCATCTCATTGTATGTTGCTAATTCTTCTCACTTGGTAATAAATCAGGTGCTGGATTTGATGATGAGAAGTCATTGCTCATGTCCCAAATGAGCCTTGAGAAAAGATTTGGCCAGTCTGCAGTTTTTGTTGCATCTACTCTAATGGAGAATGGTGGTGTGCCTCAATCTGCCACACCAGAGACTCTCCTGAAAGAGGCCATTCATGTTATAAGTTGTGGTTATGAAGATAAGACAGAATGGGGAAGTGAGGTAAGTTTGTATAGTTATTTTCTATCTGAAGTTCTTGTTGGGGATTAAATGCTGTTTATTCTGAGAAAGAGCAGATGTCAGAAGTACTTTAGTTTGGTAAGAAACGCCTAAACAAAGGGATCTTTTACCTTGATAAATAGTGTAGTTGTAACAAAGTACAAGAGAAACTGTGAAATATTCTTGAATATTCTATGGTAACTGTACAAAGATATAAAAGGTTTAGCTTTTTCAACAACATTCATTGAAAAGATACTTTAACAAAATAGTGGGAATTAGAGTACTGTGCACCAAATTAAGATTGAAAAGCCAATGAAAAATTGATACTTATCTTTAGCAAAATAGCAATTCTATTGGATAGTATAGAACTGGAAGTAACCTTCTTTTGTGCCATTTCCAGTGAAAGTATATGCCCAATCCCCAAAGACACGAATCAAATTGTACTTCTAATTGCCTTCACTCCCCTACTTTCCTTTCCTTTACTTCTTAGCCCTTCTTTGGTTTGGGGAATCGGTCATAAGATGCAGCCTTTATGTTCTAATGTCATTTCTAAGATTGAGGTGTCCGTGTGCTATGATCTTTAAAGATGTTTGAATATTTTTATCCTCCTATTTATACCTTTACGACATGTCGAGTCATTCTTTTGCTAATTCCATAAAAAAATAAAATCAACTTTTATAAACTGGCATTTTAAATAGTTTCTGTTGCTTATATAATTTCTTCAGAAGGATATCAACACCCTCACAGCATCTCATGTTCTTGATGTTCTGACATTTTCTTTTATGAACCATTAAGTGCATAGTACCTGTAAATATGCTTCTCTCTTGTGACTTCTGAAGAACAAAATGCAAGAACTGCATGTAATATCATTATGAGATGCATTTCTTTCTGTGTGCAGATAGGATGGATTTATGGTTCTGTCACAGAAGATATTCTTACCGGATTTAAGATGCATGCTCGTGGCTGGCGATCCATTTACTGTATGCCTCCAAGACCAGCCTTCAAGGGGTCTGCTCCAATCAATCTTTCTGATCGTCTTAACCAAGTGCTTCGATGGGCATTGGGATCTGTGGAAATTCTATTTAGCAGGCATTGTCCGATATGGTATGGCTATGGTGGAAGATTAAAATGGCTTGAGAGATTTGCATATGTCAACACAACAATTTATCCAATCACTGCCATTCCTCTTCTGCTTTATTGTACATTGCCAGCTGTCTGCTTACTCACAGGGAAGTTCATTATTCCTCAGGTTAGTATCCATTTCCCAAGTCCTAACCTGTATCCCATTTAGCCATCGGGCATCCAAACATTCACGTCCTTGCATGCTACAACAATGAAATGTATCTTGGGTGGTATCATCATACTTGCTATACTGATACATCCAATAAACTTGATGTCTCGTTTTTTGCCTTGATTGATGCATGCCGCATCAAGTTGGTTAATTATATTAAATATTCTCTTAATACTTCATCTAACAACAAACACAGCATGATGGCATTATACAATTTCACCATTAAATTTACAGAAAAAACAATATTGAAAATGACAACTCTATTTTGCAGATTAGTAACCTTGCTAGTATCTGGTTTCTATCACTCTTTCTCTCCATCTTCGCAACTGGTATACTGGAGATGAGGTGGAGTGGGGTTGGAATTGATGAATGGTGGAGGAATGAGCAGTTTTGGGTCATTGGAGGTGTCTCTTCTCATCTCTTTGCTGTCTTCCAAGGATTGCTCAAAGTTCTAGCTGGAATAGATACCAACTTCACTGTCACGTCCAAGGCCTCCGACGAAGATGGAGATTTTGCTGAGCTCTACTTGTTCAAATGGACAACTCTTCTTATACCGCCCACGACTCTCCTCATCATAAACTTGGTGGGTGTTGTTGCTGGAATTTCATACGCTATCAACAGCGGATACCAATCGTGGGGCCCTCTCTTTGGGAAACTATTCTTTGCTTTCTGGGTGATTGTTCATCTCTACCCTTTCCTCAAAGGTCTTATGGGTCGCCAAAACCGCACACCCACTATTGTGGTCGTTTGGTCCATTCTTCTAGCTTCAATCTTTTCATTGTTATGGGTGCGAGTTGATCCATTCACCACAAGAGTAACAGGCCAGAGATGTTGAACAGTGTGGAATTAACTGCTAGTGTGGACATGATGATATCTATTCGAACATTCGTCTCAGTGGCCTCCAAAGAAGCCTAAATCCTAAGGGTAGTAATGTGGTAAATCACATTTCTACCTTCTGCTCACGTCTTGGTGTACTTTCTTTGTCCATGTGAAGTTTCGGTTTTGTGCACAGGTATGTAAGTTATTTTTCTGAGAAGGGTAATTATGAAAACAAAGATGATCATATTACATCTTCCAAAGAGTCTCGGGAGAATTGTCTCTGTAACTTATAAGTATTACACACACTTGTCATATTGTAATGAAGTTCAGTCCATTCGTTCATTTAATACACTACTTTTGTAATAGTATAGAACATTAACGGTTGGCAGATGTGCAATTATAGCTGGACACAATTTTACAAATTAAAGTACCAAGACAAAGCTGTGAAAAATGTTTTTATACGGTTTTTATAACTATTAAAACGATTTTCTTTTATGTCTTTATACATATATTTACGGCTTTCCCCTTAAATTTGTATCAGAACTTGGCTTAAATATATATATATATATATATATATATATATATATATATATATATATATATACATATTTTTATCTAGACTAGAATAATGTTATGATTAAATATAAAAGTAGAAAAGATAGATGAATACATGCACTCAAAATCCCAGTCTAACAAATTTTTCAATGACTTGTAAGAAACCTTTTCATTATTAAATTAGAGGGGAAAAAATTATAACACAATAAAATGAAATGTTGATCATACTTAAATCTTATAAAAAATATAAAAAAAATGAAGTTATAGTTACACTTCATTTAAAAAAAAATTCTTTTACATCTTGCCTAATTTCATTAAGATTTGAACGAAAAATATTTAGTTAGCAAAAAATTACGTAAATTTTTAATTTTATCCCTCATTTAACATATTTATGTATGTTTTTACTTATAAGGGTATATATATATATATATATATTATATATATATATAATCTATATATAGAGTGAGCTTAACATATATGATATATGTTATATATATATGGAGTGAGCTTAACATAATTACATATTTTTCTTTATAAATGTAATATTATAACATAAGAATGTTAAATAAAAGACAAAATTAACTCTTTTAGCTATCATTATCATTTTTTATTCAAATCCCAACGAAAGAGGATTAGGTATAAAGGCGAATTTTCAAAAGAAGTGTAAATATAATTTTTGAAACTCTTTTGGAGAAAGTGTAATTTCACATTTTTTAAAGGAGTTTAAGTGTAACTAACCCTAAAGTGAAACAGAATTTAAATGTTAAGCAAATCTGATTTGCGCAAATGTCTTCCCCAACTGTACGTGAATCTGGTTTATAGAATTGCTCATTGATCAAATGCATGGCGGAGAATCCAGTGATTGAATGTGATGTACAATGAGGCTTTGAGGAGATCATCAACTAATCAACTTTTCACTTGCCATAAATAATGCAAGTACTATGGCAATAGAATGTATACATATTGGAGGTTGCTACGACAGGCAACAAAAGGACATCTTAAAAAATGCAACTATAAGACAGCATAAAATAAATCGGGACCAAACCACTATGCAACATTGGACCACTATACAGTGTTTAGAGAAGATATCAGTTACACAAGCTTCTCATGTCAAGCAGGACAACAAATGCATCTAACGTCACATTTGGAAGGAAATGAGTGCAGAAGGTAAGAAAGATTCAGCAGCAACTGGAGGATGCATCAGACTCTGGAGGTTTCTGTTTGAAGATGTTTTTCTTTACACCAGCTGAGCCTTCAGCTAAGAGACTTGGTGTCTCCAAGATCTGTTAAAAAATCAAACATTGAATGTGTATATGTTATTACGAATAGACAACCGGCTTTCAGAAGGCGCTGTAAGACTAATCAAACAAGCTTTTGAGTTTCGATGTCAATGTTAACAGCACAGGCAGTATATCTCAATAATGGGTTGATGCATGTTTAATAGACAATATAGCTATGAGGACATGGTGAGGGCAAACATGTGATTCTTATATTAATATAAGGTCGTGAATGAAACAGAGCAAAATCGAAAATTCTCAACTTGCCAAAGGGAATAAGGCGAAGGGTAATACTATGAAAATAGTTGAGGAAGAAATAAAATAGCAAGAGAAAAGTTGGGAATTTCCTGATCTGATGCATTATTATTTGCAGGATTGCACTTTTAGTAGTATTTTGTAATACAGGCTTCTTTAGACTTTCACATTGCTGAATGCTGGTACACACTCCTTCAGTTCATATATCTCAACATTGGAAATCAATTTGATGAACTAACTGGTTTTTCCTTGCTCATCATGCTTGTTGAGTTACAGAGATTAGAAAAGCAGATATAATGAATATGAACATTACCAAGTGAAGCATTTTGTTTCTCACGCTATTGCTATATATTGTTTTTAACTCATAGCCCAGTCCATGCAAAAGCTCAATGACCATTAAAAAATAACTCAACAAGATTGAGAAAAAGAAAGCAGTCTGTTATTGCGCCACTAACCTTCAAAACAAGTTCCTCAAAACATTGCTCCACATTTACTCTAGTCTTGGCACTACATTCAATGAAGAGGCATCCATACTCCCTCGCAAAGTCAATGCCCTCTTTTTTGCTCACAGCCCTTTCACTTTCCTGCAAAAGATGTAGATGATAAATTTTTGTTGACAAGCATTATATAATACCACCATCGTCATGTTTATATTGCTATATCTAATACAAACAAGAGAAAACACATACTTGCAGCTAGATAAACCTAAAAGCACTAGGAAAAGACGTTAAATAATAGAAAGACATAATCAAATATGAGACAGCGCAGGAATCCAGTCATTCTCCAAGGAGCTGATACCCCAGATAGCACTAATAAAGAAAATATGCAATCAAATTCAGATACCACTGGTAATGAAGATACCTTATCGACTTTGTTGCCAACTAGCATCTTAATGCAATCTTGATTTGTTGAGTAGAGGTCAATTTCTTTAGCCCAAATGTCAGATAGATTTGTAAAGGTTTCTCGCCTAGTCACATCATAAACTGTAGGACAATAAAATGATCAGTTTTTCACACAGATCAGAGAAGAAAATGTTATATTGCAACAGAAGAAATTAAGAAAAACCATTACAGAGTAAAAGGGGAACTAGTTTTTGTGTGATGTGCAATGTGCATGCCTTTGCGAAACTGAAACTGATATTCTATAATGAAAAGATAATATCATATCTCAAGTCTCAAGTAACACTATGTCATGCAAAATATAGTTTTGAGATCTAGACACATGAATGAGAAGCAAAATCCCCCCATCCCGTAAAAGATTCAAACTTTGACTAATAATAACTATATGTGCCAAAAAATAACTTTAGACTTTTAAGTTAACCTCTACATTACATACTTCCATATGAAACACAGAAGAAAGAATTCTCAACTTCCACTTAATTGGTTCCTCTCCATGACGCTGGTGATCACAATAAGGAAAAATTGATTCTATTTTGGTATTTCCTTATCCCATTAAATTTAAGCAAAGGGCACAATAGACTTTTAACTATTTCTGTGGTGATTAAAATTAGAGTATCAGAGAAATCGCTTGGGAAAATAAATACAATGCAAGGCATCATTTATTAAATCAAAGGAGTGCCACACTTACCCATGTTATCATAGTTCTATAATGCAGGAAAATGCCATGCATAGAAAGACACAAAATATGCTAGCAAATACTATGCAGTCGCCATTTCCTTGAATCACTATCCAGCTACAGATATACACACCATCAACTTTTGATGACCACGGAAACTTGATGAGCAGAAGAAGAAAGAAACTGAGTAGGAGACCCTATATTTAGTTTCTGATCTGAACTCTTCAAAGTCAAAGTTTATGAGGGCCCCAAGAGTTCTTTTTATAGATACAAAAAAGGTGGTCCTGGATAAAAAGTACAACCGTGCTGCTTCACATAACATCCGAATTTTATGGCACTAGCTTCAACGGTAGGAAAATTTAAATCCAAAAGAGAATATATTTAGAGGCATGATCCACAGGATATTACTACTAAATCCTTTGAGCATCTAATCATAATCAATAATAATTATTGCTGCAATCTTTCTTTCTCAAGGAAAGACATCGACTTACATGAAAGGCAGTCTACTGAAAAGGAAAAGCATACCCATGATGACTCCTTGAGCTCCTCTGTAATATGAACTGGTCAATGTCCTAAATCTTTCCTGTCCAGCTGCAAAAGGAGAACTTAGATTATGCAAACCTCACGTAGCTCCTTAAGCAACATGCAGCCTAGTTAATGTATAAAGCATCCATATGAAAGCGCCAAGACATGCCAACAGAGAGTTTTCCATCAGAGCATAAGAGTGAATGGCATGCAGCTTTGTTAGCAGAAAACATGACAATCAACATGCACCACTTATAAAGTATTTCTAAGATTAACTCATTCGTAACAAGTTTCCTACAACCTTAGCCCTAAACGAAAAGTATTTGTGCTTTACTAGTTCAAAGAGCACAGTTCAAGAGCAACTGACTATAATTTTAGAAATATGAAATTCAAAGTGAAAATGATTCAAATATATAGAAGGAAAATAGCAGAAAAACCTTAACGCTACACATAGCACATAATCCCTAATCTTTTACCAACAGTATGCCACAATAATATCTTTACCAGTGTCCCAAATTGCAAGCTTCAACTTTTTCCCTCCAGCAGTAACATGCTTCACCTTGAAATCCACTCCTGCAGGCAGATATAGCAAATCGCAACACCAAATGAAGAACTATTTAAGACAAGTTGAATAAATAGAATAACAAGAATAAATATCCAAGCATTATATGGTGAAAATCAAACAACAGTTATTGAAGAAATAATAATATCCTCAACAAGAATATTGATATATGACTCTTCCAACACTATATACTGCTTTCACGAATAAGCAATGACAGCATTGTCCTAAGTTTTAAATTATATGTTTACTGAATAAGTAACAGTGTCATGCAAATTAGTTAGTCATTTTTGCATGAAAATCATGTGTGAAAAAGGACCAAACCGTTAGGACAAACATATTGTATAGTGAATTACATCAAGCCCACAGCATCACAAATTCAAGTTCACTTATATCCACCATCAAAACCAACTTATGCTCATTCCAAATCTGCATTAAAAGTCAGGGATGATTAAAACTTCAAGACCACCCCCCCCCCCCCCCCCAACCCCCAAAAAAAGGAAAAGATCCAGACATTTCTCAAGTATTATTCATCTTGACCATAACCAATTTTCCATTAAATGATATCACATTTAACTTCAATTGACAAATTGAACAATTCAAAGGCAACACTAACACATATCAAAGTGTATAACAGAAGGATACCGATTGTAGGAGAAAGATCTTCGAAAGTATCAGAAGTGAAACTGAGCAAAAGGCTACTTTTCCCAACCCCAGAATCCCCTATCATCAACAGCTTAAACAAATAATCGAATTCGGGCGGTGCCCCCGAAGATGATTCCATATGTCTTCTTCAGACTTTCCAATTTTTTCACAAACCTGATGCACAAACAAACAAACAAATCAAATCAAATCAAATGATGAACATTTGATAAAATCCCAGGAACAAAAAGCTGCGCAAAAATCAAAATCAGATAGAGAAATGACCTGACGCTGAAAGTGAAGTGGATGGAAGAGACCAAAAACAGGTGAGATGGAGATCTGACCAGATAAACGTATACGTCTATATCCATATATGAATACATCAATCCCTAAAAGTGATTCAAATTATACGCTTATTTATTATATACAGTATGGATATTAAGATTATACTCAAATCTTAATCAATTAATATAATGATTACGTGATTAATCTACAAATTATATCTCAATTATCATACGATGGCTTGAATTCCATCAAAATCAATTTTGATTAAACAAAACTTATCTAGACTCAAATATTTGGCACAAATTACCAAAATTTTAAACATTTCCCATCAAAGCAGGCAATTTTAAGTTCAAATCATTTAAAATATATCTCCGTCTAGATGTTGAGGAATTCGACGGAGAGATAGTGGGCCAATATTTTTGGATTTCAATTGGGTTTAGGGTCTAAATGGGCCTCCAATAAGCAAACACTATATGGGCTTACTGAATATAGTGCTTTGATTTACAACTTCTATTTTTAAATTAGGTTAATTCAAATAAAAAATCAAAATCACATATATACGTCAATTTATGTAACTTATTTATTAAGTTATTTTGTAAATAATGACACTTTGATTCTTTTAATTTTTTATTTTTCGTTTTTAAATATCCCAAAATTTTCACCATTATTTAAATTATAAATTTTTATATAATCTGTTCCTATAATAAAAATAAAAGTTATCGCAAGCATGATTAGGTAAGTAGTGGTCTAATCATATAGCTAAGGTAAATTAATTAATACATAGCTTGTCTTAATCAAATGTAATTAAAATAAAATGCAGTAGTCTCATCACTAAATATTGGACACCTCACTAATTACCCAAAAATAAAATAAAAGTAGAACTGTATGCTTTGAACTGTTTTACACCAAATGTGGCATTATTTTGTTTTATTTTATAATTATATAATGTACTGAGTTGAACTACCACAAGAAAACTAAGACAAAGTCCCAGATGTTTTTTGGGCAGTGACATTAGTAAAATACAATCATGATAAAGACTTGTAATTAGTTTGATATTTTAGGTTGTGTTTGAATCGATAATTTTTTATTTAACGGGTTGGTATACAGTAAGAATATTAAAATACTCGATTTTAAATAAATTTAAAATTTATTATGTTGACATATAATATATAGTTCAAAAGAAAATTCATTTTTCAGGCATGAATTTATAAAAACAAGTTTGATGAATTTATTTTTATACATTTAAAATATTTCAATCCAAACCTCAATCTAAACGCAATATTAGCATCTTCGTACATAATCTTGATTTTTTTTTATTTTTTGAAGTCATTGGCGGACTCAAACTCCCAATTGAGGAATATTTGAATTAGCAGTTGGAGTCCGTGAGGTCAGGTCTTCCACCTGATTGACTTGACCAACCAAGCCCCGTTTGGAAGGTTTTAAATAAACACATTATAGTCCATTCATCTCAATTCTGACAATTATTTACTTTCCTTATTTTCTTTTGGATTTTTTTTGTTTTTGTTTATAGTGCTTTATATTTTTAGATAATTACACTATTTTCTCTTTAAAGTTGGCATAATTATATATACACTTTCAGTGATTTGAAAAACTATATTTAACACTCATAAAATTTGTTTTTATCTAACAAATAAATTTATTCGTTAGTTAAAATTCACTAAATTTGTTGATGTTATTAAAAATTGAATGAAAATTAATATTTACCCTCGATTTATTTATTACTGACTTACTATAGCCCAATTATTTTTTTCCAACTAAACTACCCTTATATAGTGAAGATATACCTCATCGTATGCATTAACACGTGAAAATATATGAAACTAATTTGATCATAAAAATATTTAGGGTTAAACACAGTTACCACCCCTGAAGTATTCACCCTACATCAATTATCCCCCTAAAGTATTAAAACCTTTAAAAAAAACCCTGATCTTTGTTTTTAAAGTTTGAAATGCCCATTTTACCCTTACAAAATTGATTTTTTAGAAAAGAAAAAGTAAAGTAATTTTTAAAATGCCAAAAATACTATTTGTCTAATCTAATTTTATTTGTTCATTGAACTCTTTTTATCTTGTGATCCTAAAGTCCTTGTGATATTTTATTTTAATTTTATTTGTTTATGTTAAAAATAAATTTATACATGCACAAAATTACCACATTAACATAATTATCATATATATATAAAATATATATGATAAATATATATTAATTTTATATTTTTATTAGTTTATCAACCCTTTGATTTTATTAATTGTATATTTTAAGTATATATATATATATATATATATATATATATATATGTATTAAGGGTAAAATGATCATTTCAAACTTTGAAAACAAAGGTCAGGGTTTTTTTTTAAGGTTTAATACTTTAGGGGGTAATTGATGTAGGGTGAATACTCTAGGGTTGGTAACTGTATTTAACCCAAATATTTATTTAACCAACAACAATTTAGTAATAAGCCAATAAGGATAACCACAGATTCTTTTTTTTTTTTTTTAATATAAAAAAAATCGATAATTTTTTTATTAATAAAATGACTTATTTGTTAAACGAAAGCAAACTTCGAAAGTATTTGGTATAATTTTTCAAACCACAAAAACTCTACATATAATTACAACAAAACTGATATAAGAGACTGCAATTATCCCTTATATTTTCTAGAATGAGTTACATGCTAATTGTGTAATGGCGCTCCCATAGGTAAATTGTAGTGAAGAAACATACGTTGTAAAACTTATTTGTATAAATTGATATGAACACTAGTCAAATAACACTTGCTAAAAATCCAACGAACGATTTTTAGTAAAATAAAATAAATAAATAATCGGAATTCAAACTTAAATTGATTTCTACCAATAATAAAAAAATAATAAATAATATAATTGAAATTAAAAAATAAAGTTACGCCACCTAACTGTCCTAGAAAGGACCGGTAGAAGTGAGAAAGAGAAATTCCTAATTATCTGCAAGTTTTTCACTTGTGCTGTCTATGTATCTTCCAACAACTTTAAAGCTCCAATGTACTCACTTCACCAGACATCTCTTGTAAGAGAATCTAATTTAATTAATTTATTTTAGTCATTTAAAAATAAAAAAAACAAGCATTCTTCATTTCCAATAGTTAGTGCGTGGATTCATTTGTTTATTTACTAGTTTCTATTTTATTTTCTTTCTCAATTTCAATTAATGAGGAATTTCACTTAATTATCCTTCATTAATTTGTTAAAACATAGGTGGATTAGCTACCCAATCAATCTTAAACGAGTTTCAGGTTCTTGTCTGACCCACGAATTAAGGAAGTATAGTACCCAAAATATGTTTGCTTAGTGTTGATTAAAAGTAAAGCATGAGATTAATTTACTTTAAATGTACAATTAGGTGGCCGGTCGTTGATTACCATAATGCACATATATTTTTTTCCTGATAATTTTTTGAACTTTATCATGCTGAAAACTTTTATTTTTTTAGGTTTTATGTTGTCTTAATATTTTCACAATTTTTATTAGAGAAATTTAATATTTAAAATTGATGTTGGGAAAAAAAGAAAAAAAAATTGAGTTGGGAATGAGAATGTGAGTGTCCCTCTATTGAAAGTAGGTTGAACACAATTAAATCGGCTCATAGACTCAAAACAGAGGATTTTATGGTGTTAAAGTTATGAACTTCTACTTATTAAAGATATTAGTAATTTTACGAGTCGAGCATCAACTTATTCTATTCAAATATATAAAATTTAGCAACGATGACACGCGATTTTGGCGCACATAATTTTATTGAATGTAATGCGAAAAATTATTTATATTTTTCATACATTAATATAAATTCATCTCCTAAAAATAACATATTTTAAAAGTATAGTCGTGATATAATTAGTGTGCAAAACAACACAGGCTTGGTGCTCCCTGTCAGCAAAACTATAATTAAATATTACTTAGATATTATATTTTCCTCTCTTTCCTATTCACGCTTTCGCACTTTGCGTTCGAAATTCCATAAATTAGTTGTTATTTTAATCTTACAAATGCGGGTAATATATAATTGTACATTGTGTTTCGTGATCAACAACAACCTGAAGAATGCGGATATGGATTAGCTAAATATTTACGTTGTTTTATGCATTAATAGTTCATTTTATATTTGAATTAATAAAAAATAAGATATTTAAAAGATCGATATTTCAATGACCATTTTGCCCTTGAACGACAAGTTGAAATGCGGTGATATCTGTATACAAAGTTCGTTTTTTAAGCACTTATCAATTTATGTTTACACAATAATTAATATAATTATTTAATGTTAGCAAATGTTGAGCGATTGTAACTAAAATTATAAAACCTATTCTTAATGTTTTTTTTAAGAATAAATTAAATTAAATGATACTACAATGAAAATATATAATTCACAATGGGAAAAGAAATTACATAAATTACGATGAATAGAACCGTGATATTTATTTTAATTGGCGAAGTTGATTACACAACTCATAACTTAAATTTTTACGCATAGCTCAATTGACGAAGTTGGGGCCCAATAATCTTAGAGATCGTGGATTCGAACTCCATCAGATGCGTGAGATGCTGTCTACTGCATAATAGAAGTTGTTGTGTACTATAATAATAAATGTTTATTGAGCAATATATGATTATTATAATAGTATTTGTATATATTAATATCGATATAAATGATTGTCTTTATAATCGATTTATTTCAATTGATAAAAGTTTATTGATCTTACCTAAAAAAAAATTTAAAAATTCACCAATTTTTAGCTTGTTATTATTCTTCTAATAATAGTTTGATTAATTATGAATATTAAAATTATGGTGTAATTTGTATTTGATAATAATTAGGAGAAAAAGAAATAAATATATAGAAAAAGTGGTAATAAACCAAACATGGGGGCACCGTCCATATCCTTTTTCCTCTCGCAGGGGACCCACTTCCCGACTTGACAATTCATTCCAACTTAATTTCGCGGGTATTTCAACATCATTTCATTTACATTTACATTTACATTTGCATTTCAATTTCATCTCGATTTGCATTTCATTTGAAAGCCGCTCCCCCACCCCCCACTCTTTCTCTCTCCCAAGGACACACACACAGACACAGACACTCACCTAATACACCTTTTTCTCTCACTACGCCTCAGGACAAAACAAGCTTCCCCTCATTTCGCTTTCTCTCGATTTTTCTTCTCTCGTCCCCCACCTATACATACACACACATACACACTCTCTCCCTCTCTCTCTCTCTGTATGTATGTACACATAGAACTTCACCTTTTTTTCTCTTCGATCTTTATTTGTAACTTGTAAATCTGTAGGATGAAGATCGGTTTTTCTGCTGCAGATGTTTTTCTTGTTTTTGGTTTTTTTAGGTTCAATTGGTAGATTGATTAATGAGCGAGTGATATGATCCATTTGCAGATCTTCGGTGAAAGGTTCGGTTTCGGGGATCGTTGGTGAGTTTATTTTTTCGTTTTGGCTGCCTTTTCTTATTTTTCTCAGTTGAGCTACTGGGTTGAGTTGTCGTTGACTTCTGTTTAGACTGATCTGCTTCGGTCTGCAGTGTAGATTTTTGTTATTGACTTAAAAATATTATTTTCCCCGAGTGCGGATGCGATGTATCCTTCGATTTTGAGCTTGATTTGTGTCTTATTTAGATATCTACTGATGTACTGTTTGGTGGTCTGATTTTGTAATTTGATGTTTTGTCTGTTTTTAGAATATTTACTTTAGGGTGGTCTCAGATGATTTGGGTTAATGTGGATGGTAAATATAGCTGCAGTTATATCTGGTGATATATGCCTATTTTCACTTCAAGATTCGTTCATCACACGGTATAGTTTGTGACCATGTAAGAATTATTCTCTTTTCTGAAATGGAGGTCCAGAGATAGATTTTATTGTTGACTTCTCATTAATATTGTCCACTGGTTATTAGTATTTTTGTTACTTGACATGGACTTCTTGCTTTATTGATTCTCCTTGATGAGATATTTTTCTGTTTTTCGTTAAAGATAAGAATATAACGGTGTGAATCTTCTGCCTCAGATTGTATGTATGCAAGTCAATTGCTTTCTCTTTAATATAATGATAATAGTTGGCTCTTTTCTTATTTATCCTAGTCTAAATTAAGGGCTGTAAAGCGTTTCACTGCATTATTTGTTGGTATTCTTATAAAATTAGTTGCGTGCTGTTTCTCTTTCCCTTTTTTCTCCGATGATCAAGAGTTCCAACATGCTTTTTGTATTTACCTTTGCAATATATGGAGCTGGCTATTACTTTTCTGTGGTTTTCTGTTGAGTTTTAACACCAAGTGCTCTTGGTGGATTTGTTTTTACACTGAAACCACAAATAAAATCTTATGTTCTCATCTTCTGATCTTCACCTTTTCATTTGATAGGGTAACTTTTTTCCTTAGCTATAATTCTCCTAAGAATACAGGATTTTAAAATTTCTCGAGTAAACTGAAGACAGTGGTTGATTTGCAGTTGATTAGAGTATGTGCAGTGGGCCAGAGCGATCAAATTCAAATTCTTCTACCACCCAAGGGGCTGCTGATAAAAGAACTAACAACATGAAGGACTTAAACAAATTATCTGTGCAGACGGAGGATTCTTTTTCAAGTTTGCTTGAATATGCTGCCAACAATGACATTGAAGCTTTCAAGAGATCCATTGAGCTAGATCTGTCTGCGGTTGATGAGGCTGGACTTTGGTATGTACGCAAGAAAGGCTTGAAGCAGATCACCCAGGAAGAAAGAACTCCTTTGATGGTAGCTGCTACTTATGGCAGCGTTGATGTATTGAAGTCAATAGTTGCTCTGCCGGAGGTTGATTTGAATAGATCCTGTGGCAAAGACAAGTGGACTGCACTCCATTGTGCTGCTTCTGGTGGCTCTATGAATGCATTTGAAGTTGTTAAGCTGCTGTTATCTGCTGGGGCTGATCCTAATATGGAGGATGTCACTGGTCGACGACCTGTTGATGTGGTTGTAGTTCCTCCAAAGCTTCCTGGCGCTAAAGCTGCTCTTGAGGACTTGCTTATAAACAATAGTTCTGATGGATCAGTTGGTGCGTGCAATTTACGGGTTTCCTTATCTAGTTCTAGTGCATCATCACCTGTATTATCATCATCGCCGGAAAGCGGGTCTCCATGCTCACCATCTGATTCTGCATCTTCTCCTACAGCCCCTAAGTTTAGTGATACTGCTGTTAATTCTGTCTCAGAGAAGAAACAATATCCAGTGGATCCATCTCTACCTGACATCAGAAATAGCATTTACTCAACTGATGAGTTCCGTATGTTTTCATTCAAGGTCAGACCTTGCTCAAGGGCCTATTCTCATGATTGGACTGAGTGTCCTTTTGTACACCCTGGAGAAAATGCCCGCAGAAGGGACCCAAGGAAATACCATTACAGTTGTGTACCTTGTCCTGATTTTAGAAAGGGTGCTTGTAGGCGTGGGGATATGTGTGAGTATGCTCATGGGGTTTTCGAGTGCTGGCTACATCCTGCGCAGTATCGAACCAGGCTGTGCAAGGATGGCACAAGCTGTGCCAGACAGGTATGCTTTTTTGCACACACCCAAGACGAGCTTCGTCCGTTGTACGTCTCTACTGGATCTGGTGTTCCTTCTCCAAGGTCAGCAGCCTCTGCAGCTAGTTTCATGGACATGGCTGCAGCTTTAAGTCTTTTGCCTGGATCCCCCACTTCACAGTCTGTTATGTCTCCTTCTGCATTTAATCAAACCATGTCCCCATCAGCAAATGGAATTTCTCATTCACCTGCAGCTTGGCCTCAACCTAATGTTCCCACCCTTCATCTTCCTGGTAGCAACCTCCAGTCTAGTCGCCTGAGATCTTCCCTTAGCGCCCGTGACATTCCACCAGAGGACCTGAATATGTTGCGGGATTATGATGCTCAGCAACTGGTTATGAATGATTTGGCATGTTATTCACAGCCACGCCCCAGTTCTGCTATGTTGAGTTGTCCTGGAAGGTCTAAGACAACACTAACTCCTTCCAATCTTGAAGAGCTTTTTTCTGCTGAGATTGCCTCATCTCCAAGATATTCTGATCAGGCAGCGGCTTTTGTGTTTTTTCTCCCTCGCACAAATCAGCTGTTCTTAATCAGTTTCAACAGCAGCAGAACATTTTGCCACCTATTAATACTAATGTTTTTTCTCCTAGAAATGTCGAACACCCTTTATTGCAGGCTTCTTTGGGTGTCTCATCTCCACGGATGTCACCAAGAAGCATGGAACCAGCGTCCCCTATGAGTGCTCGTCTCTCGGCTTTTGCCCAGCGTGAGAGGCAGCAGCAGCATATGCGTAGCCTCAGCTCTCGGGATCTTGGATCCAACCGAGTCCCAATTGTTGGATCTCCAACCACTACTTGGTCTAAGTGGGGTTCCCCCAATGGGAAAATTGATTGGTCAGTTAGTGGAGACGATCAAGGTCGTCTAAAGAGATCATCTTCTTTTGAACTGAAAAACGATGGAGAAGAACCTGATTTGTCATGGGTGCAATCTCTTGTCAAAGAATCACCACCTGAGATGACGGACAAGCCTGCGGCACCCGTTTCTGGTGCTGCGCCATCCGGTGAGTGTCTGAAATCAAATTCTCAAACTGACTCCATTGATCACTCTGTTTTAGGGGCTTGGCTCGAGCAGATGCAACTTGACCAGCTCGTAGCCTAGCAAAGAGGACATGAAAATTCATTTTCGGTTAGACAGGGTAGCTGCAGCGCAATGCTGGAGTCTGGAAGTTTTATGGGTACAATGGATTTAATTTTTTCAAAATATGTATTCAAACTTAAAATCATTTGTTGATTATTATGACAATGAGTTTTTCATTTGTTACCTGGGCTGTACTAAAGAAACCCAGCTAAGTTCTGGGCAATTTTCTTTTGTACTTCTCTATAATGCTAAGGTTATTTCTCTATTTTATCCTTTTTCATATATTACTTGGGCTTGATTGATCTACTGGCTTGTGTTAGCATGAAGCAGTTTATTGTTGATTAGGAGTGGAGAGAATGGTGGAATAGTGAGAATGGAGGGGGGTGGCTGATAGGAGGATGGGGGTGGTAGTATTCTTTCTTGTGTATTTGTGAGAATGGTGGGTGTAGAAAATTGAGATGTGATGGAGATGGGGTGGGCGTGGCCCGTGGGGCATGCATATTTCTGCTTAGAATTATGAAAGTAGGTGGGGAGTGGGAGGTGGTTGTGGGCCTCTCTCTCAATGCTAAAATTGATGGGGGGATGGATGGATGGTGTATTTGTCCTTAGGCTTGTTGATTGTTTCCGTTAATTTAAGGAATTAGGGTACGTCTACGTGTTCGAATGCATGCATCCCTTTCAGATATCAGCTCTACAGATTGCCCCAAAACCAATCTCGTTATCGTCTAGGCTGTGAGGCCATCTCCCTGTTTGATTCTTTGATTGAACTAGTCCAACTGGGGTTGGCAATTTCAACCTGAATTCGGAAAATTCGCCCCGTATGGGGCGGGTCTGGGATGCTATTTTTCGGGTTTGGGACGGGTTTGGAGCAGCTAAAACTTGCCCCGGCCGGGTTCGGGGCGGGTTACGGGTCTTGTCTCGAATCCCCCATTGGACCCGGTCCCGATCCCGGTCCAACCTCGTCTCTTTTTATTATATATTATTAATATATACAATATATTATAAATAAAAAATTATCTTATTATATATATGAATTCTAAATAATTTTTGCATATATCCAATTATATATAAAAATATCAAAAATAAAAAAATTAGTTGATAAAAAATTTAATAATTTAGATGAACGTATTTTTTGTCTTATCCAATTCATTTTAGATTGAAAATTATATTAAAATATTTAAATTTAAACTGATATTATTTTTTAAAAAAATATTAATTTAATATATTCTTTGTATAAATTAATTAGTCGGGACGGGGTGAAATTTTTAGCATGGCGAGGCGAGGCTGGGGCGGGTTATAGGGCTGGCAAAAATTAAATGAGGTGGGTCTGGTACGGGTCCAGGCGGGGCGGGGCGGGTTATGGGACTGACAAAAATTAAATAGGTTGGGTTTTAAATCCGAACGGACCCGTACCAGACCCGCCCCATTGCCATCACTAAGTCCAACTTGGTTTTGGGCTTGTTTCTACTTTCTGCAACTAAATTCCATCCTATCCATGTTTTAGTAAAAACTACAATTTATGACCTTTTAATTTTATTGTCATTATTCTTGACCCGTATATCAATTCATCCATCATACTATTTTTATAAAGATGAAGATATATTTTTTGTGAATGCATTAGCATGTAAGATTTATAAATATTATTTGGTCAAAAAAAAATATTTAATTTACAATAAATTAGTAATAAGTTAATTAGAATTATATATGAAATTTTATTTAATTTCTTTACTAATATAAAAAAATTTGAGGAATTTTGACTAATGAAAATCTATTTGCTAGAGAAATAATATAAGACGTATTAGATGTAATTTTTCAAACTATAAAAAAATTTATATGTTATTACATCAAATTTAAGAGAAAGGCGGTTTGTTTGCTTTCATCATTCAATACCTAATTTTAGTTGAAATTATAGATGTATTTTTATCAGTCATGATGTAACATAACCTTTCTGAATAGAAACAAAAAATCAAAAAATATTATGTATAGTTTATTAGTAAATTCCAATCATTTTTCAAATAACTTCCAACTCAAAATTATGAGTGGTCCACCGTGGAATTTAGAGTGGGTCATTAGCGAAAATGCATGCTTACAATTATTGGTATAATTAGTTCATTAATATTTGATACTTTAATAAACTAATCAATAATGATGTCTAACAATTCCCCTACACAAAATAATGTTTATGAACTCCAAACTCACTTTACCTAACTTGTTTTTATCAAAAGCTCCTAATATTTTTCATCCTTTTTTTTTTTTTTGGGGGGGGGGATTTAATAAATTTCATAATTCAAAAAACTACCACAGTCTACACAAATAAATAAAAATACTATAACTTTTTTATTAATTAAAAACAATATAAAAAATTCATAATTTTAAGGTTAAATTCAAGCCGCATCAACAACACATGCTCTTCTGATCTCCGATCTGTGTAATTATACTAGATCGCTACAAGTAAAGCTAATAATATTTTTGCACAATAGTAGAATTCATTGCTAATTATTATGTAGATTATCAACAAAATTAGTAATAATTTTACTTTTTAATTAGCTCAACATTGATTTTAACATAATTTTTTTTTATAGCTATTGATTCATTTTTTTACCGTGAATGCAATTTCTACAATAAAAAGAATATTTGATTGTACTTTCTAAATTGAAAGAGTATTTTTCAAAAATTATCTAAGATAAAAGTGAACTTTTAAGGGCTCTATTTGCATATTTCAGAGTCTGCTATAGTGACAAAGCTCAGAATCACAGAAAATGATGAAAATTCTGGAGCAAAATTTGAGTCATCAGCATCATATGTTTATTTACATAAAGTCCTAGTACATGTAGGAATAATCGTACAGGAAACAGGCAGAACGTACCTACGTATCTACCCTATAAACAATATAAAATAAAAATAGACAGAAAAGGGCCTAGGAAAAATAACCACCTCCTAAGTCGGATTTTATTACAAAGTTCAAGAAAACTCTACTCTACGATCATATGTTTGATGGCATCGTTCGATTCTTAAGAAATTGCCACGGTCCCGTTCCTGTGCCCATCCTGCAGATATACAGGGAATATGACGATCCAACGTTTTTGTTCAGTAAATAATGTGTTTGTTTTGCTTAACTATACCCCAGAAACCAGCAAATGTTCTTAAGCCCATGTAGATGGTTAAGGCAAGCCATATTCCGACGAAGCCATTAGTTTTGGACAGAACAAACAAGGATCCAATGCTTGCTACGGAGACTAATACCTGAGAAGTTTTAAGAAAACACTTCATAAACATTGATGATCTTTGCTTCATTCATTGTAATAAAAGCATCAGAAGATTTATGAGAGTATATAGTTACCATGGAGTATGCAGAATATGCAAAGTCAGATGCTCCAAAGTTAACGCCGTCAAAGACGAATGCTAGTGAGTTTATAGGTTGTGTAGCTGCTACAAACTGATCATGAGAAAAAAGAGGGTGAGGAAAGTGGGAAAAAGAACGTGGTGTTGTCGATTTTAGGACAGTAATCAGTACCGGGATGCCTATGGCGATGACATGAATAACGTGTTTGTCCTTGGTGAATATTCCTGATCCGAACTGGAGACCAAGTCCAACGAGAAGGGCGAGGCCGAGTCCTAGTACAAATCCCATCTGTGTAATCCAAAATCCAGATAATTATTTGCTCTTATCTATGAGCTTGTTTGGAATTGATAGCTGTAGGAAACAAGGGTGTTTGAACCGAACGATACCTGCAGCACTCGGGCTGCAGCAGCCGTTGCTTTCTGATAGTCTTTCTCAGCAAATGCACAGGCAAGGATGGCCTAGAATGATTCAAACCAGATCATTGTTTGTTAAACCTTACTTTAGCAGTACTAATAAAGAATGATCATCCTTGGATAATATAGGGCTCATTTTCTTGATAGTTTGTTTACCTGTCCGGCAACAGCCAAGCCATCAGCAAGAAGGGATGATGTCATCCACACTTGCAAGCATACCTGAAATGCAGCCATCGGAGTAGGGCCGAGCCTTGCAGCCATTGATGCTGCCAAAGTCACACAAATGGTCGCAGCTACGACTCTTGCTAGCAACAGGAAACCTGCAAAGGGACAAACCATATCTATGAAACAAAAGCTTACATAGACTTGTTTTGTCCATTCAAGTTACGATTCGTAAAAACTTGCCGTTCTTGAGAAATTTGCTCAACTGCAAATCTTTAATGCTGGGAGGTAGCAGATCAACTTGTTTCATTAACTTGAACAAGAGAATCAGAGAGATTAAGTACCTGAAAAAAGACCAAACAGATCATATGTAAGATAGAAAGAGTATCAGCAATACTTTGTTTAATTAGTTGATGGTAGTGAAGTACTTACTGTGATAGACATGAGCGATGGCTGCACCGCTCACACCAATCGACAAGCGAATATGAAAATCGGGTCCAAGATAATATTGGTTAAGTCTCCTGCAACTGTCAGTTAACAGATAGAGAATAAGAGCAACTTGAGAAAGAATACCACACAAATCCAAAATGCATTTCTTGTAACAAAAAGGAAGGAAGACAAGAACAGTCAGAAGTCCAAATTTTTTTCTTACCTGTTGCATAAAGAGGAGTTTTAGTATCCTTAAATCCTCGAAAGACCCCTTGCATGGCTAAAGACAGAAGAACAGCCGGCGCCCCAAGTGACCTTATCGTTAGATACTTCTGTGCTGGGGATAACATCGGAGATCCCTATTTGATCATGTGAACATATTTGTATTAGTAACAAGGATAACATAAGTACAATGAATGCAGTAACACATACAACACTTACTGATTTCACGCCATGAGACTTAAGAACGGTTTCGCGAGAAATATGAGGAATATGGTCTGAAGGAGCCCAAGAACACCTCCCAGAGCTAGTGCGGTAGATGCTGAAGGAATATGTCGACGTTCGCTCTTGTTTTCCCCTTACCTGGACTGCTGCTGGGAGCATCAAGAGGCTTACATATGGTTGTTTTCAGTTCTTGATCTTCATCTTTTGCATCGTCCTTCATTGTAGAAGTACCCTTCTCTAAGCTTTCATTCGTTGCATCGTTTTCATGCACCATAGCTGGTTTGCTCTCTATTTTCTTGGTGGATCCTTTCTCTAAGTCGTCGCCCTTTTGCTGCTCGGCATTGATTCTGTTGACGGTGTCTTCCTCAGCTACAAATGAAGTAGTGATGCTGACAAGTGGGAATATAGTGACTTTGGAGGCTTGATTGAATATAGCAATGGAGACTCCTACAGCTGCGATCTCAACTGGACCTGTTCAAAATGCGCGAAAATTCTTCAATGGATCAAACGAGTAATGAGTAAATTTCTCTACTATGGTGCAAAACTACAAGTCCTGTAAAACAACAACATATGCTAGCAGAAGATGAGGAGGGAAATGAAAACATGAACGTGATAATGACACGTTTAACCTCAACGATCCCGAAGTTGTGAAAAACGTGAATATTTATACCTAAATGGCCAATAAACGCGGTGTCAATCAGAGATGCTATTGGATCAGCAGCCAATGCCAGGGCTGCAGGGAGAGCAATCTGCAGTATTTCCACCCCGAGTTCATCCCTTTTGAAAACACATCTGCACTCCAGGCAGCACGAAAGCAAATAGGACATTTAAGCACTCAAAGAGAAGAAATACTTGCATTTAAATCAAGAAAGCAAGCTCTTCACTAACATACAGCTGCATGCATGAATAAGATAACGTTCAACCATCAGATCAATGATTATCCTTAATGAACAACCTTGATAGCAGAATTATTACAAACTATACCTAGCATCGTTGAAGAAAACAGAGATTGGAATCTTCCACTTTCCTGCAGGTGGAGGCAGCGTACCAGCATCGTCAGCCATGATTATCAGCGATATCTCAATAAGCAGTAGTATATGCACAGCGTTTTCCCTAGCTCGGCTGTTTCAATGAAATATACAACAATTACATCTCAAAGAACGAACTCAAAAGCTGTAATCTGAAGCGGTACAGCCCCAGGTTCAATATTTGGTTCACTTCAAATGCTGAATTGGCGAATGAAAAACAGTTTCCCTAAGACATTAACATCCGACATATGTCTGCAGATTTGCTTAAACATAAAGACTGAAACCAACATTGAGATTTCCTATGACTTTATAGGACTCTTGTTCATTTCAATCAAGACAACCATGTCTGCATTTTGAAAACGATAAAGCAAACCAGAGACGTTCCACATCAGACAATGTTTTAATATGTTTTTCCAGAGTACATACCTTCCTTAGTTGGAAAAGCATTGCCATAAAAAAATTATACTTTCACTGATAAGCCAGAAGCTCGAGAAATGTGAAAAGTTGCATATACAACTATACCTACCTTCTCCCACTCGCCCCGAAGAGTAAGAAACGAACAAAAAACTTGTCTTATAAACTTCTAATATTGCTTTTTCACTTCTCCCACTCTGTATACAGCAAGTAAAATACATGGTCATCTGCTGTAATTGTTACTAGATACGTCGGAAGGCATACTAGGACCGTTCCCATCATCTAAAGCATCATTACTGATGCAGGAACGGTATTGCAAAGTAAGCTCGTGAACGATGATAAAGCTGTGAGAACTGAGTAAAACCACTGAGACATAGCAGAGCCTTCCTCAGTTCAGACTCCCCTGAATGTTGAACTTTTCTGGGAGATTCACAGTCCCTTTAATCAGCATATTTTACTCTTACAAATTTCATTATCATGAAAAGAGAATTGGACAAAGAGGTAAGAGAATGAAAGAGAAGGAGTTTCTGTCCATGTATGAGTAGCTTTTTCCTCTGTACAAAGATTCCCACCTCCCCTCCCCTCCCCCTCCCCTCCCCAGTTAATACCCAAGAATTGTTTAAAAACTGCCCTGAATCCGGCTCCAGCCACCTAGTTCAACGGGAAAAGCCAAAGATGCAGACAGGTCCTAGAAGAAACAAATAATGTAGGAACCTTACAACTGATTCTGAAGAAACTATTGAACTTGGAGAAGTCCGTAAGTCGACATCCTATATATGGTCCACAATTGTCATTCTCGAGACCTAAATTTAGCATGCCAAACACTCCAAAACTTGAAAAACTATGAAAAAGATTGTACAGTATTACAGGACAAATGGATCAGCATAGAAAAAGGAAACTACCTAATACTTTGTTACTATTCCACATTAAACTAAGTTTGTCCTAATAGCTGATCAAGAACAATTGACTAATACATTGGTAAAATGTTGGTGTTCAGTGTGCTTACAGAGATGAATGAATGCATTTGATGATAAATTGTTGGAACCACGAAGTTAAGGTTATCAAAGGGCTGTTAAATTACTGTCCTAATGTTACACGAAACGAAACATCCATCTTACAATGCTTGGACAAGTTTGTGTGTTACATGAGCTTTCTCCATCACTCCCACTAAAGGGTTGAAAACCGTCTTCCTAAGCTTGCAAGAACTCTCTTCTATGTTAATGCCAAAATTTTGCATTGGCTGCTCAAAAACTTAGTAGTTCCTCCTTAACACTAAGGTTGATACCATGTCAGAATCAGCAGAACTTCTTACATAAATTGTCCGTTCTTGATTCATAATATAAATTCATAAGTTGAAGGATTCATAATACAACTGTGTGTTGGCGAGACTGAGCTCCATGACTATATAAGATTAGCAGTCTAAATCTGGCCAATGTATGTGGATATTTATTTAGGGTAAATTACAATGACCTCCCCTGAGATTTGTTATAGTTACAAATATCCCCTTGTTGTATGAAAAATTTTAAATACCCCCTTGATTTTAACGGCCGTCTAAAATTAGCCTAATCCATCTATTTTTATGGTGAACTGACCAAAATAACCTTGTGAAATAAAATTTTAATTTTAATTTTTTTAAAAAAGATATTTTTTTATGGACTTAGCGGATAATTTTTTTTTATAAGTTTTAAAATTTTTTCATCCATCCCGTTCAATATTTTTATAAAATTTATTTTTTTTAAAAAAATACAGTAAGGGCAAATTTGATATTTTTATACCTCCATCCAATAATTATATAATTTCATCAAACATTGGGGGAGTAATTGTAATTTAATAAAGAATAGGGGGTGCTTGTGTAATTAGACTTAACATTAAGAAAAGAAAAATGTCAGTGTAATTTACCTTTGGTTAAATGGTTAGGAATGTGTGATAAGGACGACACTCCTAATCGACCAATGAAATTCATCTTTAGATCCTTCCATCTACACCCTGATCACCTGTAATTAGTTTCTTTCTGTCTTTTTTTTTTGGGTTCAATTTAAAAATAATTTTTGGAGTAGAATTTATTTAGATTTATTTTTGTTAATTTATACAGTCCGAATATGCAAATAATGCATATTTATACGCCAAAAAGAAGGGCAATTTAATAGTTTAGAAACTAATACTTTCCTTTGGTCTTCTAAATCAGCAGGATAAGAAATTCACCTTTTGTTATAGTTAATCATTATGAACAATAACAATAAATTGTGGTAAATAATAATTAACTGCAGTTCTATCGGCCGTGGTTTCAACCAGTGAAGTTAAAATATTAGTTATAATTAAAAATCTTGACAAATATTTTAATAATAACTAAGATTATTAGTGTTAATTTATTGTGATTTTGAAATTTCAAAATAATTTATATTATATGGAATAATCAGTTTTTTGTTTGTAATTGTGCCGGTTTGTCCTGTCGCATGCATAATTACCATTAAAAAAACATAGTTATCATCAAGATATTGGTAAAGAAAACGACAAAGACTAGATGATGATAAGGGGTACTCAAATTTTAATTATTCTTATCGTTAATCTGCTATTTCTTCACTAATTTGTATTAAGATGTAATAATTAGTACAATACTAAGCTTAGTACTACTTAAAAACAAAGAAAATAAATTCCTTATATTATTAATCACTATAATTTAAGAATAACTGTAAATCAATGCTATTTATTAGGGACAAATGAAATTGACGCTCAAAATTAAGTTCTTAACCGTAATTAAATATTAATGTATATTTCCCTTGGTTTTAGTTGTGACGAAAATATTTGTCATGATTTTTTACTATGAGTAAAGTTTTGGCTTTGCCTACAAAAATAATGAATAATAGCAAAAAAGCTTAAGTTTACGTCCAACACGTTGCCCCATTTGTGATTTTGGTCATATAATTTCTGAACTCGCTGTATTGCATCCCATAACTCCAATTTTTTTTTTGCAATTTTAGTCTCAAACATGCATTTGGTTAAATTTATAACATAAATAATACGTGTATGGCATGAGCTCATTTAAGTTTTGAGAGGAATTAAGATTGTTTCTGTTAAAAAAAAATATTAACAAAATTAAGGCTTGAGTTAAAATTGTAAATTTTTTTGGAATTATGAAATGCAATGTGATAACTTAAAAAATAATATGACCAAAATTGCCAAGAGATTACCTCATGGGACGTAAAATGTAATTTTTCGGGTAATAGTCATTGTGAAGATATAGTTGATTAATATTGCCACGATATTTTTATTTTCAACCATAATAATTAATTATGACAAAAAATCGTATTCTCTTCCCTAGTGAAAAGACATATGTAGAAAACTTGTAGCAGTTAAATCCTATTATATTATAACAAATTAAACCTTTCCAAATTGAACGGCTAACTACATATAAAATAATTAAAAAAACTAAATTTATTTAATAATTGTTATACTCAGTTACCAATACCATATTTATAATGGGACCTCTTACTCAAAAGTAAAAACAAGTTAAAAATAGGTTAATCATCACATTAAAATAAAATAAAATAAAATAAATATATACTTCATGTTTATTTAATTTGGTAACCAAACAAAGGAAAAAAAGAAAAGAAAATGAAGTAAAATGGCAAGTGTAGACATATAGATAAATCATACAAGTGATTAACTGAAGAGATTGAAGAAGTAGAGATAGTACTGACTACTGACCTGTCTGTCTCTGTCTCAGTCTCTCTCTGTCTGTCTGATAAATTGCTCTCAAAAAATTGATGACAAAGGTTTGAAGCAACAAAACCATCACCCCCCCACCCTTTATATATATACCCTCCCTTTTCTTCACTTCACTTTAATTTTGCCTCCACCAATCAATTCCAAATCAAAATATGAGTGAGATTTATATTTATAATTTCTTTTAAATGAATTGATTATGATTACATCATGAATTTCATATATTACTGTACGTAGCGTTTTATTTATAATTAATTAACGACTATTATTAAAATATATATTATACTTACATATGAGTGGGAATTATTAAACCCATAATTTTAAGATTATGGAATCTCAATTTTGCTAACTAAATTAAATTTCATTCTGTCATATTTCATAATAAAGTTAGTGATCATGACGACATAAGAAATTAAATTTATTTTGACCCCCAGTGATATGGAAAAATATTAAAAAGCCCCATTTGAAAATTTAAATATAAAAAACCACTCTTATATTATGAACAATGACTCACACAATCCCCTAATCAACCTGATCTCCAAGGGTTTTTTTGAGTCTTTTTTCATATAACATGGAGTGAAATTAATACTTTATTTTTTTCAATTTTTTTTTTTTGAATATTCCCAATATTACAGGGGGGATTCTTTGGATTTTTTTCTATGACATAAGTGTAGCCCTCCATTGTGATTGACTGGTGGATTTAATTTATTTTCAGTGGAAATAAAAAGAAATTTTATAATATAAATTAATGTGAAGAGGGTCAAAATTCAAAAGTTAATTAGTAATGTTAAAAAACGATCAAAGAATGAATATTGTGATAAATTAGTTAAAAGTATTGAGAAATTTCATATTGTGAGATGATAGGAGTGTACATCTCCACATTAATATCAAACACTTCTTTTGAATATATCTTTTTTTTTAATTTTTAAATTGAGAGATTAAAAATCTAATACTTCATTTTTAATTTTACATCAAGATTCCTTATATTTGGAATGTACAATTATATACCACATTCTTTACTTAAGCCTTTTGTGGAAAATCAAGCCGATATCCTTCTTGAGCCCTTTGATCAGATGGTTGATGATATTAATCGAGTGCGCTGTTATAATTTTTTATTAGATAAAATTAAAAGACGTTACGCTTACGAATACATGCTTTAAAGTACGTTCTCATCTTCATAACATGACGTTTTTCCATCACAATTTAGTCGTACGACTTTAATCAGAATAAATATTGTGTAATTTCAAAACTTTCAGTGTCCTCAAAAGATAAGTGCACGTCAGATCACTTGGCTATTATGAGGTGATATGACGGGTCACTGAGCTTTGTGCATAACATAATTTGCACCATTGAAATACATCAATAATTCAATTAATACTTGAATGAAAGAAATTTTAATTTCATCAACCTATATGTCATCAGAAATGTCTAAATATCACGTATCAGTCAGTTATATATGCACATACTCTTGTCCAATATAATAAATCAATTATTTAAAAATGTAGGCAACCATTTTACACGTTAGATTAAATTTAATAAAACTAACATAGTCAAAAACACACACACCCACACACAAAAGAAAAAATAAATAAAACTGAGTGAATAGTGGAGACATAAGTTATATACATATTTTTTTAACGCACACCTAACTCAGTCACTCACACACTCAAGTTCGAATACAGAATCTTTAATAGAAAATTTTGAATTCAAATCGTGAGAAAGCCTAAGTTAAAAATTTGTGGGGGCAATTGCTGAAAATAAAAGGCATTGATGTGATTATATGAAAAGGTGGAATTCCAGCAGTCACGTACTCTCACTCACTACATAATGTTTTGATGGAGTTGGGTGCCCTCTATTCAACTCTATTTTATTGGTTCCAATCACAACTTTTGCAAATATGGAGCACGTATGATTCCACCATGCCCCCCACCCCCCCTAGGGCCTGGGCGGGGGGTGCAAATTACCTAACTTTTACCAATTTAATTAGCACTAATTTAGTTCTTGTGATTAATTAATGTCAGGTGCAATTGTGTGTGTATATGTATATGTATGTATATATATTGTACGGAAACGAGGATAAGAATTGAATGGCAACACATATGATGACACGTAATTAGTTACAAAATTTAAAGGTTGCCAATAATGAAATTAATTTGTACTTAATGACAAGGAATGAAGAATATTTGGGAAATTGCAGTTAATAGTTTCACTAGAATAATTATAACATTTAACAATAGTTAGTAACAAACTAGTCGTAACAAATAGTTATTGACGACGACCACATAACGGTTGTTGGCTGTGGTTTTTGCGATGGTGGCTAAATCATTTGTTATGATTTTTTTTTTAATCATTTGACTCTTATCCGTGGCAAATAATTTTTTCATAGTAGACAAACTAATTTTTTTGCATTTATTTTATTTAACCGTAGTTAATAGTAGTCATTTTAATTTTTAGCCATTAGCATCAATATTATAGCTAGGGGTGGGCATTCGGGTCGGGTAGTTAGGGTTCCGATCGGGTTCGGGTTTTTTTTCTCGGGCTTTTTTAGAAAAATTTCGGGTATCGGGTAACCCGATACCCGAATTCAAAAAATCGGATCGGTGTTCGGGTAGGATTTCCCTACCCGAACTACCCGATCGGGTACCCGAACTTTTAATTAAAAAAAATATTTATGTATTTTTTTATGTTTGAGTCTAGGGTTATATATATTGCCTTCTCTTTTCAATCTTGTATTCTTCTTTTCCCCCTCCCAACCTCAACAAAAATATCTTCTTTATTTCAAACCCTAAATTTAAAAAATATCATAAGAAAATGATGAAATTAGAATACCAAATTCAAAGGTTAGTATTATTTTTCTTTTCTTTTGTTGTTTAGTTAATTATATATTAAAATTTCTATTACTTATTCTAAATTCAAATACTTAAATTTTATAAAAAGTTTAAAAAAATTAAGCCAAAAAATTTTATTAATTATTTTAGCAATAAATTATATATATCTATATATGTGTATATAGAGGCAAAATTGTCAACAGAGGCAATTTTGCCTCTGTTTGTCAAAAGAGGCAACACAGAGGCAAAATTGCCTCTGAATTTTGAGGCAAATTTTGCCTCTATTTTTTTATTTTTTATATTTTTTAATAAAAGAGAAAAAATTCGGGTACCCGACAAAAATCGGGTCGGGATCGGGTAGCTACTTTAGCTACCCGAAAGTTTGGGTACCCGGCCCGAACTATCCGAACTCTCATTACCCGACCCGACGCCCACCCCTAATTATAGCCAATAATAATTTTTTTCTAGTGTTTTATGCATGGTAAGAAAAGAAGGTAAAAATATTTCACACATGTATGTGTTCAAATATTGTGTACTCTTAATATATAGCCAAATAATTATGGAAATGAAATTAATGGATTTATTAATTAGATACAATATTTATTAATCCATGATACAAATTGGTCAATAATTGCATTTCTAATGATTGTACATGCATGGCATGTTCTTAATTCTTGTAATTATGGTTCGAATAGCACGGATGTAGGTATATATTTTAATTCTATAATAATTTCTTATTTCTTTGTTTCTTTAAACATATTTATTTTTTGGAAGTATCAATTATTCAATTGATCTTTGAATTATTTGATAGCATTATATGATGTAATTAATCAGTATATATATAATTTCATTGGGTGTTTCCAACCAACAATGATAAATCCTCTAATCTTTTCTTTTCTTTTTTTTGTGTGGATAATTTTTATACTTTAAAGAATTTTAAACCCTTCAAATCTCATTTTAAATTATAGTTTATTAAATACCGAACAATTTCAATAATATATATATAGTCATGTGAAATCTTTTATATAAATAAATAATTCGTACCTTCAAATCCAAATCCTTTCATATAATAAAAAGGCAGCATTATAGTTTTTTGGGCACATTCAGAAGCATCATTTTACATTTCCAAAAATATAAAAAAAAATTAGCAATTTAGAAATTTTGGAAAGAACCAATTAATGTTATCATAATTAAATATAGATAGAAGAAATCGGGGTACAATATTATATATAAGGGGAATTAATATAGAAGTGATAGGATAGGTAGGTAGTTGGGTTGGTGTTGCTTTCATATTCAACTTTATATAGGGAATGTAATCTTTCTTTTAAATGCAAAAAAATAAATCATAAATTATTCGGTTGATAAGGTTACAAAGATGGCCATGCACTTTATTTAATTATACATATACAAAAATAAAAATAAAAAAATGAATGGCAGCTTTATTTACATAATTTACAAAAAATAAATAAATAAAGGTAACAGCCGACTTTGAAAGCCAATGGTTTATAATTTTACTGTTTCTCTGTGCTTTTCTCTCCCACCTGATAACTTATGTAAATTATCACTCTCACACACAAACATGTGTACGTGTGTGTGTGTGTATGAGTTAATAATTTTAATTTTTTGCCCAAACTTTACTGTTTTCATTGTTTTAAAGTGCACTAAAAAAGAGTAACGTGATCTCTTGAATTTTTTTAAAAGGAACCCCATCGTATCTCTCATGCTATGGGGTTACATTACTCTTAAAAAAAAAAAAAAACAAAAATTTTAGTGAAAATTATAAATGTATTATAATTATTATACGAGAAACTCGAAATACATATAATCATGAAAATATAATTAAATACGTACGTAGTTTACATTATTATATTAATTAAATTAAGTTGGAGAATGATGAAGAATCTAAATATTTGCAAAGGAACTCGAAGTTGAAACCTGAATTTTGGACACATTGGAATGTCGTTTATCATATTGCAGTTTGAATTATGATGGATGACAAATCTAATATTATAAGAGTGCAATAAAAGCAACCAATTAACTGTAAGGTACAAGAGACACTGAAAGCAATGTTTCTTTAAACTTAACCTTTAGTGTTCAATTAAGTTAATCTGCAAGTGTTTTTACTTTACATAATTTAGATGTCTTTTGTTCTCCCACTTTACTCAATTGATATTTCTGGAATAATTATACTTCTCTCTCTTAAAATTTGGTATAATCACATGCAGATTTGATATATTACCAAATTCAATAAATTTTGACTAATAAAAGGACTTATTTGCTAGACATGAGCAAACTGGGAGTGCTAGATGTAATTTTTTAAATTATAGAGGGTCTACGTATAATTACACCTAATCTCATGAGACATAAGTGTAACTATCCCATATTTCTATGATACCCGTTTTTGATCAACATCTGCTATGATTTTAACTATATGCGAAACATCTGTCATGAATTTTAATTATGATTAATATTCATTAATTACCTTAAAAAACAAGAATTACTAATAATTTAACCATAACAAAAGTCACATTCTTTGTAGCCATCACTTGGATCAAAATGCAACCTAAGCATATTTGACTAGGGAAATGAATATTAATTATCACATGCACGACGGTAATTAGAGAACATATACTGAGAAAACAAAACATTGCAACTTTTAACTCAACTTATAATCAAATTGGCTAATTGTTGTATAAGTATCGTAACAATGTCGACACTCTTAATTAATTTAAGAGGATAAGTCAACAAAGCAACATAAATGCCCCAACAGGATCATATAAATATTGCTCTCAACTTTTTCAAACCTTTCACACGTAATTATATTAATCTCATCTGCCCATCTTAATTAGGCAAACCTAATTATAATATTTTAATCAAAATTAATGATAATGGAACAAACACTAAGAAATCTGTACGTTGTTTTAGGGTAAATTACAACGATATATACATAATTATGAATATTCTTTCGTTGTTTGAAAAAATTACAAATACCTTCCTGATGTTTGATGATATTATGTAATCCTTGGATTGAGGTATAAAATTATCAACTTTGCCCTTACTGTTATATTTTTTTTAAAAAAAAATAAAAGTTTGTAAAGAAATCATCAGAGGGGTTGGGTGCAAAATTTTGAAAATTATAAAAAAATTATTCACTTAATTCATAAAAAAATTCAAAAAAATAAACAAAGTTTATAGTTCTTAATCCACAAAGGGTATTTTGGTCAGTTCATAAAAAAAATTTTCTAACGGGAACTAACGGATTGGGCTAATTGTTAGATGATTGTTAAAATCCGGGGATATTAGTAATTTTTCAAACAATAAAAGGTCATTCGTAATTATATTAAATCTCATAAAAATATTGTATAATTTATCCTTGTTATAGTTCATATTTCTGATTATTATGTATGACTAATCAACTTAGTGCATGCTTAATCTTTCTTCCTTCCTTTACCCACAACTACTACTGTCCTTTCCTAAAAAAGTTGCTAATATAAATATCTTTTGTAATCAATGATAAAAAGATCAAAAGGCATCGGGATTATGTTAATATTTTTTTTTAAAAAAATTGATAATTTGATAGCCTTCATCCAATAACATGTCGAAACATAAATTCATTTTTTTTTTCTATTTTATGAACTAGAAAAAAATTACTCTTGACTACAATATTACTAATTTTGTCTAAATCATGCTAAATAAATATTATTAACAACAATTAAATAAAATCGATGCAAAAAATTAATTTTTCCACCATAAAAAAAAATTATTTGTTACAGCTAAGAGTCATAGTAAAAACATTTACTATGACAATCATTGTGTGCCAATAGTCAATAACTATTTGCTACGATAATTTATTATCAATTATGATTAAATATTATATTTCTTTTAATTTCGTTCAGACCATACGTAGTAGATGAAATTAATTAAATCAGCAGCTAATAATCATAATTCATAAGTGTCTGAATGTTGAATTGACATGAGATAAGATCATGCTTAATTTTATCGCAAGTTGGAACTTTAATGTGTGATAATTAGAGGGTTGGTGTTGTTTATTGGAGATGTGTGTGGCGACCACAAGCCCAATTCTATAATTAATTAATATCCCCAAAAATTGTGCAACTTCAAGATTCCTCCACACAACTCCATCCTAGTGGCCACTAATCCATAAGAAACTTCTCTAATTATTTATTTATTTTTGGGATGTTTTTCTTTATGTGTAATGCAATTTGTTTTCATTAATTACAAGGGTAAGTTAATAATGGTATATTAGGGCTTTATTCTTGGATAAGTATGCGATTTTTCTTACATAAGATGCATCTGAATTTTCTTAGATCGCACAATAATGTCCAAATTTGAATCTTAATGTGTGTCCGTCGATGTTTAATATTATGTTAAATTAATTGTTCACATTCGTTTTTTTTTTTTTTTTTTTCCCTTTGTTTTTGTTTTTGGGTTTGTTTCATCTTAGATGACCATTTGGTAAAAACTCTTTGAGAAATCCTATTATTTCTGAAAAATGCTAAAATTACCTAACAGAACTAAAATCCTCACATTTTTACTAGGGATATGGTTGTACTTGAACTGATCGACCCGACAACCCAAAATAATAGCTGTTGATGTTTCTCTTTCTGAGGGCTCTTGTGCAGACACATGATTTCGTACAACCTCAGACAATTGACCTTCCACAAATACTGATTGTCTCCATCGAGAAAGGTATATTTTTATTACTATGAAGATATGAGTTCTAGCTCGTCAACCCCATTCTATTCTATTATCGACCTGCCCTTAGCATCGAAGAGTTTTAGTTGAGAGTCACTCTAACAAATTTGACTTGCTTTTCATATCAACCCATACAATTCATGTTGAGGACCTCGTGGACCTCATTCCCTATGTGTTGAGACAATGGGTCCTATCCTAATCAAGACCGTCAGTGGCCCTAGACACATTGACAATCTCGACCCGGATCAAAAATATTTTTGTGAACTGCAAATTTTTAATTCCACGATCCCTACTTTCTCATTTTGAGTAACACAAAAAAAAAAAAAAAAAAAAAAAAAGTTTTACATGTTATCATCTCCATTTAAAATAACGTTAATGGAATTAACACTAAGTGAGACAGATGCAGAATCTGTCATTCAAATCATTAATTAAGAATGTCTTTTATATGCACGATCGACTACCTTAGTGCATACTTAACCTTTTCCCCTTTACACACTTCTGTCCTTTCTACATAAAACTTTTGTTCTATTTATTATTTCTGATCATATATCTGTTTTCACTTTTCTTTTAATCCTTGTTGTGAAAGCAGACCCATAATTATATCACAACTGATAATTTATATTTATAATTTTAGCTATTACAAAGTATTAATTTGTCATCATGTTTTGTAATTATAAATAATGCTTTGGCATCACATATTGAAATTAATAACCATTACGCCACTAATTAATCATTATTCAACATTAATTTTAATTTTTAATTATAATAAGGGATAACTACATTCCCCTCTTCTGAGTTTTGGTGTAATTATACGTAAACTTCTCGTGGTTTGAAAAATTACATCTAGCATCCCTGAGGTTTGCTTTCATCTAACCAATAAGTCTATCCGTTGGTTAAAATTCATCTAAATAAAATTTAATATTTATCATTGATTGACTTAAAACTAACTTGTTGTAGGTCAAACAATTTTTTTCGAACTAAACTACCCTTTTAACGGTGAAAATATACTTCTTCACTTGTATTAACGTGTGAAGACGTATGTGGGTGATCTGATCATAAAAAATTTATTTAACCTGTTATAAGTCATTAATAAATCAATTGGGGGTAAATATAGATTTGTTTTAATTGTTTTGTTAATATCAGCAAATTCAGTGAATTTTAACTAACATAGAGACTTATTTATTAAACGGAAACAAACTTCAGAAATGTAGATATAATTTCTCAAATTATATAATGTTTATGTGTAATTACATCAAATTTTAAAGAAAGAGAGCGTAATTATCCCTTGTAATAATCAAACATAATTGTTAGATATTTATATTTAGGTGGTGGTGGTGTTGTTTATTGAATGTGCATGTGGCATCCACAAGCCCCTGCTCTCCACAAAACTGATCACGGACACATATATGCATGCAATGCAAAACAACTGCCACACATTCCTCGGCAATGTTCGTACGTAGTGGGCAGTCCATAATGTAGACAACCTAATTCCCGTCTGAATTCCAAACCTAATTATGTCCCTCTTTTCAGCTTGAACCACCTCACACATAAATACATACATATCTTCATATAATCTTTTAAAATTAAACACTCTAACATAAAGGTCTGCTCGGCGGGGAAACAACACTTCCGATGGGGCCTTACTTGCTGCTCGACA